>CM050435.1:22690154-23042654 GCA_027564155.1 Gymnocypris eckloni scoliostomus
TATTAACCTTATTGGCTTCTATAGTTCCATGAAGAGCCTTCAACATCCATGGAAACTTTATAAGGTTCTTTATAATAGAAAAGTTCTTTAATGGTTTTCTTTTATGGCATCGCTGCTGAAAGATCTTTTATTGTTAAGAGTATCCACAAAATCAGGCTAATTTGTGAACTTAAGAAAGTAAGTGGTCATGGTCTGCTTCTTCTTCTCCTGCAGATCTTCCTGTTCGACCAGGAGAACTTCCAGGGCAGGATGATGGAGGTCCAGAACGAGTGCACGAACGTTTGTGAACGTGGAATGGACAGAGTCCGCAGTATCATTGTTGAGTGCGGCCCGTAAGTCATGCATATTTAATAATGTGGATGGGAAAAACATAGAGGCTGTAGTTAAAGCATTGAGATACTATTATAGTTTATATTAGTATTTAGATTTTTTGTTTTGTAATTTATTATTAATATTTTTGACATGCCTATATCGTTTTTTTTCGCGTTTTTATTTCGGTTTTAGTTCTCTTACACTTAAACTAAATGAAAATGATACTTTTTAAAACATTTTAAAATGTATTTTCACTTTTTCTTAACTGTAACCCTGAGCTATATTCTCAATCAGTACTCATGCTGTCATTCCTCCGTCCCTCTTTTTTCCTCGTCCACTGTCTGGTACACATCTGTCCCTGCTGTCCGTGTCTTCAGCTTTGTTGCCTTCGAGCAGAATAACTTCCGTGGCGAGATGTTCATCCTGGAGAAGGGCGAGTATCCTCGCTGGGACACCTGGTCAAACAGCTACCGCAGTGATTGTCTCATGTCCCTCAGACCCATCCGCATGGTAGGACACTTGGGAGGGCGTCTCAACTTCTCTTTATTGAATTCAAATGCATCTTGCTAAGTGGTCCAAATGCTTACAGGACCCCATGGAGCACAAGATCTGCCTGTTCGAGCTGTGTGACTTCCAGGGCAACAAGATGGAGATCCAGGAGGACGACGTGCCAACCCTGTGGGCGCATGGCTTCTGCTGACAGAGTGGGCAGCGTGAAGGTTCCCGGTGGAGCGTGAGTACCGAAACAAAACCTCGACTAACGACTAACAGCAATACTATCCCTTGTTTTACACACTCTTTTCCTCTTTTCGAAGTTGGGTGGGATACCAGTACCCCGGCTACAGAGGATACCAGTATCTGTTTGAGTGCGGCGACTACAGACACTACAACGAGTTTTGTGCCTTCCAGCCTCAGATCCAGTCCATGCGTCGTGTGAGGGACATGCAGTTCCACAAGCACGGCTGCTTCAATCTGACCGCCGCTAAAAAGTGAACTCACCCCGCTGCGCTCCTGCAGCATAGCGACTAGCCTTCTCATGGCGCTTTTATCCCCGTACCTCCCCCTTTTCTCTGACTCCTCCCCCTTTTCTCTGACTCCTCCCCCAGAATAGATTCATTTAAATTGTCCCGGACATCTAACTGACTTTTTATGATGCCAATAATAAACATATTTTGGAAAAACTAAAAAGCTGACTTCTCATGTTATTCTTTTCTAACATTTAAAGGACTTAAATACACATATATAGGCTACAATTTAATACACAGTTCAATCAAAAACAATTATTCAGTGTAAATTTAAATATTCAAAATATCTTAATTTTGCTAATAGAGCTAATTTTATTTAACAAAGTTCTCATGGGAAATATATTACATAATTTGAACATAATGTGTATTATATAGGGTTAATTACATTTCACTTCTGATTATATTCTGTATAATTGAGTATGTGACGAATAAACGAACCTTGATTATATGTTTTAAATATAGCATTTAAATGTAAATCTTATCTTTATAAATATTTAAATACTATTTAATTTAGATTTTTATGATATGTGTATTTTATAATATACATTTATATTTAATTTAAACTAAAATAAATCATTTTTAATATCTGTAATCCTGTTATTGATCATATTAAGCATTAGTATCACAATATATGCGCTTTTATTGAAATTTATTTTATGCTACAATTTCACTTCTTTATTATAATACAGTGTGAAGCCTTAATTTGCTTTACATTACAACATAAGTGAGTAGAGATTAATAATTTAAATTCAAATAATTTAAAAACGTATCAGATTACACATTAGTATTGCAACTACATATACAGTTTTTATATGAAAATGGATCTTGTACTATGATTTCATTTCTTTATAGAGTGAGACGTTAATTTATTTAGACATTTAAAATTAATCAATAAAATAACACAAAATTAAAATGTATATTTCGTTTTAATCTCTAATAAAACTTAAAATCAAATCAAATAAATCGAATAAAAATAAATGTCTGCGTTACGTCATGATCACGTGACCCAACCGGTCACTACGCCGCTTCCTGTTTGCTTACGGTTGCGAACATAGACGTTATGAAAGCAGATCCATCAGAGCCAAGATGGCGGCGCTTTTCACAGCACGGAGAGGTCAGTAGTGATTGTTTCTGTTATTACGGTCCGTTTACAGCAGTGTCACTCGCAGCTCATGAGCGATGTAATGCATGTAACATGCTGCTAGTTTATTAAAGAGACCAATGCAGAGTGATTCTAAGTCCACAAACATTTGTACGAATGTCTAAATCCCTTTTGGTAATTGAATATTAACACAATAATTTCCTTTATATGACGCTGTTTCTGTTTAAAGTTAAGACCATAAATAAACTTACTAGTCAATAAATATAATAAGAATAATCACGTGCTTACCTTATTAAAATGAACTTGAGATGGATTCTCCATGATTAGGCACGAGCACGTCTGAAATATGAAATGTTCGTGTTGTTTTGGATGGTTTATGGTCATATATGAGGTTAATCTTGACCCTGACAGCTGACTGTTTCATTCTAAACAAATGTCACTCAGAGTAAACAGTGCAAACTACTGCTGGGTTCTTAAAGACATGCACGCGTCATGCATTCAGAGTTAGTTTATGGAACTAATTATACATATACAGAAGCACAATTCTTCTATTTGAATGCATTTGTCTCATTATAGCTATTTAGGATGGTGTGAAAGCGCACAATGACCTTTTACCTACTTTTACTCTGCAGGTTCTGCGCATGCGCGTATTTTACTATAAAGATATCTCCGTTTTTATTTTTAAAATCGTTTTTTATTATGTTATCGTGTTTTTGTGTTAGTTAGCTGCGTTTTTAAATATTTTTTTAACCAAATCAAAATAACCCAACTGCAGTTTTGAAAAAAATATTATTTTTGAAATGTAAGAGTAAATCTGATTTAGCAAATAAACTCTTCATATGTTACTAGTGAAATTCGAGTGTATGTATATAAATATAAATTAACATATCTATAGTTTTTTGTACATGAGCTATGGACGTTTCATGATTTTCTTTATTTTACATTCATTACATTTACATTTATGCATTTAGCAGATGCTTTTATTCAGGTTATACATTTTTTGGTCAGTACATGTGTTCCCTGGGAATCGAACCCACAACCTTTGCGCTGCTAACGCAATGCTCTACCACTGAGCCACAGGAACACTGTGTAAATACTTATTTTTACTGATTAGGTTATGATTTAGAGTTGCAATGTATGCAGTTTTTACTGTCATGTATCTATGTGTTCTCTGCTTTATAATTGACTTATTTTTTGCTGAATCACATTTATGCTGCAGGGTTGTTTTCTCGTATGATATACAGTCTGTTACTATCGTCTTCTATTGTGTATTCCTCAGCTCTGGGCGTGGCGGTAGGCCATGGCGTTCGCTGCTGGAGCCAGCTTGCGGAGCTGCCAGAGTTGCACCAGATGATGAGGCAGACATGTAGAGATTACGCTCAAAAAGAACTTGCACCAATCGCTGCTCAGCTGGACAAAGATCACAAGTTCCCAGCCAAGCAGGTAAAAGGAACCTGAGCCATGGAGCTCCACAGTATTCAGAGCATATGGAGATGATTGTGGTGGTTTTTTAACGTGTAGGTAACAGAACTGGGAGCGATGGGTGTCATGGCTGTAGAGGTTCCAGAGAGTCTGGGTGGAGCTGGGATGGATTATCTCGCGTACTGTCTGGCCGTGGAAGAGCTCAGCAGAGGATGTGCATCGACCGGAGTCATCGTCAGTGTGAATAATGTGAGTCGCCTTTTATTCTGTGACAATCTGTTTAAGTGCACATTTAAAATCAGTCTGTATTTAGACAATTAATTCATGCAATGACTAAAGAACTCATGCACTTAATAGCAAAACATATATTTTCAGATATATTTTTAAATATTAAAAAAATGTCCAAATATATTTTGCTATGCTTTGGATAAATTAAAATTATATTTTGAAAAATAAAGTTTTGAGATATCATTGTGTGTGTGTATATATATAACAGAATCAGAATTAGCTTTATTACCAGGCATGTTTATTGTTTACACATACGAGGAATTTGTTTTCGTGACAGAAGCTATATCAAATTTAAAATGAAACAATTTGACACACACACACACACACACATGCGCACATACACACACATATAAATACATACATATGTACATAATATACATATGTGACCCTGGACAACAAAACCAGTCTTAAGTGTCAATTTTTCGAAATTGAGATTTATACATCATATGAAAGCTGAATACATAATATTTCAATTGATGCATGGTTAGTTAGGATCGGACAATATTTGGCTGAGATACAACTATTTGAATATCTGGAATCTGAGGGTGCAAAAAATCTAAATATTGAGAAAATCATCTTTAAAGTTGTTCAAATGAAGTTCTTAGCAATGCATATTACTAATCAAAAATGAAGTTTTGATATATTAACGGTAGGAAATTTACTAAATATCTTCATGGAACATGATCTTTACTTAATATCCTAATGATTTTTGGCATAAAAGAAAAATTGATTATTTTGACCCATACAATGTATTGTTGTCTATTGCTACAAATATACCTGTGTGACTTAAGACTGCTGTGCTCCAGGGTCACATATATGTATAATAATTATATTGATACTTGTTTTTCCTCATAGACACTGTTATATAGAATCACTGTTGCTCATAGCTGAGATTTAATTCTGCATGTGATCGAATTGCTGTGTTTTAGTCTCTGTACCTGGGTCCAATTCTGAAGTTTGGCACAGAAGAACAGAAAAAGCAGTGGATTACTCCCTTCACCACGGGGGACAAAGTGGGCTGTTTTGCTCTGAGTGAGCCAGGTAAACACAGCTGCAGTTCCATGAGATCTGTCTGCTTTCCAAGCACAGGTGCATGGTTATACTCCGTCACACATCTATTGAGATGATTTCATTTATACTCTACGTCTATCGATCCGTAGAGTTGCCGTGTTCACGCGTACACCAGTGAGAGTATGAAATGTGCTGAAGATGTGTTTGGCTTTAAAGGAAACGGCAGCGATGCCGGTGCGGCGTCAACACAGGCCCGGCAGGAGGGAGACGAGTGGGTTCTGAACGGAACCAAAGCCTGGATAACCAACTGCTGGGACGCTTCCGCCACCGTCGTATTCGCCACAACAGACAAGAGCTTAAAACACAAGGTTCGTGTGCGACGAATGAACTGATTTAAAAGAACTGATTTGTTTTTCATAAAAATGTAAAGAACTGAAATTGTTTTGATTTTCTGTATTCATTTGGGTGAATAGGGAATTTTAAAATGAAAAAATACATTATTTATTCAATATATGAATTATTTTATTTTACTGACAAATCAGGGAATTAGTGCCTTCCTAGTGCCGATGCCTCATCCAGGGTTGTCTTTAGGGAAGAAAGAAGACAAACTGGGAATTCGAGCTTCATCGACTGCCAATATCATCCTGGAAGAGTGCCGCATCCCACTCGGCAACATGCTGGGAGAGCGCGGAATGGGCTTTAAGATTGCCATGGTATGATTTTAAAGATGCTGTGTGTCATTTTTTGACTGCACTAAAGCATAAAAATAGCACAATATGTTTGCAGATATTTAGTTCCTCCTGAAAAACAATGCTACAGCCAGTTATTCTACTTTGAAATGTGTGTTTTCGGTGTTGGAATCGCTGTTTTTGTTTTGGTCTGCGTGATTCTAGCAACTGACCGTTTAGCCAATAGTATTTCAGCACCCCGTGTTGCCAGGTGGTGGAAAACACAGCGTATGGCAACCAACAAATAAACTGGGTCAGTCATTGCAGATTCTACATCGCCATCATCTAAAAATCTCTATGACCAGAAGCATATTAAAATGTAGATAAATCAGCTTGTTGATTGTGTAAGGCTTGTTCCTGTTGCGTGTCCTCAATCTGGCAACCCGTGTGAGTGTCGCGTGTAAAGAGGAGGGGAAGATTACCCTTTCTGTCAAACTCATTTTATTGGACTGTCCTGCTTTTAATGTATGTAGAAAACTCTTTTATGAAGTGAATTCACATAAAGAGTTTAGTATAATTTTGCCATTCAAATTTAGACTTTTTATCATATGTTAATATGATAACCTGTGTTTGTTTGTTTGCTGGTTTTTATTGTGTTTGTATTTTTTGAATAGTTTTTTTGCCATGAAAATAGCCTAAGATGCTGACATGGCATTAAATAAAAATATACTATGGAGGAGGGGGTGGAAGAAACAACCCTCTTCAAAATTTTGAATATGATACGCAGTACCATTTCAACCTTTGCCAGTTACAGTAAATACCAGTTGTGACCCTGGCCCACAAAACCTTTTCTACACTCTCTGAGAGCTGAATAAATACGCTTTCCATTGATGTATGGTTTGTTTGGATTGGACAATATTTGGCTAAATATTTTTTATTTACACATTTTTTTTTTTTTTTTTTTTTTTTTTCTGGAATCTGAGGATGCAAAAAAATCTAAATATTGAGAAAATCGCCTTTAACGTTTTTCAAATGAAGTTCTTAGTAATGCATATTACTGGATCAAAAATTAAATTTTGATATATTTACGGTAGAAATTCACTAAATATCTTCATGGAACATGATCTTTACTTAATATCCTAATGATTTTTGGCATAAAAGAAAAATTATTTTGACCATACAGTGTATTTGGCTTTTACTACAAATATACCTGTGCGACTTAAGACTGGTTTTGTGCTCCAGGGTCACATTTCATCTTAGTCAAGTTGTAAATCTAAAGCTCTTTCACATTCGTGTACGTGTGATCTAATGCATCCCACAGCAAACTCTGGACAGCGGGCGGCTTGGTATCGCGGCACAGGCTCTTGGTATCGCTCAGGCGGCGCTGGACTGCGCGGCTGATTACGCTCATAAAAGAACCGCTTTCGGCGCTCCGATTGGGAAACTGCAGGCGATACAGGTGATAAACGGACTATAACTCACCTCAAACACTCGCTGTGTGACATTCAGAGGGAAAGTGGAACGCTTTAGTGTTTTCATCTGTCATCTGGCGTGATTCAGCTGCTGATGTTTCTCTATAAATGTCTCTTTCAGTTCAAACTGGCAGACATGGCCTTGGCCACAGAGAGCGCTCGGCTGCTCACCTGGAAAGGTGCAATGCTGAGAGACGCAAAGAAACCTTTTACTATGGTTAGTCTGGTTTGTCAGAACTATTGTGCAGTTTATGGTAAACGTGCTAAAGGTTTGTTTAAACTTGGGAATAGTGGGTAAATATAAAAATCATAACAAATGTGTTTGTGTTTGTTCTGCAGGAAGCGGCTATGGCTAAACTGGCTGCATCTGAGGCTGCTACGTTTGTCTCCCACCAGGTAATCATCGAAGAGATCATTTATTTCTAAACCAATCATACTGTAGATGCTCTAAGATGAGTATTTTGTTGAAATGTGAAGGCCATCCAGGTGCTGGGTGGGATGGGTTACGTCACAGACATGCCTGCTGAGAGACACTACCGCGACGCTCGCATCACAGAGATCTATGAAGGCACCAGCGAGATCCAGAGATTAGTCATCGCCAACAATGTTCTCAAAGAATATCAGCAGTAGGAGAGCTGGTGTTCACGTTACGACTCTGTGCCTGGATCGGGTGATCTGCTCCAGTCACAGATCTCAGGACTGGCCACGGTCACAGATCTCAGGACTGGATTACTGTGACTATCCACTGAAGATGTGTTAATGTAGCTGGATCACAGATTGAGCAGCACAAGACTGTTTGAAGTGCATGTTCTCATGTGTGCCACAGGAGTGCAGTAGAGAGTCTGGACCGTTGCCTTTGAATCAGACTGTGAGGACTGATCTTCTGGGAATTTAAATGCATATCTGATTGTACATTAATTGTATGTATTTGTTCTGCGTTTTAAAATAAATAATGATATCACATTTTAATACTATGATTTATTTTAAGTAGTTTTATTTGAACACACCTTATTGTAATTCTAAGATTTCTCTGCAGCAAATGTTCTGATGATATATTTTGGTTTTAATCTTGATTGGATGGAAATTGTTTATAGAAATATTTGAGGATATTAAAACGGCTTGCATGCACTGGTACATGTTCCATTTGTTTCTTTTGATGCAAGCTTAAATACAATGCTGAAATGAAGAACCATTTTAAGTGAGCTCCATCAGTCTCTCAACAGATTGTGTTTTGTCTAATTTGATAATAAAATAAACCCATTAGCAGCATACAAATTTGTGTGAAAATTTAACTGAAAAAAAGAAATGTAAAATGTGTCTTAAGTTTGATTTGTGACCTACAAAAGTTCAGAATATTTTTATTTATTTTAAAGAATTTATGTTTTCAGTATCATAAAATAGTTTGTTTCCAGATTTAGGTGATTTTTTGTTGTGCATATATTTCAAAAATTTAAATAACTTCCTATTAAAGATCTGTTTGTGTAACTTCTATGCGTGTGTTAGTGCGTGTTCTTCCTGAGCTCGTGGGGAAGTGAGCGCCTGACCAGATTTGGCTGCGGGTCTCTAATCTATCGGCCACATCGGGGGAGAAGAGGCGCCATCATTTCTTGAGCGCCGTTTCTGTCATTTCAGAGCGTGTGAGCTGTTCCCACGGGACTCAGAACTGGGTCAAAGTTCCAGAGACCTGAAATGATGCGGAGGATTTTTTAGGATAAAGGTCACGGCTCTGACTTTTGTTGTGCTTGCTTTAACAATGATTAATATCATACGCTAAAAGGTTTAAGGAATGGTTCCCCCCGCAGATTTTCACTACACAAGATGTAATTGCTGGACTGAAGTGGCGTGGATTACCTGTGGATTATTGTGATGTTTTTATCAGCTGTTTTGACTCATTCTGACGGCACCCATTCACTGCAGAGGATCCATTGCTGAGCTAGTGATGTAAAGCTGTTCTGGTAAAGCACCAAACGCATCTACTACATCTTGGATGGCCAGATGAGGAGTACATTTTCAGAAAATGTTTATTTTTGGGTGAAACATTCCTTTAACCTCTGTGGCTCCACAATAATGATATTCACACAGTATGAATACCGTAGCACTAGATTATTTTGAAAAAGATGGCAAAGGCACACTTTTTCAAAGCATTAGTTTGTGTTTTTAAGTATATTTTCAAATATATTAATCATTTAAGGAGCCATTTAGTGTATTTATTCATTTTAACTGAATAAAAACAAGCTGAAAATGTTTGTTTATTTTACATTTAGCAGACGCTTTTATCCAAAGTGACTTACAGTGCATTCAGGTTATACATTTTTTTGTCAGTACATGTGTTCCCTGGGAATCGAACCCACAACCTTTGCGCTGCTAACGCAATGCTCTACACTGAGCCACAGGAACACTCATATTTTAGAAAGATATCAGAAATCAAAAACAAAATCACATTGCTTTTTCTACAGTTCTTTCATTATTAAAGTGTGCTTCAGACACTTCATGCATATGAAACATGCATCATGTATGTGCCAACAAAATTAAACTACTAGACACATTACCAAAAAAACGTTTATTTATTACTTTGAATATGCACATATTTACTAAAAAATGGTTTCATACAACTATATACAATCAGGAGGTTTAGATGATCACAACAGTCTGAACAATAGGCATTACTCAGTGTTTTATTGAAGCACAGACCGTGTCTAATTACTCTCATAAAGCAGAACAAAAACAACCTTCACCCCCTTAAACCACAGTGATTAAAACCACACGCAAACAATGGGCCGCTGACCCTAATATCATTAACTAAGACAAATACCCGTGTACATCTAAATCATTATTACTATAACAAACTATTAAAGACAGACAAATATAATCAAACATAGTTTATACTCTGTCAATTGATATCTGAATGTTTGGTACAAGACCTGTTGCATGTAAAAGAGAAGTTGACTGCAGTGTGACTTTATTTCATAATTTTTTGACATGCAGTTTTTATTAATATGCAATATTTGTACTTTAAAAAATCATTTCTCACACTCATTTGTAAGAAACAGAGCACCTAAAAATACATTTTCATACATATTTGAACATTAAATCTTGTTTCTGAATTATTGAATGAACTACACAAATATTAAACAGCCTTGACGTTGAAAGTCTATATGCGCAGAGCCACTAGTCCATGGTTGAACGTTGAGGTTCACACATAGTTTCGTTTATCATAGTCCCCATTGATTGATGTGCTTTTTGTAGGTGGAGGTACATATTTTAGAGGATATGAGGATTTCTCATCATGTGGACGAGAGAAACACAGGATCACTCCTCCGACCAGAAGCATGGCAGATGCTGCCCATCCGATGTAGAGCGCAGCTCCAATTTCTCTCTTCTTTGAATAAGGCACTTGAGGATCGTAGAAGTCTGAGATGATGTTATTGGCCATCCAGCACAGAGGCACCAGCACAAACAAGCCTGCGGTGATGTATATCACCCCTCCGACGTTGACTACTTTGGCTTTGATGGACTCTTTACTGATGCAGTTGGTGCACTGAGCACCGGCGATGGTTATCATCAGAGCCAGGACACCCAAAACCGCTGAGATGACCGTCAGAGCCCGAGCGGTCTGGAGGTCAGTGGTCAGCGCCAGGACAGAGTCGTGCATTTTACACTGCATCTGACCCGTGCTCTGGACCACGCAGGACATCCACAGCCCGTCCCAGATGTTCTGAGCCACCACAATGTTGCCCTCGATGAAGGCGGACACTTTCCACATGGGCAGCCCGCAAGCCACCATCACCAAAAGAGTCCCGGTGACACTCAAGCCGAGTCCAACAATCTCCAGACATGCAGAAATCATCTTTGCAAAGTTTTTTAAAGCTCTTTTTCTTAGTTTAGAAAGTCTCTTTGTTTAAAGCAGGTGTTTCAGAGCAGAAGTATCTCTACATCGCTTGGCAGTGTTGCAGGATGAGATACGGTGGGAGTTTTCTGCTCTTGTGTGCAGGGAGGATGCTGATATAGAGCACTCACAACAAAGAGGAGCGGCTCCAGCCAATCAGAGCGCAGCGCGTCTCCCGACAGCCAATCAGAAGTGAGAGCCGCTGGATAAGACCAAACTGCATCATTCAGTCGGAGTTTTTAAAAGAGACGGTAGCAGCAACATGCTGGAAGTGTGACTTCCTTGTCTTCCTGGTATTCTTTAAGAAGAAAAGCCCTCTTTACACAAGGGGCAGGTGTTAAAACAAGCACACAAGTGTAGAAGATAAGGGTCATTTCGTTATGTTGATAATAGAAATAATCCGCGCGAATACAAGCGCGAAACGCTTTCAATTCTTTAATACTGAGCAAATGTGTGTGTGTGTGTGTGTGTGTGTGCGTGCGTGTGCGTGCGTATGTGTGCGTGTGTGGTGTGTGCGTGCGTGTGTGTGTGTGTGCGCGTGTGTGCGTGTGCGTGTGCGTGTGCGTGTGCGTGTGCGTGTGCGTGTGTGTGCGTAAGAGAGCAAGTGCTTACTTGCGTATTTCCCGGACTCTCAATCGCTATTTCGTCTTAGTGCAGTTATTTTAAATATAATTATTTTGACAGTTATTACTTTTAAAAGCGAATGTTTCTCCGAGTTAACTAAACTTTGTGTTCTGATGTAGCTGTTGTTTATTCAGTGAGTGGACATTTGGTGAAGTGATATAATGCGGTCAGCAAACTTGGAACCACAGACGTCTTTAGAAAGGAACGCTAACAACGCAAAGTACAATCAGAACTCAGACAGAACTGCCTGAACCCAGTAACCAGCCAGGAGCCACGAGGAAGCAGCTAGAACAGCGATAAGAACAACAGCAACCAACTCAACCATCTTATGAACCATTTAGGTTATTATGCACCTTTTGCCTATCTGTGTCTTTCTTGCTCGTTTCAAAGACACTTTAAAAATCATTTAAGACATAAAGACTAAGTTAGGCTTTGTTAGATAATCAAGCAATTTGGGTAATTTGTTTGGTAATTTAATATGGTACCCTGCAGCACTGAATAAAGTAAAAAAAAAACAGTAATTGCAACTTAATTTATCTCAGACTGTCAAGGTTTAAAACTCACAAATTGTTGCAATTGCCAGAAAAAGCAATACATAAACAGAATCACAAAACAAAACCTCGCATTTACCTTTTATTTTGTATTCCATTGTGGAAAAAAAATATTGTTTTACATAATTGTGAGATAAAACGTCAAAATTACTTTTTTTATCACATGGTGGAAACTTAGACATTGTAATAATCAATGATTCAAACAGTGCCATTTTTATGCCATTTATATGCATTCGCCTATATGCATTTATAGCATTTCTGTCAACACTGCACTGGCTCCCTATTAAACATCATATAGATTTGAAAATATTGTTAATTACTTATAAAGCCCTGAATGATTTAGCTTCTCAGTATTTGAGCGAGCTCTTATCGCATTATAGTCTTCCACGTCCGCTACGATCTCAAAACTCTGGCCATTTGATAATACCTAGAATATCAAAATCAACTGATCCTTTTTCTATTTAGCGCCCAAACTCTGGAACAAACTACCTAATGTTCGGGAGGCAGATGCACTCTGTCAGTTTAAATCTAGATTAAAGACCCATCGCTTTAATCTGGCATACATTTACATTTATGCATTTAGCAGACACTTTTATCCAAAGCGACTTACAGTGCATTCAGGTTATACAGTTATTGTCAGTATGTGTTCCCTGGGAATCGAACCCACAACCTTTGCGCTGCTAACGCAATGCTCTACCACTGAGCCACAGGAACACTTAGCACACTAATACACTTCTAATATTCAAATCCGTTAAAGGATTGTTAGGCTGCATTAATTAGGTCAACCGGAACCGGGAACACTTCATTTCCAGCGATATCACGATTTGATTTCACAGATACTATTTAAACTGAACTGAGCTGGACGATGACATCACTGAATTCAATAATGAAATAACTGAAAAATGGGCGTTCTTGTAATTTTATATTATCTGCACACTATTCTCCTATTTTGATATTGTGCAGTTGCTTTGGCTGATATTGTTAAAAGCGCTGTATAAATAAAGGTGACTTGACTTGGCATTTATCATGACATGTTTCTGTACTGTATGCTGTGTTATATTATTAATCTAAACGTGTATAAAAACTGTGGTTTAATGTCTTTAACTTGCGTGATTCGGATACATCTACGTGCAGCCCAGTGTGTCATGTGTACAGTCATAACGTATGCTTAGATTTGTTACTTCCTCTCCTAAAGCATGCAGAGGAGCGGCGCGGGAAAAACAGGAAGAGGGGTGAACTGTCTCGTATTTGTGATTGTGAACATGCAGCTGCAGAGAGAATGACGGAAGACACGGTACCTCCTTAGATACCGAAGACTCAAGAGCCTTTATAGAACCAGTGACTGAGTTTTTTGTGACCAGTGACCGGTGACTGAGTTTTTTTTGTTTCTATGTTTAATTTATTAGATTATAGTTAAACTGAAAGTGCTTTCTCACCCAAAGCTGCTTTCCCAGAAGTGACAGTTTCCTATGTCCTGAGGTACGATTGTCCATTTACTGGAGTGGACGCCCCTCATAGAGGCTTAATTCCATGTTATGCTGTTAATGACATTTACTGTAACCAGGTTTCTGTGGTATTAAAAGCTCTCTGATTCTCAAAAACAAAACAAAAGTGTGCTATCAGTAAGTCAGCCGCTTTCCCAAAGTGTGGTAAAAGTGCCGAGCAACACATTCAGTGGCACCTGGACAGAAGCATTCACGAGTCAGACTGAAGCAGGGACATCTGTGTTGATTCAGGCTGTTGTTCCTCAGGGTAAAAACTCTGCAGCATGCACATCGTCTGTCTGGAGTGACATGTTTGTATGTGTTGCTGGAGATGCATGTCTGTCTCACACGATATCACTCATTTACATCTCAGAGCTTGTTTTTAGTGGAACAATATAGCCCACAAGACCACAATATTGCCAAAAATGGACAGCTGAAGATGTCAAACTCAAAAAAAAAATGTATTGGCATTGATGGTTCCATGAATTACCTTTCTTTAGTTTCTTTACATTTTTTAAATGTTTTTCAAACTATGAGAAAATGTTGTTTTATGAACTGAAAGGTTTTCTGGGGAACCAAAACTGGTTATTCTATGGCACCGCTGTAAAAACATAAAATATAAATATATATATTTAAGAGTGTGTTTTAGATGATGTACATTACAACAATGATTTGTAAACATTTCTAAAAGTATGCTCAAATTTATTCATGTAAACTGCCAACATTAATAAACTAAAGACAGATGCAGTTTCGGTTCTTCTGTCATATCAGCGTTTGTCCTTGTTGTTTTGGCTGTAAACTGACGTCTTGCGTTTCTTAAAAACAGTAACAGGATGCCAGTAATTGGCGATGACAGAGAAAGATGCCCTCATTGGCTGATTCAAGTTTTCTTACTTTATGTGTTTACTGTAAAGTAAATGTAGCATGATGATCACAAGATAGACCACACCAAACCGCTAACGTTTACTACTCATAACTATTATATTAGTCATTACAGTGGTCAAATATACCCCCTAGAAACCCAAAATGCAGTCACTGAAGTCTCCTTATTTAGTGTGGCATCCGTGGCTTGTGACCTAAATTGATCTGATAAGAAAATGACCACAGGGAAGGAAAAGAGTGTTTTTACGATAACAGAGTAATAGAAACAGACCAGACCAGAAACAAGTGTGCCAAAGGTATAAGCCAGATTTACCAACAGCATGTGCCAGCGCAAACCATCTTTTGACGTTAAAATAGTATACAGTCAGGATGTACTAAAGACGCGCAGTGAAGAACTAGCGCTGAAAAGGCGTGGACACAGTTAGGCCTTTTTTGCACCTGACCTCATTGAATATGCATTTGTAGGAGTTTCCCTTCAGACACAACATTTATGGGAGGAGAATATTATTAAAATGAATCAGGCAACGCAATTTACTTATGTTTGCGCTTCTCAAATTACTGGTATTTGCGCCTTTATTCAACGCCCAAATAGAGCATGTCTTAAAGGGGTCATATGATGTGATTTCTAGTTTTTCTTTCTCTTTGGAGTGCTACAAGCTGATCGTTCATAGATAAGATCCCTGAAGCTCAAGGACTAAAGTCTCAAAACCACAGAGATAGTTAAGACTCGACCACGTGTAACCCCCCGGGTCCACACTGCCCCAACTCGTCGGAGCGGGTCTCGAACCCGGGATTCCGGTGTGGGAGGCGGGCGCTCTAACAAGGAACGCCAAAGGCTACAGCCTCTAGCGTCAGTCGCCAGAGCGCCTCTTTTTGAGGTCAGGAGAGTGAGGTTTACACACAGCCCTTACTGGCATAGCTACATCCGTTACACATGCTCCTCTAAAACGGCTCATTCAAACACGCCCCACATGTCTACATCATGATGTGGGAAGATTTGCATAACACCCAAAATGTTCATGCAAAGAAAGAAGTCTGGTTTCAGTAACCGCAGTAGTGTTGATGCAGCCGTGTCAGGGAGACGCTGTGTGTTTCTAGGAGAAAGAAAAAGCACTTGATTTCCGAAAGTATATGCATTTAGGAATCATTAAGCTTACTTACAACAGCACAACACAGATATTAGCACAACGCATTTTATAGACGACAGTTTCTTAAACCTTGGAGAGTAGGTAATTCTGACTTTGCTCTTACAATCCGGCACTTCTGAATCAGCGACTGTATGTTTTGTTATTAGTTTAAATATTTGCTATTGACTGTTCAAATGTGTAGTTTTGCACACCGTGTGTGTGTGTGTGTGTGTGTGTGTGTGTGCGTGCGTGCGTGCGTGCGTGCTCGCGTGTGAGATAGGAAGACACATTCGAGCATCATCACTGTGTCTGTCACGTGACTCTGTTCCCCTCTCGGGCTTGAACTGATGGTAAAACGAAGGACATAATTAACTGTCTTTACATTTAATTTGAAAGCTAAAGCTCCTGATTATGGAGGGGCACGTTACATTTCCGACTCGTGCTTGTGGTGTTCGGCCAATCACAATGCACTGGGTCAGCTGGCCAATCAGAGCAGACCGTGCTTGTCGGAAGGAGGGGCTTTGTAGAAAACGAAGCGTTTGAGAGAGAGACCTACAATAATGCACAGTATTTGAAAAATTATGTGTTTTTGAACATTAAATCATGTCAACATATTCTGTTACACCAAATACACAAAATAATGATCTTTAAACAAGCATCATATGACCCCTTTAAGTGTCATTATGGAAATGTTCTTTAATGTGCACATTGTTAGTAAATCATCTGTATAATGTCCCTCTCCATCGGCCCTTTTATGGAATTGCACTATAACGATAATTTGCACAGTATAGTAAATCTATATACAATCTAACTACAGTCTAACTAAATTTAATTTACTAAATGTAACTAACCACCTTTGAATGTTAGTTCGATAAATCCTTGTTTAAAAACGTTAAGAAAGTTTGAAGTTTGACGTTTAACTGCAAATATAGATGTGTAAATGTATGGATAGATAGCCAGCTAGAAAACTGTATCTCATATTTAACAAATGACCTTTTGAAGATCAGGTTTAAATAAAACCATATCCCAAAATGCATTATTTGTATTTGTTTGCACTACAGTCCCTCTGTCATTCCAATTCATCTTTCTGTGGGTGTGGCCACGTTAATTAAAATCCACACCTCTCAATTAAAAGGGAGCAATTTCTTCAATGTTGAATTTTGCACAACTCTGTTAGCAACCGCCCAGAACAACTTAGCGTCGTAGTATCTCGTTTTGCACATGCAAATGCAACATTTAAGTTTTTTTAAATGTAAAAATCGAGTTGATCTAAAAAAAAGAACTGTACGTAACACACCTAACCTGTAGCACACATTAAAACAGGGTCAGCTAATAACCGGCGTAACTTCCTGGGAACAATCAGTCCCTCATCCGTGTGGAAGTATAATCAGAAAGAACACAAACAAAGCAGCATATGACCTCATATGAGACCCTGGACCACAAAACCTGTCTTAAGTGTCAATTTTTGACACGGACAATTATGATCGGACAATATTTGGCTGAGATACAGCTATTTGAAAATCTGAATATTGAGAAAATCACCTTTAAAATTGTCAAAACTGAGTTCTTAGTAATGCGTATTATTAATCAAAAATGAAGTTTTAATATATTTATGGTAAGAAATTTACAAAATATCTTCATGGAACATGATCTTTAATTAACATCCTAATGATTTTTGGCATAAAAGAAAAATTGATAATTTTGAAATGAATTGAAAATGTATTTTTGGCTATATCTACAAATATACCCCAGCGACTGGTTTTAAGACTGTTCATACACGTTCCACGCACGTCCCAGCACTCCAAGGCGGGCGATGTGTTTTATCACTTTTAGCAAGAATCTTGAGGATTGTCCAGATGGACACAAAACCACTGATGTGCATGTTTTCTGCAGATGTTTCCTCTAGTCTCAGTGATGTACAGAAGCCACGCCAGGTGTCTGGAATTACACACGTATCTAATGGGCTTCATCAGTAACATCAGTCAGGACGTGAGCACAGAAACAAAGCATCAAGACCTCCTGGTTTGGCAGCGGTCACAGCAGCTCAATCTCAGCCTGTGCACGATGAACAGTGAGGCTGAGGTGAGCCACATGGGCCGGGGACGGATGGAGTTCATGGTGCGGAAATCCTGTCCTGTCTTATTATTTCCCTCAAGACTATTGTTCTAGCACGATGGTGAATCCAACTAATCAACCATTAGGTTTCATATTATTAATCTTTCACAAGCTTTCTAAATTGACCTTCAAATATGCTCATGATTGCTTGCAATGGCTTTAGCTTATGCTTAGTTACTAGCTTAGTTGAGTTGAGTTTATTTGACACAAAAATTAGTAATTCACTGTTACAACTTTCCTGTCAAGGATAATACAATAAAGTTACAGTAACTTATTTCCATTGTGGTCCTTGCTTTAAAAAAGTTACTATTTATTAACAGGCAAAAAGTATGGATTTACATTGAAAAGGGATTTAAAATATAGCTACAATCACACAGCGTTTGGGACTGACAAACTGTGATTTTCAACATTTCTGCAATGTAAGTAAAAATAATTAAAAAAAATGCTTTGGTAAATCAAAATTATGATGTAAAAACTTTTTTAAAATTATGACATACTAATTCCAAATTGACACAAAAAGTCATAATTATCAAATAAAATGTAGAAATTAGATAAAAAGTTATTAAATTATTCAAGAATTCACATTTTTGTCTCTATTTTTTTCACAACTTTGATAGTTTTATCTCATAATTACGACTTGTTAAATCAATTTCCATTTTAAAAGTCATCATTTCGACATTTTATGTCATAATTTTGACTTTTAAAGTCATAATTGCAACTTAGTATGTCATAATTACATCATTTCAAGTCATAATTATGACTTAGCAAATCATGATTTGTATTGAAATGGGCTTCCATCCGTGTATATAAGAGTTTTTGAGAAACTGTATTAACTGTATATCAGATCAGACAGCGGGTTTGAGGGGATTTGTGGAGTTTCTTGAGTCTGAAGTGCAGCAGGACTGATATAACAATGACAAGTGAGTTATGAATGTGGTTGTCACTCTTGTTAATAACTCAGAATTGTGAGAACACAACCATATTAAGTTCACCTATTGGATTTGTGTACTAGAATATTAACGAGTAAATGGTTAAACACTGAGCTTGGGGAAAGCAGGCTGGTGCTTCAAGCTGATTTATGCCAATGGGAGTTTGGTTGCTCATATAATCATCACTGACATCCACCCACCCTTCATGAATCACGAGGCTTTATTACAAAATGAGTTTTATAATGTGTTCCTGAAGTGCAGTAATGAAGTTTATGTCTAGGTCCAGTTATCACCAGGAGGCAGGTCTGATTGTTGCTTGTACATTAATGTTGTCATTGCTGAAGGAAATCGTGAGTCAAGCACTTTGTATGCAGCTGTTTACAGTCACTGTACAAGTATGACCATCATTTCATCCAATATTTTGCTGTGAATTACTCATGTATGCCTTCAGGGCAAACTGGTTTTAACAGGTCCCTCACAATCATCTGACGCACCATTTCCTGAGCCATTCTCCTTATCGGCCTTGAGATCAGCGTCGTCTATTAAGACTGAGCCACTTCCTGTGTCCATATACCACCATAAAGACACATTTATAGCCTTTCTACAATACTTGCGACATTGTACTTGTTTCGTTTTTTGGTAAAATCTTCTGTTTCTAAAAAAAGTAGGAGTTTGATTTGCTTGAAATTGGATGAGCTGATGTGTAATTTCTTTAGTTTTCCTACACATTTGTACAGTCAGTAAAATGTTGAGAACAATGTTTGATCATAAAAAGCTATTTTTGATGTTCAGTAGAAAATCACAATTACATTAAATAATTGAATTAACTATATTTTTATGCTTTTCAACTTAACTCAAACAGGCAAATCCATTGTAATCGTCAAAATAAAATGAACATTTTATGGCAGTAACTCAAATCCGTAATAATAATTAGATCAGAAATGTAAGTTTTTTAAAATAATTATTTTATTATTATTTGAATATTTCATTCAGTATTTAAATATTTTATATAATTCTCCACTACTCTGCACTTACATTTCTGAAAAATTCATAGCTTTCAGTTTGAGTTGGGTTTTACGAGAAAAGAGAGAAACGTTTGCTTTAACCCCCACCCGTCTTGCCTTAACCCCCACCCGTCTTGCTTTAACCCCCACCCGTCTTGCTTTAACCCCCACCCGTCTTGCTTAACCCGTCGTCTTGCTTTAACCCCCACCCGTCTTGCTTTAACCCCCACCCGTCTTGCTTCAATTGTTGGTCATGAGAAGCGAAACAAGGAAACAGCTTGTACAGAACAATAAACGTTTCCTGCCATGTACCAGGCATCTTTACTGAGCTGGTGCACCTTTAATGAGCTATTGTACATGGATGCGTAACACAAACCCTATGTGTTCCTGAGATGCCAGTTTCCCAAGAAAAGTTATTGTGGCCCGCGGTCGTTGCTGTCCATCGGAGGAAATGCTCAGAAAGCTTCCATGCCCAGTTTGCAGCCCTGAAGCATCCTGTAGTACATCGAGCACCTTGAGACGTTCCACACAGAAACAAATAAGCTGCCTCAGTCAGCGTCACTGCAGCTGGCACAAATCCAGATGTTTTGCGGAGTGCTCATGTAATTCCACTGCCACCAGGTTCCATATAGGCTATTAGATGCTAGACTGCAGGGATTCTTAAAACATATTTACACTAATATAAGTCTTCATGAGTAATCAGACTTAACTTGTTTGGCCTAGAGCGACAAACAACTTTCACACGTCACCTTCAAAACAAGCAGCTTTCTGTTGGTCAACGTGGCCGGTTCACTTGAGCAACTTTAACACGAGAAGTCTTCTTGTGATTCTGAGTAAACATCTTATCATGAGATTATATCTCACAATTCAGACTTTTTATACCTGAATTCTGAGTTAACATTGACTTTTCTCTAGATTCTGACTTTTCTCTAGATTCTGATCTTACAATTCTGACCTTTTTTGCATGAATTCTAAGTTTAATTCAGAAGTTTTCCCTCAGAATTCTGAGTTTGTCTTGCAGTTCTTCTTTTTTATCAGAATTCTGACATATAATCTCAGAATTGTAAGATTCAAACAAATTTTTTTTTTAAGTCAGAATTGTTCTAAATTCTGACTTTATATCTCACATTTCTGACTTTTTTAACAGAAAGTTTTATATATATTTATATATTGCATTTCTTCTTTCTTTGAACCAGGATTCTAAGTTTCTCTAAATTTGGACTTCTCTAAATTCGGAGATTATATCTCACAGTTCTGAGTTTATGTCTTGCAAATCAAATGCTGAGTTTACATCATCTCGAAATTCTGACATTTTTTGTTAGAATTCTAAGTTTACATCTCACAATTCCAGTGTTTTTGCTCTGTTTTCTGACATATAATCACAGAATTATGAGATTTAAACTAAGAAAATAAAATAAAGTCAGAATTGTTCCAAATGGACTTTTTTCTTTAAATTCTGAGTTTATATCTCACATTTCTGACTTTGTTTTACCTGAATTCTGAGTTTACATTATCTCGAAATTCTGACTTTTTTGTCTGAATTCTAAGTTTACATTTCACAATTCCTGCGTTTTTCTAAATAGAATTTTTAAAATCTCAGAATTGGGATATTTAAACAAAAAAAAAGTATAAAAAGTAATTCTGAGATTTGTTTATTCTTATTCTTCCATTTGAATTAAATACGGTAACCAACAAAAAGCCGCTTGTTTGAAAGTGACATGCATGAGCTGTGCTGCTTACACGGCACTATTGACAATGTCCAATAGACCTTTTTGTCCATGAAATTTTGATAACGTCCCTGCACCTTTACACTGAAGGAGGGACTCAAGCCATATCTAGAGATGTCTGCGTTTGAAAGACATATTTAGTCATTTTTGATGTATGCAATGATAAGCTTGGCAACAATGGCCTTAGCTCCAGGGAAAGATAAAACGCAACAGCAGGGAAGCATGATGACATCATAGCCATCATTTCAATTAAGAAAGAGAATTGTAAATTAAGAACGAAAGTACAACAATGCTTGTGTGACTGCCAAATAGGTGTACTGTGATTGTTCAGATCTGGAGTGAACTATTAATTGCGGTGTTAATTGTTTGGCTGCTGTCTAAGAAGCAGCACTGAAGCACAGGAAGGTGACTGTGGAGAGCAGCTGGATTATTTCACAGGATTTTCCCATCATTGTTTTCCTCCGGTTTGCTCCTGCGCTGGTTTGGTCACATGAGTGATTGCAGCGCTGCCTCGCTGTTTTTATGATGTTTTTGTGTTGTTGCACTATTGTTTATAACTATCAGCTTTGGTCAGGCCAATAACACAACACAAGCTCTGAGAGCCATGACTTGATTACAAACTAGAGATCGTCCAGGTTTGTCTCTCATTTCTCATTTGATTTATGGGGCTACTCTGGCACCACTGAAAATGATGTTAGATAAACAAGTGTAACCTATGCCAGGTCATAGAAAGCTATTTGCAAATGTCTGGTCTGATAAGTTTTTTTCATTGCAACGAAAGATGAGATCCACAATACTTGTGCTGTTTTCTATTAGAACAACTTCAGATGTTAAATGAATGCCACGCACTATTTTTTAAGCAAAGACGCATTAAATTGGTGAAGAATTTAAGTAAACACATTTATTAAGTTCCAAAATATTTATATTTCATATAAATTCTGTTCTTTTGAACTTTCAATAAACAAAAAAAAAAATCTAGAAATAAAATGTATCATGGTTTCCACAAATATTAAGCAGCACAGCTGTTTTCAACATTGATAACAATATAAAAGATTTCTGCAGCATCAAATCAGAATATTAGAATGATTTCTGAAAGATCATGTGACTCTGAAGAGTTATGATGCTGAAAATTCAGCTTTGCATCACATAAATAAAATTAATTTGAACATATATGACAATAGAAAACAGCTCTTTTAAATTGTAAAAAAAAAAATATATTTTTTATTTGGTTTATTTTAACCAAATTTTATTTTGGTTAAAATAACACTTTATATTACACTTTATTTTAAGGTGTCATAATACAGAGTAATTATCTAGTTAAGTACTTAGTAGTAGCTGTTGTACTTACATGAAACAAAATGTACTTACACGTAACTAATTTATGAACAGACTGTACTTACATGTAATTAAGTTATGGACAGACTGTAATTACAGTTTGTAATTATGTAGATGTAATAGCTACTGTTACACATATGATACACACCGAGTCTGTTACACAGATACAAGTACACTTAAGTCTTGATACACTTTATTTTAAGTAGCTTACTGTATGTCTGTGTACTTACATTTATAATTATGTTATAAAGTCTGCAACACATTTGTAACAATCTTTTGGTTACATAAGTATCTGTGTAACAGACTCGGTGTGTATCATATGTGTAACAGTAGCTATTACATCTACATAATTACAAACTGTAATTACAGTCTGTTCATAAATTAGTTACATGTAAGTACATTTTGTTTTATGTAAGTACAACAGCTACTACTAAGTACTTAATTAGGTAATTACTCTGTATTATGACACCTTAAAATAAAGTGTTACCCATAATTTTACAGTTTTAATGCATTTCGATCAACTAAATGCAGCCTATAGATGAGCATAAGTGACTTCGTTCAGGAGCATTACACATTATTTTTGAACAGTAGTGTACGTAACAGAAAAATCAAGCTCATTGAGATTTTTTCCTGAACCCAATTATTGTTTTTCCAAGACTAAATTATTTAATCTCTGCAATTGGGAACTCTGCAATTTATTTCTATTTGAATTTTTCCTTGGCAAGATATTTAAAAATGTTTGCACAATTCATGACTTGATACTTAAACAACATAATTGCATCATTTCTCTTGTAAAAGCAACATGAGCGATTGAAATAAGAATAAATCAAATTAAACTGCTCCAGAGGGAAGTATTGTGTGCTTTCAGTGAATCCTGCAGTGCAGTGTTGACCTCCCTGATCCCATCAAATCATCCAAAGTCATTTACATCCCCTGGATGGGATTTTATGAATCGAGCAGAAAAGCTGCTGAAACAACACGTCTGTCATGAATCTGGTTGCCACTCACCACATCTCTTGCACCACACTACAGCTGCACATCACCCATGGACTGCATCTCCCATCATGCACTGCACTCACACATTCCCATCCACCATTACACCAATCACACAGCTGTCACCAATCACTCATTAGCCTTGATTGTCTCACCACACCTGCACCTCATTCACACACACACATTTAAGCAGCACACTTCCATGCAAACACTGCGAAGTCTTGTTCTTGCCCCGGCTGACATTTCTGAGCGTTACCCATCCTGCTGTTTGGTATCTCTGTGTTTGACCCCGGACTGCCTGACCTTGGAACCCTGAACCTGTGACCCCGACCTGCCTGGTATTGTTTACGTCTCTGCCCTGCCTCTGATATTCCTGTTTTTGCCCGCTGACCTTTGCCTGTTTGATTCTGCCTCTGTCTAATAAATATCTTACTGCAAATGGATCCACACGCTTGACCAGTCATTACAACGTCACACACTATAGGCCTGCAGACCTCCTGATGGATCAAAGGAGGCTCTTTTGTTTGAGGACTATATAAGAAGTCAGTCTTCACAGTTCAATAGAAATGGCCTGACATGTTTCTAATGCATTTACATTGAGCAAATCCTCTGTAATGAAGAAACAGCCTTGACTGATCAAACCCGCTTCGCTGGAGACCCTAAACTCAAATCTGAAGAAAATGCACTATAGTAGATACTATCAAATATATATCAATTAATATATTAGTACATGTTTTCAAGCACTGGCAAACAGCGTCTGAAAGCAAATAAGAGATGTCAGCATTATTTCCTCAACAAACCTCAAACGATGAGAGGAAATGTCATGCATGTTTTTTCTCCAGCAGCGTTACAGAGTCAGCATCTTCCTAATGTAAGCAGCCTTTGATGTGTTTCTAGAATAAATAAACCGCTCTGTTTCGGACCCGGAGAGGAACAATTCTCTATAGTTTGGCCTGGTAACCTGTCACAGTTCCCTGGGCAGTATTTACAGAGCAGGGTCTCGCTATTGTGTTGCTCTCCGGACATCTTCCTTTGCATGTCGTTCTCTGAGAGGAAAATCACAATGCAGGACTATACATGCATGACCTAGAATGGATCATTCACGCACACAAAGCATCCATTCAAACCATCACAGTGCAAACATGTGTAAGATTCACACACTGGATATGATGATATACTGCCCCCATGTGTCAGATCTGTACTGCACGTAGTGCTGGAAGAAACACTTACATAAGCCATCGTTTTTAACGTATTACATTCAAATGTATAATAAATAATTGTGTAAATTAAATAAAAAAATAGAAATTATAGCCAAATGCATTAATTAATCAGTAGCGCATTAAAAAAAATTGGGATTGTTTGTTCATTCATTTCACATTTATTTATTTTCATGTTTTTTATATGTACATTTATAGGTCAGTTTCAAAGAGTTTTTCGTTTACATTTTTATTGTTACATATTATTATACATATCTGTACAGTCAATTTATTGATTAATAAATATTTTCTATCTATCTATCTATCTATCTATCTATCTATACTTTTTTTACTTTATATATGTATATATTTTATATACATACATACATATACACATACATATATGAGGGGCCGTTCAAGCCATAATTCATTCTGGCACTTACACACACATACATTCTCCTTTCACACACACATACATTCTCCTTACACACACATACATTCTCCTTGCACACACAATAAGTACACAAAATGAATGGCCAGTTCTTATATGGGACGTCCCATACTATATGCACACCTCATATGAAACCAATTTACTGCAGTGTTTTCAAGATATGGGGCACTATTCAATTTTTAGGACTATAAAGATATTCTAATAAGTACATGAATGGTCGTTCTTATATGGGATGTCCCATACTATATGCACACCATATGAAACCATTTTACTGCAGAGTTTTGAGATATGGAACATTAATCGATTTAGAGGGGTATAAAGACACCATTTATATGGGACGTCCCATATAAGAACTGACCAATAATTTCTTGTACTTATTAGAAATGGTATCTTTATACCCCTCTAAATTGAATAATGTCCCATATCTTGAAAACGCTGCAGTAAAATGGTCTTATATGAGGTGTGCATATAGTATGTGACGTCCCATATAAGAACTGACCATTCATTTTGTGTACTTATTGTGTGTGCAAGGAGAATGTATGTGTGTGTGAGTGCAAAAATATATGTATGTGAATGGAGACTGTATGTGTGTGAGAGTGCCAGAATGAATTATGGCTTGAACGGCCCCTCATATTTGTATGTATGTATGTATGTATATATATATATGTAAAGTCATATAATTAATAACAAAATTGAATACATATATAGTAAAACGTAATTCTCATATGATAAGATAACCTGTCCATCCGGCAGCATCATATTTATTCCAGCTGTTCTCCCCGCCAACATATGAATCCTACTATGGCGAAACCTCATTTCATGAATATTAATGAAGTAATGCTTCCTGCCATCCAATAGATGGACTCGCGCAGACATTTCTCGGTGATCGTCCAATGGAGACGGCTGGGCTAATGAATATTAATGAGCACGCCTTCTCCATAGTACGATCGGCGATTCGGTGTCTCGAAAGCGGTCAGGATGACGAGCAGCGCCAGGTACAAGAGCAGGGCGGTGAAATCAGGTGAGATACGTGAGGTATTACCGGTATGTGACTGAAATAACGGATAGATTTAATAACGGAAATGTAATTGGTCTGTCTGCATCAACCGCTCTGGGTTTCTTCACCTGCTGCGGGCGTGTCACATCACACAACAGAGGATGCAGAGGTACGCTGCTTTTCAGTCTATAATCATCCATTTCAATAATGTGTTTGTGTTTGCCATAGGTGGATTCATATCTGTGCGCATGCTGCATATATTTCTGGGACAGTGGGCTATGAATAGAGCCATGGGCTCATACGACGGTCCTGCCTCACTTACCTCAGAGTAACAATAAACACCAAAATATCATATTCTGTATGACATTTAAGTGTTGCAAATAACCTATCCATCAAATTCATAGATGCTGTCCATTTTCAGAAATGCATGAAACTAATCCTCACTGCCAGCTTTCAGTGTCCCACATTTCATCACAATCTCTGTTTGACCTCAATGTAAAGCATCAGGAGAACTGCATGCACTGCATCATTTCAGGACAATGAGAAAGATGCTGATACCACCAGCACCAGTCCTAATGTGCTCGTTCAAATTCATTGAATCTACTTACATCATTATTTTAATTACATGCATGAATCCCAAAGACATTTCACCTCAAAATCGAAATTGTATTTTGAAAATGAATTAATTTGCATTGTGACATTTTTTTTTATGCATTACTGTAATAAGCATTAGGTGATACATTTGATTAAATGTTACAGAGATAATGTCACAATGAAAATTGTGTATTATGTAAAATATAATTTATATATTTTTTCTTAAAATGTTTGGGATTTTTGGGATACATTCCCATATAGTAATTATAAATATCCTAGTAAATTTATTATAGGCCTATTTAAATGTTTTATGAGGTGAAGCACTGTTTTGCTATATTTCTCTGACTTCATATTCCTCTTGAAAAATTCTGATGCTCGTGTGGTGTGCTCTGTGCACTTGGCTCTCCGTGTGTCCACCCGAGGACGAACAGTTAGTCAATCTGGACGACTGATGAGAATAACACTAATGCCTCTGTCTGAAGGAAATATTCAGTTCATTTCTTGTCTTGTTTCTCGGTGAACGCCCACACGAATACATGCACACGGCTTCCAGTGACTGAGACTGTTGCCAGTCGTGCATGAAAGCACAATCCACTATCCATTATATACTTTAAGTGTGTAACCTTCACTTTTTGATCTTTCTGATATAATGTAATGCTTGCTCAAAAACACACTCTATTAGTCGTATTATATTTGTGTTTCATACAAACACAGATCCTGTGTAAAACATATTTGCATACTCTGCTGCCCTTTAAGATGAATTGGACCAAAAAACATGATTCTATATGACAGTAGAGAGGCTTTATATAATAGGATAAATGATGTAATATTGTGAATATGGGCCGCGAGGTCTCTCCAAGCACAATGAAGCATGGCCTAGTAAAGATGTGAGTGTGGCATACATCAGGCTGGCTGTGAAGGTGCTTGGATTCATCTTTATCCTGCACAAATGATTTGCTTTGCTGATGTCTGTGTTTGCATACTGTACAGTTGTTTTGATATGGAAATGAATGTGGTAGTAGTAGCATTGCGTTATTAGATGATGTCGTTATGTGCCATTGTTTTAGGAAAAGGAGTATGTTGGCTTCGCCACCCTCCCGAATCAGGTTCACAGGAAGTCGGTCAAAAAAGGCTTCGATTTCACACTCATGGTGGCAGGTGAGGCTCTTTTCACCAGTGCTGTTATTGTGAACCAAAACTCATTAGAAACTATTAAATATTGTACTTCTGTTAAAGTTTTATTGTCATTTACTCATGTTGTTCCATAACTTTCTACATGTTTTCATGACTGTCTGTCTTCTGTGGAACACAAAAGAAGATCTTTTGAAGAATGTCGATGATAAAACAGTTTTGGTTTCCATTGATTGATTCTACTGAATGGATAAAAATACAATGGAAGTCAATGCGATCCAAGACTGTTTGGTTATCAACATTCTTCAAGAGATCTTCTTTTGTCTTCCACATGTAAAAGAAAGAAAGGCATGCAGGTTTGGGACGACAAGAGGCTGAGTAAATTATGACTTTCCATTTTTTTATAGAATTTTGATTTATAGAATTTGTAGTTTTGGATGGACTATTCAATTGAATTAAAATAAAGATTGCATGAAATATAAATATTAAATGAAAAACTTAAAATTAAAAAACATAAATGAAAATGAGAAATATTCTTTTGGCAAGTAACTGAATTAAAATAAGTTCAATTACTAAAATTACTGGAGCTAAATTGGAACTAAATATAAATTAAAGCTAGAAACCTAAAAGAAAACATGTAACAAAATTACTACAACTTAAACAAAGATTAAAATGACAACTGAAATATAAAATAATACTCAAAATAATAATATACACTATAATAGTATATAAAAATACAAAAATGACACTACTTATCACCAAAACACCAAGATAACTGTAATTTTAGTATCATTGAGAAACTATTAGTGTTTATTAATATTTTGAATTAATTTATTGTTATATATTATATTTATATATGTATTTAGCATTTTTTAAATTTCAGTAATTTTTGTCATTTTTAGTGTTTTTGTTTTCTTTTTTATATGTATGTATCTATATAGTTTTTTTAATTGATTTGTATTTCAGTTTTAATTGAGTACATTAAGTTAACCTAAATCCAAATTAGAAATGCTGCTGAAAAACTATAATAACCCTGGGAAATAAAATGTATTTTTAGCCATTTTTAATGACTCATATAATGGCAAGAGGACAGATAAAGATGCGGGATTCAAACTTTCCTCGACCACACGAGTAAAAACTGCATTTCTGAATGTTCACACTCGTTGTGTTTTAGGGGAGTCTGGTCTTGGAAAGTCCACCCTGATCAACAGCTTGTTCCTCACGGATCTGTACAAGGATAGAAAACTATTCAATGCTGAAGGTACATACTCATACTCACAGACGTGCTGCTGTTTACATTACGCCATCTAAAAGACACATTTGTCCTTCCTCAAAACTGTATTTCATGTTTAGAGCGCATCAGTCAGACCGTGGACATCATCAAACACACGGTTGAGATCGAGGAGAAGGGCGTCAAGCTGAAGCTGACCATTGTAGACACACCAGGTTTTGGAGACGCTGTCAATAATACAGAGAGGTAAGTACTTCAAGATGACCTCAGATTTGATCATGATTGGAGTTTTCTGCTAACAGAATGTCTCGTCTCAATCCTCAGCTGGAAGGCCATTACTGACTATATTGACCAGCAGTTTGAACAGTATTTTCGGGATGAAAGCGGCTTGAACAGGAAGAACATCCAGGATAACCGTGTCCACTGCTGCTTGTACTTCATCCCTCCGTTTGGACATGGGTAGCTCATCCGGACTCTCTGCTAATATATTGTGCATATCTGAATAAAATACGTTCAGATAAAAGCACTCCTGTAGTAATGCTAAGGTTATGGTTTGATTCTCGGGAATGCATGAACTGAAAAAATACCTTAAATGCAATGTAAGTTGCTTTGGATAAAAGCATGGCCAAATGCATAAATGAAAATTAAATACATGAAATGTTAAATTTGGAAAAATTATGAAATAATTCTTAAGAATAAAAAAATATTATTAAATAATTATACACAGACAAACAAAAACTATTTCTTGGCTAGCTCTGTTTACAGATATTTCTTGATAAATGGTTTTAGAGTACTTTAAATACTATTATGAAGGTATATTTTATTAAAATTAAAATATACACTCACTGAAAAGTTTGGGGTCAGATTTTTTTAAAGAAATTAATACTTTTATTCAGCAAAGATGCATTAAATTGATCAAAAGTGACAGTAAAGCAATTCGAATTATTATATTCCATTATATTATAGAACTATTTCAAACAAAAGCTGTTCTTTGAACTCTCTATTCATAAAATAATCCTGAATATATCATGTTTTCCACAAATATATTAAGCAGTACAAATTGTCAAAATTGATAATAAAAATAAATGTTTCTAGAGCACAAATCAGTATATTATTATGATTTCTGAAGGATCATGTGACACTGAAGACTGGAGTAATGATGCTGAAAATTCAGCTGCGCATCACAGAAATAAATTACATTTTAAAATATATTCAAACAGAAAACAGTTATTTGAAATTGTAATAATATTTCACATTATTACTGTTTTTATTGTATTTTTAATCAAATACATGCAGCCTTGGTGAGCAAAAGAGACTTTCAAAAATATAAAAAATTCTTACTGACCCCAAACATTTGAATAGTAATATGTATTTTATATGTGCATCAAACTTGAAAAATCTTCTTGTCCATCACATGGCCTCTTCTATGAAAATTTGTCTCTAAATGTCTCTTTTTTTGACAGCAAAGTGAATAAAGTATCTCACTCACTCGCTCCTCTCCCCCTCAGGCTGCGGCCCGTGGACGTGGAGTTTATGAAAGCACTGCAGGACAAGGTGAACGTGGTTCCTCTCATTTCCAAGGCTGACTGTCTGACGCCAGCGGAGATGAGGAAGATGAAGGACAGGGTAAAGTGGATCACACTCTGTTCACATTCACACACGCCGCGTCCTCGCTCCATGTGTCAGGGCTTCTGACGTAACCAATGTTTTTCATCCTTCTATTCAAGGTGAGGGAAGAGATCGAGAAGTTCGGAATCAAAGTGTACCAGTTCCCAGACTGCGATTCCGACGAGGACGAGGAGTTCAAGCAACAGGACCGAGAGCTAAAGGTCAGTATTATGACTCAAACTCATAAGCATCCCACGCTGTGTAACATCCAACGAGGAGGGGGTGGGCGCTCTGGAGGCCTCGAGGGACACTGAGATAGGACAGGATCAGTGTGCTCGGGCGGCCATGGCAGGAGAAGGGATTCGGGCGGCCATGGCGAGTCCGCCTCCAAGGCCGCGGCACCAGCCCCCGCCCTGGCCTCTATGGCTGGAGTCCCTGGCACTGGAGGGTGCACTGGGGGCGCAGGCACAGCATAGCACTCTGAGGGGCTGGCACTTGAGGCGCTCTGGGGGCGCAGGCACAGCATAGGGCACTCTGGAGGGGCTGGCACTTGGAGGCGCTCTGGGCGAGGCACAGCATAGGGCACTCTGAGGGGCTGGCACTGGAGGTCGCTCTGGGGGCGCACAGCATAGCACTCTCTGAGGGGCTGGCACTTGAGGTCGCTCTGGGGGCGCAGGCACAGCATAGCACTCGAGGGGCTGGGCACTCTGGAGGGTGCACTGGGGGCGCAGGCACAGCATAGCACTCTCGAGGGGCTGGCACTGGAGGTCGCTCTGGGGGCGCAGGCACAGCATAGCACTCTCGAGGGGCTGGCACTGGAGGTCGCTCTGGGGGCGCAGGCACAGCATAGGGCACTCTGGGGCTGGCACTTGGAGTGCTCTTGGGCACTCTGGGGGCGAGGCAGGGCAGCATAGGGCGCAGGCACTCGAGGCTCTGGGCTGGCACTTGGAGGCGCTCTGGGCGCAGGCACAGCATAGCACGCTGTCGAGGGGCCGGCACTGGAGGTCGCTCTGGGGGCACAGACATGGCATAGTGCTTTCGAGGGGCTGGCACTGGGCTTGAGTCAGTAGCGGCCAGCGGGCTTGCATTAGGCACGAATGGCTGCTGGCTTGTGAGAGCTGCGGACGGCTGCTCTGAGCGGAGGCAGAGTTAGGCAGGCAAGAGAAGACGTTGGAGAGGTATGTGGGGGTTCTCGTCGTGGGGTGAGCTGGGGAGATGTGGCGCGTTCCAGCTAGAGCAGGATGACGAGACTCGTGGATTACCTCAACTTCAAAGTTGGAACCGTTTAGAAATAAACAAGATTGATAAATAAATCACCGATGGGAAGATTGCAGCGTATAGTCTCGTCGTCCAACCCCAGGTGGAAGCACACACCTAGAGCGGCGTCGTGCCAGCTCACCCGGTTAGAGAGCTAGAGAAACTCCTCCACGTTTCTCTCCAACCTCAGACCGCCTTCAGACCGCCCTGCCGCAATCCACACAGCGCGTCCTCCGCAGCAGTCATCCTTGTGGGTCGGCTCTTCCGTCACGTCTTGGGTAGACAGGGATAAGGCAGAAGGCTCAACGTAAAGGTAGAATTGATCTTTAATATAAACAAAGCGCACGGTACACACAGACCATCAAAGGGTAGCAATGAAGTAACACAGTAGATCCGACAAAGGAATACAGAGCAAACAGAAACAATATACACAGGATAATTAGGAACTCAGGTGAAAGGAATCATAAGGCAATCAAACTAAACAAGAACAGGAAAAACCATGTAAGGAAACTCAGGAAGGACAGGGGTGAAACATGGAAACACAAGTCTGACAACAGTTAACTAACTAATGTAAAATTGTATTTAATAAAATATAATTTAAAGTATATAATTCACCTGAACAATAGAATAAATCACCATCTTTAGAAACTCAACTCTTCCTAGAGAACTTTACCAACTAACTAATGTCATCTTTAAAAACGTTAATATTTAGAAGCAAAAAATGTTATGTGTTTCAGGAGAGCGCTCCATTTGCTGTGATTGGGAGCAACATGATAGTTGATGTCAAAGGTCAGCGGGTGAGAGGCAGACTTTACCCATGGGGCATTGTGGAAGGTCAGTCCAGATCTATAGAATATCTATGTTTTGCATGAGACAGACTCTGTACTGACAAGAACAAATGCATCAGAAATAAGTTTTAACCAACCGTGTGCCAGTACTAAAAGCTTTTGAAACAGATTTGTGTGCATATGTTTTATCCCAGTGGAGAATCAGTCCCATTGTGATTTCGTCAAGCTGAGGAACATGTTGATTCGCTCACACATGCACGACCTGAAAGACATCACGTGTGACGTGCACTATGAAAACTACAGGGCGCAGTGCATACAGCAAATGACAAGGTAAGTCACAATGCTTTTCTCAGATATCTTACTAAATATCATAGGAAAAGAAACTTTGTCATCGCTTATGAGATGTTCTGTTTCCTCCAGCAAACTGAGCCAGGATAATCGCGTGGAGAGCCCCATCCCGATACTACCACTGTCCACCCCGGACGTGAGACAGAGAAACTGATCAAGATGAAGGATGAAGAGGTCAGCAGCTTAATCTGGTCATTTCAGTTCTTAGCTGATACTTTACAATTGTGCACAAAACTAGTGTTTTTGACACATTTGTAATCAGGGCCTAAAACATTTAGCTGCACCTGAAAATCAAAAGTGATTTTAACCTGCCATAAATATATTTGTTGCCATTTTCTTTTACCATTTTTTTAACTGTATGTGCATTATTTCATTAACATTCAGGCAGAGCAAATAGGCGGAACACATCTAATTGCAATTATTATTATTATTAAATAATGATTTTATTGATTTATTAAAAACAAACAAATCAACAAAGAAACATTCCTATAATACTATTTAACTATTTAATACCAATCATTTCATAATAATAATACTAAATGTAATTTAGATAATAATAATTATTATTATTAGCCTATTATTATTTTATATAACAACAGTACAATTACAATACTAATATTTATGGCTGATTGTTTTCTTTGCTTTCAAATGTTATAGCTAATATTTTGGCATCTTTTTTGACAACAGATTTATAAACCGTTCTCATTATAAACTTAGTAAGATGTTTGGAGCTCGTTGCATTTTCAAGAATTTTATTTATAAATTTACAATGCAAGCTTTGTAAACTGATAATAGCGATAAAACATATAGTTTTCTCAGGTTTCATATTCTCACCAACGCTGGTTTTTATTCCCTTTTTTAGGCCCTGTTTGCAACCCTAAATGCTGAATCTGCCTCATATTGCTGACTTTTTGTCCCTCACAGTTACGGAGGATGCAGGAGATGCTTCAAAAAATGCAGCAGCAGATGCACGAACAGGACCTGTGAGCAAGAAAGTGCTGATTTCAACTCGTCTGCACTTTTACACAAGCAGACACACGACACTTTAACATCATCACACTGAAGGATATGCAGTAGATAAGCAAACAGAAGTATTTGTATGTCAAACACAGCACACAGATATGAATGCATGTGTCGAGCACTACGGTTAAAAGGGTCACTTCAACTGAGCCTGAAATATAAAACCAGGCTCCAAGTTCAAATATTTGGGAACACACTTTGTACAGTCCATGTGATGCTTTATGACTGTTTCCATGGCAAAGACCAAGTTATTCACAGGATGAAGTCATCTATTCTATTGCTTTCTAATCATTGTATTTCTATTTTTACTTTTTAGCAATGTGTGTGTGTGTGTGTGTGTGTGTGTGACACATTTGTAATCAGGGCCTAAAACATTTAGCTGACACCTGTATTAAATCAAAAGGTGATTTTAACCTGTCCCCATAAAATATTTTTTACCATTTTTTTAAACTGTATGTGCATTATTTAGGGTCATGTACATTCAGGCAGATAAATAGATGGAACACATCTAATTGCAATTATTATTATTATTGTGTGTGTGTGTGTGTGATTTATTAAAACAAACAAATCAACAAAGAAACATTCCTATAATACTATTTAACTATTTAATACCAATCATTTCATAATAATAATACTAAATGTAATTTAGATAATAATAATAATAATTAGTATTATTATTAGCCTATTATTATTTTATATAACAACAGTACAATTACAATACTAATATTTATGGCTGATTGTTTTCTTTGCTTTTTGACAATGACAGTTTTATGTAATTCAGGTTTTAATATGTCACAAAGGATGACTGTTCCAGTCTTAAAACTCCTAATTATTTATAATATTTCACAAAATGGATATCAGACAATCTGTATCAGTGAATAGGCTCTGACATCTTTTATATCATCACCTGTTGTTGTTGGTTATAGATGGATGCATTGCGATATTGATTCATATGCCATGTATGTGTTTACTCAAGCTATTCCTATGAGCATGACAAATACACCATCTGCCATTTATCACGATTCCTTAGAAAAATAAACATCTTCTGTGGTAAACCTGTCTGGTCTGTACATCTTTTCGCCTTTGGTAAATATATATTTTTTATAATTTTATAATGATATCATTTCACTTTCATGTCATTGATAGCCTAGTTTAAATATTTTCCATGACATATTGGTTCAGGTAGGTATTAAAATATGTGAGTTTGAAAGTATATATAAAAGGTCGGTGGTTTGAATCATTGAATCATGATTGAAAAGATTCATTCTGTGAGACAATGATTCACTCACCGATTCATTAAAAGTCACCAACCAAAACGAATGTCTACAAACCTGCTAGAAAGATTGTAGGCATTAAAAACGTGAGTATAAGCGCAGCACATTGCACAGTCCAAGCGTGCTTCTAATGCAGAGCATGCCACAAGAAAACCCCAGTCATCTGCTCCGCATGTAATGTGTCTCTCTGCTTCTTGCCACATCGAGATTGTTTCAACAATTGGCATGATACAAATACTTTGTAGTTCTTTTACTGAAAAGTAATAAGACTTTTCACTCTTTCCATCACTCTACATGCCACAGACCAAAGCTTATTACTGAAAAGTTGTAAATAATTATATATAGTGATGTACAGTTGTATGAATAGTTATTTATAGTAGTAGTAGTTGTTTCAACAGTATCTTTGTGCATTTATTATATACTGTGTTTACTGAAGAAAAACTATTAATGCACTGTTAATACTGTTTTAAAATATTTTACATCTTGAACACAATGTTTTAAATAATAAAAAAGGATATCAATCTTTGCTGTGGTGTGAGGTCAAGTGGTCTCCAAGTGTCCTTTAGGAATCATCAATTGGACATGAATGTCACCTAGTGGCCTTTGTTGGTATAACAGCTCACAAAAATCTAATTTTTTATGATATCAGTCTCAAATTTGGAACACAACTTCTTTAGACCTATAGCTTTTATTTCATATAATTTTAGGGTGAACCAAATTTTTATTTATATGTTATTTTAATAAAATATAAAGATTTATTGCAGTACTTTTTTATTACAATAAACTTAAACAGCTATAACTTTTTTGTTAACTAATTTTTTTAACTACAGACACCTGTGCAAGAAACTTCAAAGTCTCATCTTTAAAACAAGACCAGAATGAGGATCATATTCAAAAGCGTTCCGGAATTATATTCATTTGAATTTCGACATTACATTTGCAGGCCTACACTCAAAAATGGGCGTGACAGTTAACAGGTTAATATAGTGGGCGTGGATGAGCACCACAGCCTGGGGACTGTGTCGTTTTATAAAAACCCATGAAGGTCTGCAGATGTGCTCTGGAAAAACTTGCCTCGCAATCACTCGACTTCCGCATCAAGCATGCGTTTAACACTCAACATGTCCTGCTGAGCACGACAACACTGAAGTAAAGGCTATTTGCATCGGTTTGCATGTTTTCAACATTAACCTCACAGAAACATCTGCCTGGGACGCAGCAGCAGAGCAGACTGCAGAGATCATATGGAGGAGAAACTGGACATGGATGATGTTTCTACATCCCATCATCATCAGCGGGGCTTGTGGAAATCCTTCCACGGCAGACCCAAACTCACCGGCAGCCCCAAACTGGGCAAAAAAGACCGAAAGCAAGAAAGCGGGTTTTGGGTATTTAAAAAGAAACGACCACATGGTTTGGACCGAGCGGTGTCTTTATCTCAACCCAATCTGCACAGCGCGGCAGCCGCTCCGGATGATGGTGAGAGCGGGAGGACGCGCCGCGCCGCGCCCGAGTTGAGTGTGGGTACGGCGGCCGTAGCAGCGGCGTCGCCCGGTGCGGAGATCCAGGGGCTGAAAAGAACAGTCAGCTCCAAACCGACGCTCTCCCAGTTGGTGCACTCTCAACATAAACCTGCTCTGCAAGGGTCCACGTGCACTGATGATGCTGTGATGAATGGTAACGAGGAATTCATCAATACAAGTGTGGTAAGATGATTTATAGCTAATCTTTCAGACGTGTTTGCCATTGCACTGCAGTAATAAGTGATGGATGCAGTTATCTTATACAGATAGTTTACGCTATACATTTGCAGATGTCTAGAACATAAAGAAATTTACTTGGATTGTTTTGGGTTTTAAACACAGCGAACTATCCACAACTAGAACAGTTTTTTTTTTATATAAATTTGTATAATGGATGCATTTAGCTTCCTAAATATAAATGTATTACACATTTAGTGTAATTTCTATTTGATAGTGATAGACTAACTTTTTAGGTAAAAGGAGTGTAAAACTGAATTTAAGTTTATAGAAAATCTGTTTGCTACAACATTTTCTTATAAGAAACATGATTAACTACAGCCACGTTCCTGCTGGAAAACCAGAAGTTTATTCATGTTTTTTTAGATACTTTTTTATAATCTATTAGTCGATTTGTTATAGGACGAAACTTGTTTAAGGTGTCAGTCTCAAACATCCCAGCTTGAAGCGGACCGCACACAAATGAGCAGCATGCTTCAGATAGACACCATATAAAACCAGATTAATACACAGGCTGAGATCCGTTAGATCCGGAACCTGGATCACATCCACCAGGAAGATGTTAGAGAAATGGACACTTTTCCAGAATCACATGGGTTTAAAGAGCAATCGACCATTACGCCTATTTGTCTCATTTTACCTTATGACCCACTTTTGCTGAACCCACCCTACCAACTGCTTTGAATACAATCAAACAAGAACAGAATGACACTGAAATAATTGTTTAATTGCAACTCCAAATCATATGCCATGTCAGAACTCCTCCAATTATCAGTAGAAGTCATGTTTTGTTGCAAGCATGCATGCATGTGAATATCATTGCCCTTGTACATACCCATTTTAAGCCTTTAATATATGCACACCAAGGTTTACCTGAATCCGGTGTTTTTGCGCATGGTCATTTTTACATTTGTTGATGCAAAGTGATGTGTTTGCATAGTCAAACTCATGTCAGATTCCATTCACACAAGGACATGTGCCAGAACGATCTCGTGCCAGCCTTTTTTCCCTCACGTTTTTCTTTTAAAACTGTAAAGTTTGGTCTTAAGTTTAGTCTACAACTGTTAGTATCAGTCATGCTGGCACTGCACAGTTAGTTATCTCTGTGCCTGAGGGTGTTTGCCAAGCTGGTTTGAAAGAAGAGGAACTTGCCTAAAAGTAAAAACACACAAACACATAACAGGCTTAAAGCCAAACAGGGTGCCAAGTGTTGAGTAAGGTTGCATTAGTGAATATTGTCCTTATTAGTACATTGTATATTATTGGTTTTCTATGTGCATCAGACTTTTGAGATCCATGAATACAGATTCATATATTTGATTAAGTTGCATACTCAAAAACACACGAGATCGTCTGTTGTTGTTTTCCTGGTAGCGCCAGTGGTGGGTTTAGTTTAAAGCGATAGTTTACCCAAAAATGAGACTTAACTCAAACTCAGGTTGTTACAAAACTGTATGTCTTTCTTTCTTCTCTATGACACAGAAGAAGATATTCTGTAAAATGTATTTTATAAAAGTGACTAGGCGTGCGTTTCAGAGATAAGAGCATCACTGTGTTCATTTATACGCCTTCAGCTTATAATACAGTGTTTTCAGAGCGGCTTGGCTCATGGGTAAAGAGTTAGTTCACCAAAATTACAATTCTGTCATTAATTACTCAGCCTCATGTCGTTCCAAACCTGTAAGACCTTCGTTCATCTTCAGAACACAAATTAAGATATTTTTGATCAAATCTGAGAGCTTTCTGTCCCTCCATAGACAGCAATGCAACTGCAATATTCCCAGAAACATAGTAAAGGACATCAGTATAATAGTCCATGTGACAGCAGAAGTTCAGCCATAATTTTATGAAGCTAGCTACGAGAATACTTTTTGTGCACAAATAATAAAACAATAACAACATAATTTATTCAACAATTCTTCTCCCAGAGTTACCGTCTTCCGCCATTTTGGAGAGTAAGTACCCCAGAGCGTAAACAATGCTGATTAAGTTCAGCGAAAGCGCACATGCTGAATGCAAACAATGCTCATTACGTTGATTATGTTCTGGGTACTCTCCGAAATGGTGAGTCTTATGGATTTGAAACGACACGAGGGTGAGTAATTAATGACAGAATTTTCATTTTTGGGTGAAATAACCCTTTAATGCTGCTTCATGAACTCCAACTCTGCGATCACTGAGAGTTTAACGTGCATTTGGGAATGCAATGTGCGCTAGGTTCACTTTAATTTAAAATAAAAACAAGAATAAAACTAAATATTAGATTTGTATCTGTTTACTTGCATGTCTTGTGACCATTAACTGACATCAGAGACCACAAACCTGCAAATGTGCTGTTACATTATTGAAATATTAATTTAAAATCTCATGGGGGTAACTTCAAGTAAATATTTTATGTCTTATGGGTTTGGCTGACAAAAAGTTTGTGAGAAAACAGAAAGTCTGATGTGAAGATTTGTAAATGGTGACAGGATTTTTATTTTTTACATAATTATAAAAAATGGCTTCTGTGAGCAATAAACCTTGAGCTATAAAGTTCTTGACTTCTCGAGCTCAGTGTATAGTTTTCTGTATGCATGTCCATCCCAAGCATTACATCCCTGGCTTAACAGCCACCAACAGTGCGGCAGAGATTAGAGTCAAACAAACAACACTGGTGCTATCTTTACTCCACTGCATGTGTGGACTTGACAAACAGTTTTGGTATGGAGCTGCGTGAGCGGTCTTTGTGGTTCGATGAGGAAGGCATTTGGGGGATATGAGATTTGATAAACAGCAGCATGCCTTTCTTAAGAAATCTGTAACTCAGGATCTGGCAGTGGAGATGATTAATCTGCTCAGGAGTAACTTTGCATCTCAGATCCACTCCTCTGTGTCATAGGCGCTGATTTCGGTGAGCATGTTATATAAATTCATGGTATGTGGGAATTGCAGTAATGCTGAGCTACCTGCAGGGTTTCCTTGGTCATGGAAAACCTGGAAACTGTAGAGAATAGCCTTGGAAAAGTCAATGAAATGAAGTACATCTGACAAATGTAACGTTTACTATTTTGTTTAGCTATGCTCTGCTTAAAAAATAGCACACTTAAAAAAGAAGGGAAAAAACATACATTTAGATACATTTTATAAAAAAAAAATATTTATATAATAAAAACATTCATATACTAAATTGTTTATTTATTGTTCCTATAAATAATGCAATATATATATATATATATATGTGTGTGTGATTAATATGGGCAATGATTAATCAATTACGTTTTTGTGTACATAATATATGTGTGCATGTGTACTTGGGATGTTTGGTTCTTGAACGAATCGATCTTTCGAGCCGGTGTGGAAGTAACCGGTCGAGCCGGTGTGGGGACAAATCGAGTCCCCTTGAAATCCGGTCTCCATTAGGACCCCAAGCGATCCGGCTCAAATTACTTTTAATAGGTACTCTCTTTAGTGCCTGGTTACAATTCCTACAAAATCATGTTATGATAAATGCTGTTTAAACTAAATTATAATGATAATTAATGTCTGTATAATGTATAATGACAGATTCCTGATTAGCTGCATAGCTTATTTTATTCAGGAATTTGCACTTATCCTACATGTATACACAATATTTTTTATTATTTGTTAAATTAAGTGTTAAATGACCAATGTTTTATTTGATAAATGAATCTAAATAATGATTTAAATTTTTTTCACTTAATAGTATATTATTACTTTTATTTATTAATTAGCAGTTAATCAAGTGTAAGAAATTACATTAAATTTGTTTCATTATGCACTATTTTGTTCTATTATACAATTTATAAAAAGCCATATGTTTTTGCATTAATATCTTTACGTATTTATTTAGAATAATAATGAACTAATAGTTGATTGACCCGTTTGACATGACACCGGTTCACAAATCAAACTGAATCGAACTTTAGTTCCGTGTTGATGACGCAGGACACACAGCTGAAGTAGCACGTCCAACTCAAAAGAACAGAATGAGCCGGTTCAACCAACTGTCGAAGTTTGCCGAGGACTCAACAAGAACCGAATGAGCCGGTTCAACCAACTGTCGAAGTTTGCCGAGGACTCAACAAGAACCGAATGAGCCGGTTCAACCAACTGTCGGTTTGCCGATGATTACCGAGGACTCAACAAGAACCGAAGAGCCGGTTCGACCAACTGTCGAAGTTTGCCGATGATTACCGAGGACTCAACAAGAACCAAGAGCCGGTTCGACCAACTGTCGGTTTAAAATGATTACAAGGACTCAACAAGAAGTATCTGTTTCGACCAACTGTCAGTTGCAGATGATTACCACAAACCTCAACAAGAACCGAACATTCAACCAACTGTCAAAGTTTAAAATGATTACCGAGGACTCAACAAGAACCGAAGAGCGGTTCGACCAACTGTGTGACAGTTTTGCAGATGATTACAGAGAAGATTCAACAAGGTGACAGAGCCGGTTTTATACAACTGTATAATGGCTTCTGTGATGATTACCGAGGACTCGACAAGCTATAAAGTTCGACTTCCAACTGTCGGTTGCCGATGATTACCGAGGACTCGTCCAAGAACCAGGAATTACATCCCGGCTTGCCGATGATTACTGAAGATTCTGATGTGGCGGTACTGTGCAAGCCTGAGGCAAACAAATATGCTATTATTATGACTGTTATTAATTTACATTTTATTAAAACCTGCAAAAACCTTTCTATCAAGTGATGTAAATACATTTTACAATAGCTTGTGCATGCAAATAATATTTAAAGCTGCTTAAGTAAAATTAAGGAGTTTATAAGACTGGTGATTCTGCTCATGTTAGTAACTTATGCAACTGTGCATCCTCTGTGTCATAGCTGTGATTTCGGAATCTCATCTTTGCATAACTACTGTGTTCTGTGTATATTTATTATGTGTTTATATAAATACACTCACATGCACAGTGTTGCCAACTGCTTTCAATTGATAGTAGCTAAAACTGGTAGCTAAATATTGCTAGATGACATCATAATGAATATAGATCAGTGAACTTAGAACACAACTTAAATACATGGGGAAAAGATAATTAACTAGATACACCTGAACCAAATGACAATCATCAGACATAGACGGAAAACACAACAGAACGTCCAAGGGTGTGACATGTATATTTGAAGAAAAATATGTAATGTTTATATATGTTTACATACATATATATATATATATACAGTATAAATATAATATTAATATAAAATATTTTCAAAATATATACTGTATGTGTGTGTCTTTATATATACATAATAAATATACACAGTACACACACATATATTATATAAACTAAACTTTTACTTTGAATGTGATTAATCGAGAGTAATCGTTGCCCAGCACATAAAGGTGCATCTCAAAAAATTTGAATCTCACGAAAAAGGTCAATTTTGTCACTCATTTCAGAAAGTGAAACCCATATATTATATAGATTCATTACACAGAGTGGAATATTTCAAGCCTTTATTTCTTGAAATATTGATGATTATGGCTTACAGATAATGAAAACCCACTATTCTGTCGTTTTATAAAATTAGAATATTACATAATATAAAAAAAGGATATTTTAAACAGAAATGTAAGGCTTCTGAAAAGTATGTTCATTCTATGCACTCAATACTTGGTTGGACCTCCTTTTGCATGAATGACTGCATCAATGCGGCGTGGTATGGAGTCGATCAGTCTGTGGCACTGCTCAGGTGTAATGAAGCCCAGGTTGCTTTGATACCAGCCTTCAGGTCATCTGATTGTTGGGTCTGGTGTCTCTCATCTAGATTCTCGATGGGGTTCAGGTCAGGCGAGTTTGCTGGTCAATCAAGCACAGTAACACATGGTCATTGAACCAGCTTTTGGTACCTTTGGCAGTGTGCCAAGTCCTGCTGGAAAATGAAATCAGCATCTCCATAAAGCTTGTCAGCAGAAGGAAGCATGAAGTGCTCTAAAATGTCCTGGTATACGGCTGCGTTGACTGTGGACTTCAGAAATCACAGTGGACCAACACCAGCAGATGACATGGCAGCCCAAACCATCACTGACTGTGGAAACTTCACACTGGACTTCAAGAACATGGATTCTGTGTCTCTCCACTCTTCCTCCAGACTCTGGGACCCTGATTTACAAAAATAAATGCAAAGTTTACTTTCATCTGTAAAGAGGACTTTGGACCACTGAGCAACAGTCCAGTTCTTTTTCTCCGTAGCCCAGGTAAGATGCTTCTGATGATGTTTCTGTTTCAGAAGTGGTTTGGTAGCTCTTTTCCTGAAGATGTCTGAGCGTGGTGACTCTTGATGCACTGACTCCAGCTTCAGTTCACTCCTCGTGAAGCTCTCCCAAGTGTTTGAATCGGCTTTGCTTGACAGTATTCTCAAGCTTGCAGTCATCCCTGTTGCTTGTTCACATTTTCCTACCCAATTTCTTCCTTCCAGTCAACTTTGTATTTAATAGGCTTTGATACAGCACTCCTTGAACAGCCCCCCGTTTCAGCAATGTTGTTTTGCTCTGATACTATTGTACCGCCAGTTTAAGGTCATAATGAAACTGTGTGAGTATCGTAACTACAACTTTTCTAGAAACAGGTCACGTACAGTGACGTCGGTGTCTGACTGCTCAGGGCTTAAATGCTACATATCAGACCAGACACGCATGAAAACAACATTAAACAGATCACATGTTTCCTGTCTTACAACTTCACACCTAATACAAGTGCATTTGCACACATCCCTTGAGGCACCTATAATGGACCCCAGCATTTCTGTTTATAGGCTGCTTTTCTCACAAACAGGAAGTGGCTCTATAACTTTAACCACCATACTGTCAACTGCTACGTCTTCCTGTTAAACCCTTCGGCAAGTTATTCAAAAATATTTTCTCTTGCTAAAGTTCAATCATCATGCTCACATTGTTTCTACTTTATGGAGCAGGAGGAGCTTATTACGAGGCTTTGATTTATCGGCACAATCAACATAAGCTACTTTCAGTTCAGCGGCTGATGTGTTTTATTGGCTGGCACCGTTCCCCATGCAAGTGCCTTTCTCCTTAGAAGACTTGCTCACAGCGGAGGTAAGACGGTGGATATCTTTGCTTACAGAGATGCTCTGAACAGAACAGAGGATGCTGAATACATCTTAGAGAAGTCTTATAAAGAGCGTGGAACAAGGGCTGGATGATTAATTGAAATAAAAAAGCCATCTCGACATGCAGTGTGATTATCAAATCGCAAAGGCTGCGATGGAGTTGTGTGGTGCATGTTTCAGAGTGAAGCCTGGCACTGTGTTCATCTTCTCGTGAGCAGCTCGTGAACCGGTGTTTTCAGTGTCTCAGAGCGGCTCGGTTCACAGTTAATGCTTCTTCACACAAAATCCAAGAGTTTATCAACAAAACAGAAGCTCCCTGTGGCATTCTGTCAAAACGTCTGATGGGTTAACGTTTAAAACGGAGAAAATAAGAAATAATACAAATTTAACTAGTGGTTGTACTGTCATTTTAATTTTTTTTTATATGAATTATTATTATATTTTATTAAATACTTGATTTTGTTATTTTGAAGCATTTTTTAATTACCGTAGTTATGTGTATTTTGTTTATATTTAGTAATAATAGTCATCATAATAAATTTTCAAAATCATAATAAACCACCTTATTAATAATCATAAACTGATTATTGTTATATATTATACATCATTGTATAATGCAAATTATATATTTTTTATATTTTTATATTAAATTATATATCAAACTGATAAGTTGTACAGTAAAATGACTATGATTATTATTAAACCTGGAGGTATTTTTAAAATCACATTTTAAAATCATTTGGCAAAAAATAAAATCACAGTTTTTTTTTACCCTGTCAAGTCGTGCAGCTCTAGGTGGAACCACTGGATATTCAGGAGTGAGTTCAGAGCGGGACTATCTGTTAACCTGACCAACTATCAGACGATGAGATGAGACCTGTCACTCATTAGATTTGGAAGTCTGTATGTTCTGTTTTCTGTTTGATTTTAGCGATGCAGAAATTATTCATTTGATAAATAAGATAAATATTAGTGCTGGGCGGTATACCGGTTCATACCGGATACCGGTGTTTATTTTTCTTACGATATGAATTTTTAAAATACCGCAATACCGGTGTCATTTAAATAACGTTTGAAACGCGACACTGTTAAAGAGTGGTCTCTTTTCACTATTGCATTTTGGCGAGGATACAGCTGTATGTGTTACTAAGTGTGAAAGTTCAGAAACTGAAGCACTAGTAGAATGTGAAGAGAGAGAAGTCATCCACAATATCCACATCGACCGCCACAAATATCCACCGTCCGCTGCATCAGCTCCCGCGTCTCTCACACACAACAGTTCTCCGGCGATACGACGGATTCCCGTCAACTGCAGGGTTCCCGCCTTCTTAAATTCACTTTTCATCATTTTAAGACCGTAAATACGCTTACGTTTCTCAAATAGTGTTATAAATGTCTTGATTTCAGCTTGAATAGGTGTTAAATGAAGGAAAGAGGAGGTGCATTCAGTCTGTTGAGGAGGGTTATGATCAAAGCCTGGAGTGGATTAAAGCACGTTCCTCTCTCCGCTCTAAGCGTTCTGTAATCACTCCGCTCTGGATCCACTCCGGGTTTACATTCCCGCTCACGGAAAAACTGCTCCGTGTTTACCATTTAAACGTTATCAGGGATTACTGAGGGGAAAGAAACATGTAGGAATCATGTAGCACACTGTTGTTGTTCTGCGGAACACCAAAAATCATCCCCGCCTCGGCAAACAACATAGTAACGCCACTCGCATCATTCACAGTCGGGTTCTTAGCAGAGAACACCGAGCAGAACTTGAATTTCGGCGCGGGATTGCGGCTATTAATAATAATTATACTCATTCCCACAGGTTCCGACAGAATGCATCACATTTGCACGTGCTTTTGATTCTTTAGCTCACTCACGCGCTCTAAATGTCTCTGCGCCCACAGATCGCGATCAGGAGACAGTTTTTAATAATTATAAGGGGAGTTTGCAAATGTGATATATTGATTTAATACAAAAGATCAATAAACAAGTACTGCATGATTTTGTTCTATTTCATCAACGAAAATAGTTCAAAATAAAGTAACAGCTGAGCCGTTGTGCATCACTAAAAGCAAATTTATATGTAATACATTAATGTCCACATGAATCTATGAATGTAATTGCACTCATGCCACCTCTGAGCCTCATTAAAGCGTCTGAAAATGTATGCGTACAAGTCAAATGTCACCTCGTACTCGGAAGGCTAATTTTTTATCAGAATTTTTTTATTGATCAGAAGGTACTCTAAATGTTTTTAATTAGAGGACAAGCACTCTAATTACAAGAAGAAAAGCACCGCTCTTAAACGGTGTGTGTGACTGTAGCTATATGGCTGTGGAATGGGGTTTGGCCGAGGAAATATTTTCAGTCAAAATATATTTTTTGCTTTAACCCCTGTATTTAGTGAAATGTTTCTACAATATTCACTCGTCATGACACTAAATATGGCATTCTAAGTCAATCTACTGCAGTTTTTCCTCAGTCAGTAGAAAATGTGGTTAACACCCGGTCATGCATGAAAAAAATTAAAAATACCGCCATATACCGTGAAACCGGTATAATTTAGAAAAATACCGTGATATAAATTTTTGGTCATACCGCCCAGCTCTAATAAATATTGTATCTCAAATTGTAAATCAGCTATAAGAACTTCTTTATCTCAAACACGGCACCAGGATGTTGTTAGAGGAGTCCCTGATCTAATAACAATATACTATATCCTTCTGGACAATCCTGCCATTAGCAGGATGTTTAATAGACTCTAAAGGTCCACAATGCAAATCACCTGCTTTCAGCTGACACTGCAAACACACTTAGTGTGTGAGAGAAATGTGTTTTCATCTCACTCAAGGGTGAAAAAGAGGAAGTAGAATGTGTGAAGTGCTCGCCAAATATTGTCTGTGTGTTTATGTGACATAATTAGTGGTGCTGTGTTTTCAGAAGCCCTGAAATATTAAACTTTGTCATGTAACTCGTTCTGCACCATTGGTGCTACAGATATGAATCAATCTGAGCTCATATCTACACCAGAATATCATTATAACCTGGGCCAGTAAACAACTTTCCTAAAGACACCTTAGCAACCATATTCTGTAGAACACACCTTAGCAACCACATAGAACACACCCAGAACACCCTAGCAACACATTAGCTACCACATACTGGAAAACACACTCTAGTAACACCTTAGCAACCACATAGAACACACCCAGAACACCCTAGAAACACATTAGCGTTTTCACTGAGAGATTGCTAGTATTTTTACATGTAACTGCAAATCACTAACAAGTAATATGAAAGTAAACATGGCATTTTGAAATAGAAGGACTGCAATAGTGTTTTAACGATCTTTCTGTAGTACCCCAGATGTAGGAGAAAAAACTATTTTCCATGATATACCTTCTTTAAATGACTTGCAGCAGGTGTTTAAGTTGGTGGCTTAAATATGTGCAATGATGGTAGTTTATGAATACACAACATTTCAGACTAAACCATTTACCACTAGGCCACACCACTGGAAAACCCACATGACTTGTTCTGAACTCTACCAGGCGGTTTTTAAGCACTGTCAGATGTGTAAAGTTAACATCACATGACCAGTGTTTCACTTCCTATGCAAAAATTAGACATTGACAACAGATAGCTAGGTTAGCCTCCTGTTACTCTCGCTTTTTAGTTTATTTGCAGCTTATTCTGTTCAAGAACTGGTTACTTAGACCAGAAGAGATCATCTGACTAGGAAGAAATTGGTAGAAAATGAGTGCTGACTTTGTGAAAGTTTTAAAACCAAGTGGAAACACATTATTCTGATTAACTATTATTGCTTCACATTGTACCTTCTGCATTTCAGATAAGTGACATTACACAACACTGTTATACAAACCCGATTCCAAAAAAGTTGGGACACTGTACAAATTGTGAATAAAAACAGAATGCAATGATGTGGAAGTTTCAAATTTCAATATTTTATTCAGAATACAACATAGATGACATAAAATGTTTAAACTGAGAAAATGTATCATTTTAAGGGAAAAATAAGTTGATTTAAAATTTCATGGCATCAACACATCTCAAAAAAGTTGGGACAAGGCCATGTTTACCACTGTGTGGCATCCCCTCTTCTTTTTATAACAGTCTGCAAAAGTCTGGGGACTGAGGAGACAAGTTGCTCAAGTTTAGGAATAGGAATGTTGTCCCATTCTTGTCTAATACAGGCTTCTAGTTGCTCAACTGTCTTAGGTCTTCTTTGTCGCATCTTCCTCTTTATGATGCGCCAAATGTTTTCTATGGGTGAAAGATCTGGACTGCAGGCTGGCCATTTCAGTGCCCGGATCCTTCTTCTACGCAGCCATGATGTTGTAATTGATGCAGTATGTGGTCTGGCATTGTCATGTTGGAAAATGCAAGGTCTTCCCTGAAAGAGACGACGTCTGGATGGGAGCATATGTTGTTCTAGAACTTGGATATACCTTTCAGCATTGATGGTGCCTTTCCAGATGTGTAAGCTGCCCATACCACACGCACTCATGCAACCCCATACCATCAGAGATGCAGGCTTCTGAACTGATGATAACAACTTGGGTTGTCCTTGTCCTCTTTAGTCCGGATGACATGGCATCCAAGTTTTCCAAAAAACTTCAAATTTTGATTCGTCTGACCACAGAACAGTTTTCCACTTTGCCACAGTCCATTTTAAATGAGCCTTGGCCCAGAGAAAATGCGCTTCTGGATCATGTTTAGATATGGCTTCTTTTTGACCTATAGAGTTTTAGCCGCAAGCGGCGCGATGGATGGATTGTGTTCACCGACAATGTTTTCTGGAAGTATTCCTGAGCCCATGTTGTGATTTCCATTACAGTAGCATTCCTGTATGTGATGCAGTGCCGTCTAAGGGCCGAAGATCACGGGCATCCAGTATGGTTTTCCGGCCTTGACCCGACAGAGATTGTTCCAGATTCTCTGGATTATATTATGCACTGTAGATGATGATAACTTCAAACTCTTTGCAATTTTTCTCTGAGAAACTCCTTTCTGATATTGCTCCACTATTTTTCGCCGCAGCATTGGGGGAATTGGTGATCCTCTTCTCATCTTGAGTTCTGAGAGACACTGCCACTCTGAGAGGCTCTTGTTATACCCAATCATGTTGCCAATTGACCAAATAAGTTGCGAATTGGTCCTCCAGCTGTTCCTTATATGTACATTTAACTTTTCCGGCCTCTTATTGCTACCTGTCCAAACTTTTTTGGAATGTGTAGCTCTCATGAAATAAAAAATGAGCCAATATTTGGCATGACATTTCAAAATGTCTCACTTTCAACATTTGATATGTTATCTATATTCTATTGTGAATAAAATATAAGTTTATGAGATTTGTAAATTATTGCATTCCTTTTTTTATTCACAATTTGTACAGTGTCCCAACTTTTTGGGAATCGGGTTTGTAATATTTCAATATAACAGCCAAAAACATGACTGAAACTAGTAAATATGTAGAAATCAGTCCAGTTAAATGAATGCAGAGTGCAAATGGCCATTCTAATAAAACTATTAGAACAGAATAATACTTGGTGTGTATAACAAGAGCTCGGTGTTATGTTCTCAGTGATGGTTTTACAGCATCAGTTTAAGCATCCTGTTATTTCAATCATACATTCCCCAGGAGTTTGTTTTCTCATATGAGCACTTTTGTGTTAGTTAAACGCTATAAGGTTTGGCATTCATGGCTTTGGGTGTATTAAATGTTTGTAGAGGTCCTGTCAATCAGTCACACTAAAGGTTTCGGGACAATGTCTGTTTTCTTCAGGACATTGATGCAGCTGGTAATGGTGTTACACAGCCTTCACTGCCCACTTCAGCAATGTACCAGTTAGACATCGTGCTGAAAAAAGGAAACAACCTTGCCATTCGAGACAGAGGCGGTAAGACCTGCATCTCTGATGCTCATGTTGTCTCCACTAATACCACTGTCAGGAAATGTGTTCACATGCTCCTTAAAACTTATGTTCCTTCTATGATTTGCTGAAATGTGTATTTTGTTTTATTAAAATGCTCTTATGTTTCAGGAACAAGTGACCCATATGTGAAGATTAAAATAGCCGGCAAAGAAGTTTTCCGTAGCAAAATCATCCACAAGAACCTTAACCCAGTTTGGGACGAGCGTGTTTGTCTGATAGTGGACAATTTACAAGAGCCTCTGTATATTAAGGTAAAAATCCTGCTTTTACTCAGTGTTTATGGATGCTTGTTACCAAGTATGAATTCTGAATGAATGACTCTTATGAGTTGGTTTGTTTTAGTGAATCAGAAACATGATGCTCGACCGGTGTATTCTGAAACCCAAATTAATGATTCTAATGAGTCGATTCATTTCGGTGAACCAAAAACTTACTGCTCGTATTCTGGTTTCGTAATATATGGCTCTTTATATAGTTTTAGTGAATCTGCGTGACCAGTGTGGTCCGAATCTTAAATTAATTACTCTTATGAGCCGGTTCTAATCCAAAACATTACAGTGCAAACTATATACACTGATTCCAATGCAAATGACTCTTAAGAGATGAATCAGAAACATACTGTGTGACTGCTGTAGTCCAATTCCTGAACAAACAGCTCTAATGAACCAGTGATTTTTATTGAAGCATTACAGCACGAACGATGAAGACTGATTCCATAACGAATGACTCTTATGAGCAGTATTTTTTTAGTGAATCAAAAACATACTATACGACTGGTATGTGCCAATTCTGAACAACTTACACATATGAGCCGGTTCTTTTTAGCATATCCAAAACATTACAGCATGAACAATGTAGATTGATTTCAAAATGAATGACTCATGTTTTAGTGAATCAAAAACCTAATGCGGGACCGATGTATGAATGAATTCACTTGTGAAACAAACGCACTACAGCCTGAACAATGTAGATTGATTCCAGTACAACAGACTCTTATGAGCTGGTCCTTTGTATTGAATCGACAAGAGTAATCAATCAGTCATTAAGAAGTCATTCTCTGATATTTCTTGCCTTTTACAATCTATTTTAGGTGTTCGACTATGATTTTGGCCTTCAAGATGATTTTATGGGATCAGCTTACCTGTACCTCGATTCTCTGGAACTGCAGAGGTATCGTGTTTTCATCATTACTGCAAAGATAGAAGAATTCAACCGTTAGTGTCAAATTAGTACATTTTCAATCAGCATAAAAAGGTGTTCAAATGTATTAGGAGTTTCATAATATTAACGTTGACAAGGTCAGTTTTGCTAATGTTTTGTTTATACTGACATCTAGTGCCTTGGATGAAGCGTTATACAAATGCAAAAGTTTTCAGTTATCATTTTAGGTAGATCTAATAATTAGGTTTAAACATATAGTCTTAAGTCGCTGGGGTATGTTTGTAGCAATAGCCACAAATACATTGTATGGGTTAAAACTATTTTTTATGCCAAAAATCATTAGGATATTAAGTAACGATCATGTTCCATCAAGCTATTTTGTAAATTTCCTACCGTAAATATATCAAAACTTCATTTTTGATTAGTAATATGCATTGCTAAGAACTTAATTTGAAGAATTTTAAAGGCAGTATTCTCAATATTTAGATTTTTTACACCCTCAGAATCCATATTTTGTAATAGTTGTATCTCAGCCAAATATTGTTTATCATAACAAACCATACATCAATGTAAAGCTTATTTATTCAGATGATGCATACATCTCAATGTCGAAAAATTGACTCGTATGACTGGTTATGTGGTCCAGGGTTACAATTATCAAACCGATTATTGACTTCTTTAAGTGATAAACTTCAACACTGCTTTCATAAGAGCTCGTGTTTTTGTTATAGGCCTCTCGATGTTCGGTTAGACCTTCGGGATCCTCACTGCCCTGATCAGGACCTGGGCTCTCTGGAGCTGGCGGTCACTCTCTTCCCAAGAAGTCCCGAGGACAGAGAGGCCCTCCGACAGGCGGTAACACTCATTTACCAGATTCATCTTGTTTTATACTTGGGAAAGCTGGAAAAGATGCAATCTGCTGGCTAATTCTCTGCATGCTTCCAAAAAGATTTAATCCTCACGTTTATAGACCTCAAGTTTATTTCACATCTTTCTCATGAGACTGTATAAACTATTTTAGCTCTCAGGAAGTGTTTAGAACCACATCCAGTCATCTTGTTTTTGAAGATGACTGAAGTTGATATCGGTTTACTGTACAAATCCTTTCAAAGGTTTGGGGTTATGATGTTTTTAAAGAAATTAATTATTTTATTCAGCAAGGATGCATTAAATTGATCAAAGTTACAGTAAAGACATTTATAATGTCCCAAACTATTTCTATTTCATATAATTTCTGTTCTTTTGAACTTTCTGTTCATCAAAGAATCCTGAAAAAAGTATCACAGTTTCCACTTAAATATTAAGCAGCACAACTGTTTTCAAAATTATTCAAAAATTAATAATAATACATGTTTAATGAGCAACAAATCAGCACATTAGAATGATATCTGAAGAATCATGTGACACAGAAGATGCTGAAAATTCAGCTTTGCATCACAGGAATAAATTACATTTTAACATAGATTCAAATTGAAAACAGCTATTTAAAATTGCAATACTATTTCACAATATTACTGATTTTACTGTGTTTTAACAATAAATGCAGCCTTGGTGAGCAAAAGAGAGTTCTTTTAAAAAGAATATACAATCTATACAGCCATAAATGGCTGGCCACTGCTCCGGGTGTGTGTGTGTGTTCACTGCTGTGTGTGTGTGTGTGTGTGTGTGTGCACTTGGATGGGTTAATACACTGTATGTCTCGTCACTTTCACTTCAAACTTACCAACCCCAAACTTCTGAATGGTAGTGTATATACTGGCTAGCCTACTATTTTTGAAAACATATGCATTATGCATAATGGACATTTCAAATAGTACTATTCTACACAGTGGTCACATGAGCTACTATGTTGTATTTAATTTGTGAAGGCTAGTTATCCAGTAAAAATAGTTTTGTGTAAAAAAAAACACGGATGATCAAGTCAAGCACATTGCATTGTGGGATACCGTGCTCAGTTAGCTTAAAGAAAAAGTTCATACTGTACAAAAATAGTTTAAGTATTATGTTCGGCTAGTCCAAAAAGCCCATGACTCTTGAGAGACACTGGGATGATGGGACATTTGTGGTGTCTGCATAATGCATGAAATGACTTTGAATTAGACATTAGAAACCTGCTGCAGTCAGAACCACTCAAAATTCATATAGTGTTCCAGCAACAGATGAAACCGCAGTCTGATGGGCGGCTTTGATCCTCAGGACAGAGCGTAAGAACAGAAGATTTAGCTTCTCATCCAATACAAATAGTCTTGGCAGTAATCAAAGCGCTCCCACCTCCATCCCGGCCCCATGAATATACAGTAACGCATATGACCTGCTCTGTTGTTTTTGTAGACCATGCTACTGAGGAGCACCTGGAAGCGATGCAGTAAGGTAAAAAAGCAAGAGCGTTTGCCGCCAGATTCTCTGACTAGCTGCTGCTGTGTAAACTGTCCCACACATACCGTATCGGGTTTATTAGCAATGAACATTTTGTAGAATGACTTATTGTTCAAAGTTGTCTCTTTGTTCAAATAGAAAATGGTTTGTGTGCCAAATGCCCTAAATGTCCGCACTGCAGCAGTCTGGTCGGAGGATGAGTTTTATTGGTACGGCTCCATTAGTCGCGGCAGTCGTGCATCTCTCAGGGTGTTGCCATGCCTTTTTATAGACATTTGCATTTTATGCTTTGGTGGCCCAGTCATTGATGGTGTATGTGAAACCATTCCACATTCTTTGAGTTCTTTTCCCACTGAGGAGTCATTTCATTGTCATAAAGTGCCCCGATTATGGATTTGTCAAAATGAGTTTTCAGCAGTGTGTAACACAACGCTAAGAGAATGAAAACATCCTGCAAAGTTTGAAATATAAAGTTATTCTCTCAAAAGAAAGAGTGGACTCTGAATCATTGAAACGAGTCGTTTTTTAAACGAATCCCAAGTTCATGGTTCATGTTGACGTCAATGTGAAACATTAGCATATTACCCCCCCACTTGTTGGTCTTTTTCTTTTGGTCTGAATTAAAATGCAATTAATTTTTTTCCACTAGGTGCCGCTTTTGGAGCAAAAGTAACGGCTTCCCCGGTAACACTGTACACAAATTCAATTCAAGATTATTTGTATAGCGCTTTTTACGATACAATCGTTGCAAAGCAACTTCACAGGAAATTAAGTTTCTAAAATAGATTTATATTGTAGAAATATACATCGCTGATGGTTGGCTTCCTCTGAGGTCCTCCGAGGGGTTGTCATCAACTCTTCTTAGGTGTTCGGTCATCTCAGATCATCTGAGATGATGACAAAGCAGCACTGCGCTCACACACACTGCTTTATCAGGCATTACAGGCGAGATGAGATGAGACCAATCGACCAATCACCACAGATTAGCATCACGCAAAGGGGATGTTCAAATGTGAACCTTTGCCCACTCAAGTCGGATACGATGACGAACTGCAGTCAGGTCGAGACCCCGATGAGGACGACGAGTATGCAGATGAGCTTCCCTGAGACGGTTTCTGACAGTTTGTGCAGAAATTCTTTGGTTATGCAACCGATTGTTGCAGCTGCTGTCCGGGTGGCTGGTCTCAGACGATCTTGGAGGTGAAGATGCTGGATGTGGAGGTCCTGGGCGGGTGTGGTTACACGTGGTCTGCGGTTGTGAGGCTGGTTGGATGTACTGCCAAATTCTCTGAAACGCCTTTGGAGACAGCTTATGGTAGAGAAAGGAACATTCGATTCACGGTCAACAGCTCTGGTGGACATTCCTGCAGTCAGCATGCCAATTGCACGTTCCCTCAAAACTAGCGACATCTGTGGCATTGTGCTGTGATAAAACTGCACATTTTAGAGTGGCCTTTTATTGTGGCCAGCTTAAGGCACACCTGTGCAATAATCATGCTGTCTAATCAGCATCTTGATATGCCACACCTGTGAGGTGGATGGATTATCTCGGCACAGGAGAAGTGCTCATTAACACAGATTTAGACAGATTTGTGAACGATATTTGAGAGAAATAGGCCTTTTGTGTACATAGAAAAGTCTTGGATCTTTGAGTTCAGCTCATGAAAAATGGGGGCAAAAACAAAAGTGTTGCGTTTATGATTTGCTCAATATATATATATATATAGGCTCTTTTGGAGGAATGCATTAACCAAAAATAACAAATAATTGGCTCTTTGGTCAAAAAAGGTTCCCGACCCCTGGTATAGGATGTACCGAATATTCTTCAGTTTTGTGCAAAACAGAAATACGTCAAATAGAATATCAGATCTCTGTCATATGGCCAAAAATAAATGAAATGAAAACAAAAAGCTTTTTTGCATGTTGTTTTTGACACATGAAAACTGTAACAAAACAAGGTAATATGATGTAACCTTGCTCTCACTTGAAATGTGTCCCCACATTAAGTCCTTGAATTTGAGGGTAATGGACCTGGAAAGCCTTTGAAAGGTCCTTGAATTGGAAGTTAACCAAGGTTTGGGAACCCTGGGTAAACATAAATGCATATTATAAGACGATTAAAGTGCTTTTTGACCTTCCATGCATGTCAACCTGTTGTTGGGGACTCCCAGAGCCAAAATATGAACCTTTCATTACCCATAATAGGGGTGCTTTATAGGGATTCATCAAAAAGCATGTACTGTACACTGTTCAAACGTTTGGGGTCAGTAAGATTTGCCTCTTCCGCTCACCAAGGCTGCATTTATTTGATCAAAAGTACAGTGAAAACAGTGAAATATTATAACAGGAATAAATTACATTTTAAAATATATTCCATAAGAAAACAGGTATTTTTAATTGTGATTCAGTGTCACATGGTCTTCAGAAATCATTCTAATATACTAATTTACTGCTCAAGAAACGTTTCTGATTATTTTCAGTGTTGAAAACAGTTTGAAGCTCAATATTTTTCTAAAAATCAAGATGCATTTCTTCTTTTCAGGAATTTTTGATGAATTGAATGTTAAAAACAGAATCGATTGGAAATAGAAATGTAACGAAAACTGTAACATTATAGTTGTATTTACTGTGATTTTTGTTCAATTTAAAATGCATCCTCATTTAATAAACATAATAGATTTAATAAAAAAACAGACCCCAAACTTTAAAACAATAGTGTCCTTGCTGCTCAGATTGTCCTCGTTCACCAACCACTTTTGCTGTATAGACAATCTCCTTTTGTGTCCAGAAAATCATGTTCTGAGCATGAGCGTGAGTAGACGGTTTGGACTGAAGTAACCCTTTAATGTCCTGTGATGTGTGTGCGGAGCGCAGCAGCAGCAGAATCTCTGGCTGTCGGAGCTGCACAGAAAGTCTCAGCTGTGGAGGGGCATCGTGAGCATCAGACTCATCGAGGGTCGTGACCTCCTCCCCATGGACCAGAACGGCCTGAGTGACCCTTACGTCAAGTTCAAACTGGGCCCTCAGAAGTACAAGAGTAAGGTATGAGCGACTCAACATGGAGAGATGACACGGTGTGATCTCTTTTTAAATATCTATAACGATTCAGCCATTATTACAAAGAAAATATATTTCTTCCCCACCTCTAAAATATATATATATCACATAATGACATACACACACACACACACACACACACATGTTGGTTTTTATGGTTTACGGGGACTCTCCATAGGCGTAATGGTTTTTATACTGTACAAGCTGTATGTGCTATTGCCCTACACCTACCCTACACCTAAACTTAGCCCTCACAGGAGACGGTGCATTTCAACTTTCCCCCAAAAAAACTTACTCTGTATGATTTATAAGCGTTTTAAATTATGGGGACACTGAAAATGTCCTCATAAATCACCTTCTCCTTGTAATACCTGTCATACCCATGTCATTATACAACTTTGTGTCCTCATAAACCACATAAACATGCCCACACACACACACACACTTTTATTTATATTGTTTACATTTTGGTCAAATTATTAATAAATATAAAATAATTAAACAATAATGTTCTAAATCTTTTAATTGAACATTTTTGTCATCATAAACAATAAATGAAAATTAAACTAAATTATTTGTTTTATATCTATTAAATAATATTTTTATTTATAAATTCATTCATTAATTTATCTCAACATGTGCATACATGTCATATGAAGGACACTTAAGAGTACTGTCTGCTAGAACTGTTTCTAAGAACTCTATTTCTGTTATTGATTCTTCTCTTCTGTACAAACAGACCATTCCCAAGACCCTCAACCCTCAGTGGAGGGAGCAGTTCGATTTGCATCTGTATGACGAGGAGGGAGGCGTTCTGGAGATCTCCGTTTGGGATAAAGACATTGGAAGGAGAGACGACTTCATCGGCCAGTGCGTATAATTTCCTACACATCATTTATTCACGTTATCAGTATTACCTGGAAATCAAACCCATCAATACGCCATCACTAGATGCTTGATTTGATGTGTTTAACATATTTCAGGTGTCTGCTGGACCTGTCCAAGCTGAGCAGAGAGAAGACACATAAGCTGGAACTTGAGCTGGAGGAGGATAAAGGGTCACTGGTACTTCTGGTGACTCTGACCGCCACAGTCATGGTCTCCATCTCTGACCTGTCTGTCAAGCTACTGGACGACCCACACGAACGCCAGCAGATCATTAAGACGTATGTAAGTGTGACGTCCTCACAGCCAAACAGGATTTTTCTTTTCAGTGTTTCTTTGACACTGTACAACAAGTGTTGCTGTTAACTGCTAGCTTGACAACTATATCCTCCGTTGAGCCGCGTTCAAATCTCAGTATGGTTTTTATAGTATTTGCCATTTATAAATAAAAAATCTGACTCAACAATGTCTTGAAATTAATTTCTTATTCCATATTCACATCTGTGATTGGCCTATCCTGTCCAGCGCTGAGAAAAAACAAGAATATTATATATTGTGAATATAAGGGATCAAATGTACTTGTGTTTTTTAAAGAAAGTAATGTTTTTAATTGGCAAAGACACATTACATTTGTCAAATGTGACAGTAAAGACTTTTATAATGTTATCAAATATTTATATTTCAAATAAATGTTCTCTAAACTCAACTTTTTATTCATCAAATAATCCTAAAAAAAATTTCCGCAAAAATATTAAGCAGCACAGATTTTTTTTTTTCAAAATGTATAATAATAATAAATGTTCTTTGAGCACAAATCAGATCATCAATTCAGATATTATGATCATGTGACTCGTGTGAAGACTAGCGGAATGATGCTGAAAATTCAGCTTTGCATCACATGAATAAATTATATTTTAAAATATATTCAATTCAAATGGCAATATTTCATAATATTGCTGGTTTTATTGTACTTTTGATCAAATAAATGTCCAAAATACAGCAGAAACTGTTCATGCTCTCTTCTGCGGTACACTTCTGTGACCAAAAGAGGGCGTAAAATGATCACAGTCCAGCGCTCTACTGCATTAACACTGGCCTCGTTCACAACTGGACAACGGTGGAGGAAGTCACACCAAACAAAGACCGAGAGAGAGACATCTCGCTGCTCTCAGAGCTGTCTGTCCTCTCTATTCACGGTCTGTCTTTGTCCTGCCACTGTCCCCCGGAGGGCCGGTCACTGAAGCGCTTACAGAAACTCACCACCAATGCAGACTGACCTTCTTTCATAACGGCTGCATAATGAAGATGTATTCGTGAGAGCCACCAGATAATCTGGCGTGGCGGCTCAGTGTTTTTGTCTCGATGTCCACGGCCGAGTGGCTTTGACGTGGACACAAAACTGCTCGCGGACTCTGACTGGGGGATTAGAGAAAGTTAGGGCCAAAATAGAGCTGTCAGAAACATACGGATGCATTGCTGCTCGGCAGATTGAATGAGGTCATGATGCGGTTTTGCTCTTTTTCAGAGTCCACTAAGGTCTTTCTTTAACCTGAAGGATGTCGGAGTCGTGCAGGTGAAGATCCTGCGGGCCGAGGGGCTGATGGCTGCTGATGTCACAGGTAACATCACGTGTCACTTCCTGTATTCATTTGTGCCCAGTGGAACGATGACCAGGATTCTTCCTTTCTTGAAAAACCTGAAGTGATCAGGTGATTTTAAAACTATGGCCTGGAGAAGTCATGGAAATGCATCTCATTTGTGTAGTAAACATTAAATACATGTGACCCTGGACCACAAAACCAGTCATAACTGTCAATTTTTTCGAAATTGAGGTTTATACATCATCTGAAAGCTGAATATAAATCTTTCCATTGATGTATGGTTTGTTACGATCGGACGAGATTTGGCCACAATACAATTATTTGAAAATCTGGAATCTGAGGGTGAAATAAATCTAAATATTGAGAAAATCATCTTTAAAGTTGTTCAAATGAAGTTCTTAGCAATGCATATTACTAATCAAAATTATGTTTTTATATATTTATGGTAGGAAATAAACAAAATATCTTCATGGAACATGATCTTGACTTCATATCCTAATGATTTTTGGCATAAAAGAAAAATGTATAATTTTGACCCATACAGTGTATTTCTGGCTATAGCTACAAATATACCTCAGAGACTTAAGACTGGTTTTGTGCTCCAGGGTTACATACGTATATAGTTATGCTAGGCTTTAAAATATTGAATTAACTAGATACGAGTCTTTGAGCAGTTCTGGCATTATATAAAAATGTGTTTTGCTTAAAAAAATGAAACAAAGATTTCAAAGATACAGTAATATTGTAAAATATTATTCAAATTTAAAAGTGATGTATCACTGCTTACACAAAAATATTGTGGAAATAATCTGTTTTCAACATTGATAATAATAATAATAATAATAATAATAATAATAAGTGTTTCTTGAGCATCAAATCAGCATATTAGAAAGATTTCTGGAATACACAACATTTTAAAATATATTAAAATAGAAAACAGTTATTTTAAATTGTAATGATATTACTGTTCTTCATTCTATTCCTGGTCAAATAAATGCAGATATTATTTACACACAAACATTACATTACATTTTTACAGATATGACAAAATGTTGATACACACACACACACACACACACACACACACGCACACACACACACACACACTGTATAGTTACAGAGAGGTTTTCCCCGGGCAGTAGACTGGATGGTCTAAGTCTTTTGTGGGCATTTTTCTGATTGTTTTGGAGGGTTAACAGGGTATAATTGGAGGGTGTATAATGGAAAGATGACCGTCTGAAAGAGAGGAGTCTCCTAATTTCATTTTTTTCTCACTCATAAGTTGATCTAGTTTTTGATGTTTGCGGTTCTCTCAAAAGCAGCCCACCTCGTGGGTTCTGATTTCATGCTTTCTTCTAATACCACACCACGGTGGACAGACAAAGGCTTTTAAAAACCTTTTGCACACACACACACATTAATACACACACATACGCGCACACACACCACACACACACACACACACACACACGCATTAATACACACACATACACACACCACACACCACACACGCACGCACACAGATTTTTCTGTGCCTTTCTCTCAGCCTGTGGTATAAAAAGACAGATTTTTAGCTCCTCTATACTTTTTCACACAGAAATTCACCCACACCCACACGGTGTACTTTTTCCTCACAATTGTTTATTTATTTTAGCTCAGAGCCGTCCAAAATTAGCCAAATATTTCAGAAAACAACATGCAAGTGGTGGGAGATGTGTGGAATTACATTCTTTCAGCACAGATCTCATAAACCTTTTACTCATACATGTTATGATTATCTTAATATAAGGATTTTTATAATGAAGATTAAAGGCCAATATCAGTTTCTCTATGCTAATCTTTCACACTGGCCACCTTTCAGGGAAGTTGTATGATCACCAGATAGGAATAAACGTGCACGAGTAACTCTGATAATTGTTATATAGATATATATTCCTCCAGAAATCATTCTAATATGATGGTTTGCTGCTCAAGAAACATGTATTATTAAATTCAAAGTTGAAAACAGCTGTGCTGATTATTATGTTAGAAGTTCAAAAGAACAGCAATGGAAATCTGTTTCAGATAAAACATTATAAATGTCTTTACGGTCACTTTTGATCAATTTATGCATCCTTAATAACCCCAAATGTTTGACCGGTAGTGTAAGAGGACGAGAGAAAGAGGGAACAGGGTTGTGAAACATCACAGACCAGACTTAAACCGTGAACTATGGGACAAGAAACTGCATTGCAGCAATACAATGACTTATTGGAAACATTACAGATCACATTTCATTTTCATATCTCACGTGGGTATTTGAACCTGAAAGCTTTTGAATGCATCCCTGTGTTTCAGGAAAGAGCGACCCGTTCTGCACTGTGGAGTTGTGTAACGACCGTCTGCAAACACACACGGTCTACAAGACGCTGAACCCCGAGTGGAATAAAGTCTTCACCTTGTGAGTTCATTATGCTCCCGGCAGAGGACCGATTCAAAGACCAGTGGTTCTGTCACCTGGACTCAAGTGGATTCATTGTGTAATATATCATAGAAAATATGAAATCAAAATCTCTCCCATTTACTTCATTGTCAAGGGAAAAATATGTCATTATCGTTAATCAAAATCCAATTGTTTTCATAACACAAAAAAAAAAAAAAATGTATATTTTCTAAAGGAAATATGAATAGTGCAATAGACATGGATGCTGATTGCAGGATATTTCGGTTGTGAGATCGTTACTGGGGCACTGTTCTGGGCTGGTTCTAGGTGGTTTTTAACTGGTCTAATGAGTCAAATGATCATAGCACCAATTCGTTATGGTATTTTGGCCCCTAGATATGGCTTGGTTTAAGTAATTTAACGAGACTATCACCAATTACCTCACGACATGATTCACGACATCACATTATCTCTTAACTTTTCTTTTCCAGTAGCACAAAATGTATCAAACTGTAGGACATTGTATAAAAGCACACATAAATAAATAAATACAAATACTGATACAGTGAACCTTAACTGAGAAATCAATGCAATGAGACAAAGAAATCCTGCGTATAGAGATATGATTGATTATTCAATGCAAGTCTAAGGTGTCATTTTTTTGTCTGTCACTTAAAAGCTAGTTGAAAGTTGAGAATAGTTATAGCACACCTTTTTACAACCCAAACACACACACACACACACACACACACATGATTCAAGGTATCTGACCTTGTCAAATACCGCCTTTCGTAACTTTCCACATAATTTATCTCAGACAAAATATGATATGTGACAAAAATGTCACATATATGAGTTCATATCTCACAGTTTGGACTTGTTTGTCTCAGTTCTGAAAAGAAAGAAAGATGTTAACTTGCAGTTTTGAGAAGAAACATCAGAATTGTCAGATTAAAAAGTCACAATTATTTTTTTCCATGGAGGAAACAAAAAAAGAATTGCAAGATGTAAACAAAAAAGTATCAATTGTAAGATGTAAACTCTGAATTCCAAGATAAAAAGTATAAATTGCTTTATGTTTGTATTCTGTGGCATGGAGGAGACAAACAAGAATTCCCAAATATAAACTCAGGCTTTCAAGAAAGCTTACAATTGCAAGATGTGAGATATAAACTAAGAATTCCAAGATAAAAAGTATCTTACAGATACAAAAATTGTGATATGTAAACTCAGAAATCATAGAAAAAAGTCAAAACTGCAAAATGCAAGAGTTGTAAAATGTAAATTCAGAATGATAAGATAAAATGTCAGATTTGTGCGACGTAAGCTTGCAACTGCTAGAATTGTGACATAAAAAGTTGCAATAAATTATTCCTTGCAGGAATAATACTTCCAAACATTATGGCATTTCAATGTGTCGCAAATCTGTTTGATGTTGACTTCATACGGTATTTGTAAATGCAATATACTAAGCCATATAATAGTCAATCTAAACAGAAATTATTCTGCATTATTAGTTGCAGACCTTGATCTCAAAAGACCTACATGACATAAGATATGATTCATCATCCAATCAAATCCTAAAGTCAGATGTTTGATGTTGACTTCATACAGTATTTGCAAATGCAATATTACAGTCAAAATGAATGGAAATGGTTCTGTTTTGTGTTTAATATAAGACTCTCTCTTGTTCACCCTGCAGTAACGTGAAAGACATTCACTCGGTGCTGGATATCACCGTGTACGACGAGGACCGAGACCGCAGCGCTGACTTCCTAGGGAAAGTGGCCATCCCGTTATTAAACGTAAGCTCGATTTCCCCTGATTCTTAGATCCACGTGTGTTCATAAAGACGCGGCGCTCACCGCTGGGCCTCCCGCTGCCTGGGTAATGTCTCGGTGACAGAGGGATGCTGGTAATGAGCAGGTACTTGTCAGAGCTGGAAGTGCTGGGAGGAGGGCGGGCCGGGGAGGGAATGTGCGGCTGGCTGTTTGATGCTGCCGCTGGGAGATCAGGGGTCAGCCGAGCAGGGGGGTCCGCTGGGGCTTTGCCAGACAGCAGGCTGTCACGTCTTCTTCACACAGATCCGCAACAGTGAACAGAAGGCCTACGTCTTAAAAAACAAGGAGCTGACAGGGCCAACAAAGGGGGTCATCTTTCTCGAAGCAGACGTCATCTTCAACGCCGTAAGTGTGCGCTGCGCCCCGAGCGCTGGATGTGGTGTCTTTTGTTTCCACACTGTGGAATATGCAATGATTATTGATGCATAGAGAACTCCAGCGCTAATTAAAACAAATCATTGCGCTTCAAGGTGAAAGCCAGTTTGCAGACGTTCGTTCCACCAGAACAGAAGTACATCGAAGAGGAGGCCAAAGTCTCCAAACAGGTAAAATAACAACAGCTATTCTTTAAAAGGAACAGTTCACAAGTAATGACACCCCTGTCATTATCTACTTCCCTTTATGTTGCTCCACAAACCACACGCTGCTTTTTATTCTGTGAAACACACACTACATGAAAAATCATTACACAGCTGTTTCCATAAAAGTGACGCTTCAAAGTGGCCAAAAAACAAATAGCTCAAATATGTTGTGTTGTGTCATTCATTCAAAGACTCCTGAAGTGTCTTTACTCTGATACGAAAGCATTGCTCATTTTGATGGGTTTTTATCATTTTTATATTATTATGACTATTTTATAAATAGTTGAATATAGTTTATTTATTTAGGATTTCGTTCTTATTTCAGTTTTAGTTTTAATTATTTTTGTTTAAATTATTAAATCAATTTAAACAATGATATGAGAAATGTTTCCTATCTGAGATTAAATAAGTTTACGATTTTTAATATTTCATTTCATTTTAGTTATTCATCTTCAGTTATCATTTATTTTTATTTTATATTTTCAGATTAATCTCCATTCATTTTAATGTATTTTTTTTGTGTCATTTTTATAATTTTTTTAAAATGATTATTATTTACTTTTTTTGTAGTTTCAGTTATAAATGTTTTTTTGGCACCTAGCTGAAATTAAATACGTTTAAGATTTAACATGTTTTTAATATTAGCTATTATTAAAATGTTTCAAAAATGTCAATGTGTTTTTTTAAACTGTTGTAGTTTTAGTAAACTATAATAACCCTGCTTCAGAAGACTTTGAATAAATATTACAAAAGTCCTACGGACCACTTGGCCTTTTATGATGTTGTTTTAGAGACTCTACATGTGTGTTCCATTCATAAAATAACAGCATGCGGTTTGGGCGAGTAAATAACAACACAATATTCATTTTAGCTGAACTGTGCCTTTAATCCAACGGCTGCAATCAAATCAAAACCACCCCAACGAGGGCCGGCGGTCCCATGCCCGGCACACAATAGCCCGACGTGTTTGGGACAGGGGGCGCAAGCGCTGAATCGCAGTGTTTCCCCCTTGCCCTGCCGCTCTAGGTGTTGAATAGAAATGTCAAGCCGGCCCTCATGAGAGGAGAGGGGCCACCCCAGAGGGCCCGGCTGCGGCTCTACGGCTGTGCCTGCTCATTGTCCTCTCTCTCAATGTGCCTGCGTGACAAAAGCGCTGAATTGGAGGGGCTGGGCTGAATCAGACGCTGTCACAAAGCTGCACATTGAGCGATTCTTCAGTCCTTTATGCCCGTCTCAGTGAAGAGTTCAACCGCGGATTCGGCCCGTATATCTAACCTCAGCTGTCAGTCACACCGTCACGTATGGAGATGATTACATTCGCCTCCTTTCTTGATATGCCAGGAGTTTTGTGTTAATCGTGCATATCAGACGTGTAGGTGTTTCTTTGGAGACTCTCTACATGTGTGTTCCATACATAAAATAACAGCACGCGATTGGGGCGAGTAAATGACACAATATTCATTTTACCTATATTCATTTAGAATAATATTCTAAAAATCAATTATTTGATTTTATTTTTATGTGCACCATTTAAAAGTTGGATATCAGTAAGATTATTTTTTTGATTCAAAGTGTGGGTAAATATTCAGTATTACATTATAATATTAATAATGGTAAAAATTGTATGTTACTGTAAATTGATTGACTTTTATTGTTATAAAATATTTATATTAATATACAAATGAATGCTGTTCTTATGAACTATCTATTCATCAAAGTGTAGCATGGTTTCCACAAAATAAAATAAAAATTAAGCAGCAAAATGGTTTTCAAAATAATAATAATTATTGTTTATTGAACTGCATATTAGATTGATTTCTGAAGGATCATGTGACACTGACGACTGGAGCAATGATGCTGAACATTTAGCAAAGTTCAGTCAAATTTTAAAATATGCTCAAATATAAAAGTTATTTTGAATTAGAATAACATTTTACTATATTACAATTATGAATTTTCACTGTGCCAAATAAATAAATGAATCTTTGTGAACATAAAAAACAGAGAACATCTTACTGACCCCAAACTTTTGAACGTTAGTGCATTGTTTGGGTTAAAATATATATCATATAACTGTGTGATATATATAATTATTAGACAAGTAAATTATATAAAGTTTAAAAATTCAATATATTGTATGATTATGCAAATGAAAATAATATGGGTGTTTTTTTTTTACATATGAATATTCTTATAATGACTGGTTGGATATCCTATCTAATGTGGGTAAGAACATGAGGGAAGCTAGGGGAAAATTCATTCATTACAAAATAGTATAGATATTATTATACGCCATCTAGACTTTACAGGATGGGAATAGCTGGAAATAGTCGGGAATGTAAAAAAGAAGAGGCACTTATTTACATATGATTTGGGAACGCTCTTTAGTTCAGCCATTTTGGCGTAAAATTCTGAGAATATTTGAAGAATGATTGAGCTTTAATTTACCTATAAAATGATGCCTTCTTGGAGATAAATCAGTGGTACCTAATATAGCAAAAAATGAATTTACCCTTATTAAGATTGGTTGTATCACAGCTGCCAGGATGATCTTACGCAACTGGAAATGCCCCAAAACCCCTGATTTGAAAGATTGGATCGATTGAAATTGCATCATATGAGTGCATGTTGGGAAGATTGCAGAGTGAGGGAAACATGAAAAAAACATGGGATCTTTTTTGGCAACATACAAAAATGGTGTGATGAGCAGGACTTCTTAACAACTGAATAATATCCATGTGTTTTTCTTTTGTTACATTGATGCTGATGGTGACTAGTGACTGAACATGTAATTGATTGGAACATTGAATACTGTGATGGATGAAGTTTTGATTGTTGAACAATAAAAAAAGTTGAATTACAAATGAATATTCTTTTGATTTGAATATGTTATAAAAACATAAACATATCAATATATTACAGTATGATATTGGAACTAATATTTCCAGTTGCTTGTATCCAGGAGTATTCTCTAGTAATGATGATTATTTTTGAGGAGGCGGTGTTGTGGTTTATGGCTAACAGCACTTGTTTGTTTGTATTTCTGTCTCATATTCTCTCACGTCAGATGCTGCAGCAGAACTTTAACCGAGTGAAGCGCTGCGTCCTCCTCCTCATTAACATGGGCTCCTACATCAACAGCTGTTTTCAATGGGAGTCCCCCCGCAGGAGTTTATGTGCTTTCTTGGTAGGTGGAAAAACACACACAGAAACAAACACCGATACACACGACTCAGACTCACTTATTAAAGATAGATAGGTCTAGATAATAATGCATACTGTATATATTATAGATCGAGTGAGATTGGGGACTATTGTGTGTTGAAGGGCTGTGATGTGTGAAGTGTGCTCGTAGTTTAGCGCTGAAGCACTCTTGAGATAAAACGAGTAGATGTGATCTCTTCGACGCCCCCCCCCTCGCTCTGAACACCTCGAGAGCCCTTCACACGGTTCCCTCCGGTACCTGACGGAGGCGCTGTAGACTCCGAGTCTCCTCACAATAGATTCTCTCTGCTGTTTTCATCCGTACCGGTTCATGAAATGACCTGACCGAGATTTGACCTCCGTCTTTAAACAGTGAAGCTCAGCTCTGGGAACTTAAACTGAAACTCATTTACAATACAGTAATAAAACCTGCGAACCTGGTCCGGCTCTAATATCTGATAGTGATGAACCACATTCAAAGCCTTTGTGAACATCATTAATGCACACACAAATATAAAATGTGCATATACTAATATACACTATTGCATATATACTAATATATGTATATACACACTAACATAATGCTTTTGAAAAAGTCTCTTATGCTCACTAAGTTATTTGATAAAAACTTAAAATAGCAGTTTTTATAAATGATTTATATATTACTTTATTTTAAAGTGTCATTTTTTTCCTAAGATGGCACAAAGTAATTTCCTCATTTGGTGAATAGAAAGTCCAATTCTTTGTAACATTATAAAAGATCTTTACTGTCCCTTTTGATCAATTTAATGCATCCTTACCAGGGCCGTGCAGAGACCTTTGGAGGGGCAGGTGCTCAAAATATAAAAGGGGCACATGAAACAAGGCTTTAAATAGGGCTGTGCACAAAATATCATAACAGCAATGTATAGTGATGCATTCCTTGCTGATACGCGTATTGATGCGGATGCTGTAAATACTGTAACAATACAAGTAAAAGTATGAATAGATTTTAGTCAAATGACATTAAAATACCAGACCCTTCCACCCCCATGAAACTTTTCTCCCTCAAATAGCACGAACGAAGTGAACACATGCACCTTTGTTTATGGTGCTGCTGCTGTGTATAACGTTAGAAGTGGCGTTTGCTGCAGGCTAAACACAGCGATTTAAACAAAAGCTGTGCAATGCATGTTCTCTTCACGTTGTTCTTGTAAAATAATAATAATGATAAGTAAACAAGCATACCACTCCGCTGAGAACCCCCTTACTTAAGCTGCAACCGTAGCGTGACGATATTGAAGTGGTGCCTGAGCGAGGATCGTTCGGATGAGGTCGTCAGGTGAAAGGTTATCATGTGGGTGACTTTATTTACGGCTAAATTATTAATCATTCATTTTACTAATAGTTAGATTGGGCAGGCCTTCACAGAAGGGTGTTTAATAAAAAAAAAAAAAAAATTGCCTTGACAAAAGGGCACTTTGGGCAAAGGGGCAGGTGCTCAAGCACCCTCCGCCCCCCCCCCTCTGCGCGTGCCTGATCCTTACTGAATAAAAGTATTCATTTCTGAATTAAAAAAATCCACAGAACCAAACTTTAGCATGATAGACAGACAGACAGATTCCAAAATTGATTGATGCCAAAATGTGTTAATTACATCATATGTCACACACACTTGTAAATCATAAACCTACACAGTAATTATAATGAACTCTATTAGTAAACTACATTAGAATATTTTATTGTGATGATTAATATGAAATTATTGATTGAATTTTCAACATTAACTATAAACATTATCAGATATCTCTATTGTAGTAACTTATTGTTATGAAGGAACTTTAATCATGAAAATGGAATTGCAAGGCTTCTATTGGTTGATCAGCTTTGCTTGCGATTGGTCAGATCTTTGTGGTGCTGGTGTGGAATTTCGAGATCTACATGGTTCCATTGTCTTTGCTGCTGCTGCTGACCTGGAACTACTTCCTGCTGGCCTCGGGGAAGGAGTCGCGCGAGGGGAGCGTGGTGAGTGTGTTTATGGATGTTGACTCTCCGGTCTAATGAGGGCTACATTCGGGACGTTTATCTCCAGCTCATTTTAAGCACATGATTGTAGGCCGTCTCACCCTACCCACACATCTTTGATTATTAGAACTAACCCTCAACAATTCATAATAAAGAGTTAGCTTATATTGTGCATGTTTATTTCTTAAAGGTGTGTGCACAGCTGAGTGTTTTTATTCCAATTACTTCAGGTAATTAAAAGTAGCGCAGATATATGAGCTCCATTCCACTTACCTGGTGTATTTACTTATCGCATTTTCCAATTAAATTGTGTCAAACTAATTTCATGCCATGGTGAAATGTTGCCAATCACACTAAGTGTGTACGCAAAACTCCCTGAAAATTGATTTCATTTTAATTGTTAAAATGGCGTGGAATGAGTGCTGATGACTTCCAATGCGCAGCGTTTCTGGAGAGGGTGTTCGCTTCCCAATTAAGCCATCAAAATGTTCATTACATTTTTATTCAGGAGTATCCAGTCAAAGAGTCAGTAGCGATGTGCATCGGATAAATCTCAAAACAATAAAATCGTAATTTTCCACTACTTTGCAAATTAAAATATGGAATTATCATATCAGCATGCATTTCAATTTTTTTTTCTAAGCTGTATTTCGTTTGACGGACACATGACAGATAAGGAGAATCATTTTCACATTCAGAAGGAGACTGACACAAATATTCAGTCTGTCACCAACGTGAGCCGTATGCATGTGTTTTCATATGTGGCCTAATGGCTAATAAATGGCGGAACAGTTGCCATTAGATTGTCATCAGTCTGTGTGTGATGTAACGTGAGTGTTTAAATGACGTTCTAGACTCCCCAGAGGAAAAAGTTATTGCTCAGCGGTTGATCTTTCATTGCTCGAGAGACTTAATGGAATTCTGGGTTATGTTTTATTTAGATATCAACTTCATCTCAGATGTTTCTTTTAAAGTGGATGAGAAAAATACAAATGAGATGGGTCTTGACATAGAGTATAAGTATAAAACAGGGTTCTCGTGGTTATAAAATTGTGATTTATAGGCCTGGAAAAGTCAGAGAAATTTAATAAAATATGAAAAAGTCATGGAAAATTTTTAACTGATCAAATTTGATAAATAATATTTAAAAATGTTATTATTATTATATATACAAAAAAAATAAGTTTAATTTAGTTTTGTAAAAATTTTATGAGATGTTTAAGTTAACATCTCATACTTCTTGTGATTCAAGTTCATGAGGACTTTATCAGACTTTGGTATCTTGGCAAGCTAAGTTTAAAGATCTCTTCTGAAACTCGAGGAGAAGCGTGAGAGATTTCTGGGGTTTATTTCTTGGGAGAAGCAGAAGAGTAAAGTTTCTATTTGCTCTCCATTTGATCTCATTGCTGCTTTCATTCTAGCGTAAACCATTGAGATATTAAAACGTTTCTTCTTGTTGCTTCATAGCAAGCAATAGAGGATCTTCTTGAGGATGTGGATGAAGACTATGACAAAGATGACAAGGTAACCCTACACTTCTAGAAAGGTAGCCTCATTATTTCCTCATCAACTCATTAAGACTCTTCTGTCCTCTCTGTGACATGCATGCTGAAGGAAATCTACCCTCCATCTCGCGCTGTCGTTTGTGGTCTTGTGTGTTATCTGAAGCTCTCTGGGACAGCTGAAAGGTTGGCGTACGGACACAGTTTAATATATGTCAGTGCTTTAGTTTAATTGCACCTGAGGCTTGCGTTGCCAAATATATTCAACATATCCCAGATGTTTAACTCCAGCCGTTCTTCGCGTTCCCATAACCCTTTGTGCGCCACAAGGCAGCCATTAGCGGCCTGACCTTTGACCCTGGGAGCTAACTTGGGTATTTTGGCACAAATGACCCAGACACCTGTTTTCCATTCATAAGGACCCTCATAGGCCCGGGCTAAGTCTGGACATATGTTTGCACTTAGCTTACCGCCGCCTGGTCATGAAAATACGCCGAGGGTTGCTATCGCTCTCCAAGCTTTCAGAAATTGTTCCCGCTAATTTATGGGGACAATTGATTTGGTGAACTCCAACTCTGTAAGTTGTTGGGGAAAGAATAACACAACTTGCAGCCCGTCCCACCCGACCGACCCGACACAGGTGAGGCCTGGGGTGCAGAATAAATGCTGTCAGGCACGATCAAACAAGGACAAACACAACCTGGCATGCTTCCAATCGCCAGTATTTTATACCAAAATTCAATCTATTGGATCAAACTTACTCCATCAAATAGTGTCATTAAAATGTGTTTCCTGTTCACACAGGAAGATGGGATGAGAAATAATGAAGGGCTTTTTAAAATAGTCAAATCACTTTAGATTGAAACATTTTGATAAGGTTTTATCAATGTTTTTGAAGGAAGTATTATTTGCTCACCAAGGCTGCTTTTATTTAATCAAAATACAGTAAAATTGTGAAATATTATTACAATGTAATATCCGATTTCTTTTTTAATATATTTTAAAATGTAATGTATTTCTGTGATGCAGCTGTATTTTCAGCATCATTCCTCCAGTCTTCAGAGTCACATGATCTTCAGAAATCATTATAATATTCTGATTTGCTGCTCAAGAAACATCTCTGATTATCATCAATGTTGAAAACAGTTGTGCTGATTCATATTTTAGTGATACAGTTGTTTTCAGGATTCATTGATGAGGAGAAATTAAATCATTTAGTTAAATAGAAAATGAAATGAAATCTGAATCTTTTGTAACATGACAAATGTCTTTACTGTGAGTTTCGATCAATTCAATGCATCCTTGCTGAATAAATGTATGCATTTTTATGCAATTATGTAATTATTTATTGAATACAGAATATATATTATTTTAAATCCATTAACTGCCTCATGTATTTATTTATTAATATACAATGAACTGTATTTTTCTTCATAAACATTAGCAGATATATTTTACTATAGTGATTTATAATAACTTGTTTACTGTTATGAAAAGACTGGGACATTTTATTATATAGACATACTAGAAAATTAAATCAGCCTGACTATGCTACTTGCTTTTAAAAAACATTTACGCACTATGAACGAGATTTCAGTATTTATGATCCAAGAAAACGGTCAATTTGAACTCAAAACATATTCAAAAGCACCAAGAACATTAGAAACTCCAGAATATGGAACGCTCTCGATTTGAAGCTGACTTACCAATATATTAAATTATGCAACTTTTAGACATTTGATTGAGAGCAATATAAATCTAATGCTTAACATTATTCCATCTGGTTCCAAGGAATCGTGTCGTTCAGAGGCCCTCTTTTCCATATTAATGAAGCTGCGGTTGGGATTGGAGACTCGCTGCTTTTGTGTTAGGCTACACCAACTAACCTTTTAGTCTAAAGAGAAGAGACACCAGACAGCAAACAAAAGCGTCCCCACCCCCACGTCTTTCATTTCTCATAACACAACTAAACAACTCATGTTACCTTACTAGAAGCTTTCCTACAGACCAAAGCACAACTGTCCAAAATCTGTGTACGGATGACAAAATGCATGCTTGTGTGTTCAAACAACAGGACTCCGAGAAAAAGGGCTTCTTGGACAAATTCTACGCGGTTCAAGATGTGATCATAACGGTTCAAAACGCTCTGGATGAAGTGGCCTGCTTTGGGGAACGAGTGAAGAAGTGAGACGTTTGGATGTTACTCATACCTTCAGAGCTTTTTTAGTAGCATTCATTTTGTGTCATGAACGCATGGTTGTATATTCATGCTCATGCCGTTCCTCTCTTTCAGCACGTTTAACTGGTCTGTGCCTTTTCTGAGCTGGTTAGCCATAACAGTGCTATGTGCCGGTGCCACGCTAATATACTATATCCCACTACGATACATTGTGCTGGTCTGGGGTGAGAAATATTTTGCTTTTGTATATTAAACACTTTCCCAACAGTTTACAATTCAGATTATTTCTTCATTTGTTGAAAAAAAAAAAAGTGGCATAATTTATGATTTTTTAGGATATAATATTTTGGATATTAGTAGGATATGAACATGCATGTCCCACACAGGTATCAATAAATTCACCAAAAAACTTCGGGACCCCTACCTCATTGAGAACAACGAGCTGCTGGACTTCCTGTCTCGGGTTCCATCAGATGTCCAGTTGGTAAGTGATCAATGAGAAGCGACGTGTTTTCATTCTTTTGCATGATTCATAACACGTTTGTGCAAAATCTGCTCATCAGGTCCAATACAAAGATCTCAAACCGGAGACTTCTCCGAGTCCCAGCAAGAAGAGGAGGAACAACCCCGGATAGATCCTGAACTGTGACATTACGTTTCTAAATCAACAGCCTCCAAAGCTCTGTTCACGTACATAACACTGTGAATGTTGCAAAGACTTTAAAAAGGAGATTGTTTTCAAAAGAAAGAAATATTTCTAGCATTATTTATGCAAACTTGCACAACTATAATAGCACAAAACTCAACCGTTCATTCCCAAATATTCCCATTTTTATTCTGTCAATGATTCACAATCAGTGTCTTGAACATATTTATGTGGAGAAGAATGCTGCAAACCGGATTCAAACTTGTGTTGCTCACCTGAGCACCATAGCTCAAAAAACATGTGCCTAACTATATAAAGCATATAACGTGGTTTCTGGTGCAAAAATATCATTCTGAAAATGTTTAGCTTTTGAAAATTGAATGCATTAAATGCAACTGGTCTGACCACAGCAGTTTCCCCCCAAAACTTTACACCTTTGAGGTCACTCTTCAAATCATTTTCCTTGGATAATTATTTTTATCCACAAGCACATATCATATGGAGAAACTGCATGCTGTGCATCTAAATCGAAAGAATGTATGTGTGCATGCGTGCATATAAAAAAAGTGACTGTAAATATACCATGTGGAAACATTATTTATGTTGATCTGGACATGTTCACGCATGATGCCACATGCTATGATCACTGTTCATATGCTATGATGAAATGGTGTTTAATTGTAATATTTGTGTTGCTTGTTAATGATTCATCAGTGATCTATGAGCATGCAACTGTTAAGCAGATATACTCACATTTATGCACATTCAAAGAAAAGAAAAGAGCATGTTTATACAGGGCTGAAACCAACCAATGAAAACCTCTCTCTGTGATCCTTTGGTTATTCATTCTCCAAAACTATGAAATAATAGACTTTTTATCTGAATTTTGCTGGTTTTATTTGCATTTATTGGTCTTCAAAAGATGAAACATGAAATCACATTTGCAATCCATTTTACTTCTGCACTGTATTTGTAATAAAAAATGAAATGTAGGGCAGGACTTGATTTTATCCATCAGGAATTGATTGAATTTCTTTATGACTTTTATATTTGGCACAATGTGCACCAAGGAATCATTGTTATTTATAATAATACGATGAGAAAAAATGGTCACTTGATTTTATGATGATTTTAACCACACCCCACATAAATAAATTAATAAAAATAAATTAATACATGCAATTAAACATGGTGCCATGGGATATTTTTAAGTGCATATGGCATTGCATAATCCAGTATTTCCTCTTGTGTAAAATATAGATTGTTAATCATGTGTCCAAGAGCATCCAATTAACTAATCCAGATTAAAGATCCAGTGCGTGTGAAGTGATGCATTGGATGGGGGAGGGACAGATAATGAAGGAGTTTTGTGTCTACATCAACACGTTCATATGAGCAACTGAACGTCCATCTCACAGTTACAAATGAAAGGTTTATAATTAGTTTCTTTAATCTCTGCCTTATTAAATAAATGCTTCTTTGGGAATCAGGACAGACTAATTGAGCTATGAAGGGCATCTTTTTAAAGTAGCAAAAGAGCAGTCTCTCCCATGGCCTGGGCTTTTAAAAGAGATTAATGAGAATTTAAAACGGTCTTGGGTTTCCCTTCTCACTTCGATAAAGACCGATGTAATTCTCCACAGAGCTCCCCGTTGATGGTTTAAGATCCAGAACAAGATGGTTGAGTAAACATGTATATTATAGCTGCACAATGACTAAATGTCTGTTTTAATCTACAGTCAAAGCTATGAGTGCCCTAAAATAGGAGAAGTTGCAATTGCTCAATTTTAAGTTCAACAACAGATCAACATGTAAAGACTTGACTGCTATGTACGTTTTTGCATCTTCAGGGATCTGTGGTGAAAGTCACATTTCCTCCCAAAACTGAAGAAAATAATAGATGTATTTTGCATCAAGAAAATGAAGAATTTGTCATTATTGCAATAGAGTATTGATTGGATTATTTCACTAAACAAACAAAAAACTTGCTCTTTTTAGACTTGCACTCTATTCATTTCAGAACTGCTTGTTTTCCTTGAAAAATAAACTAACACTAGCTTCTCTATATTCCATTTGCTTTCTTTTATTTCTTATGCAATTAACAAAAAGCAAAAAATGTCTCTAACACTAGCTTGCTCTGTTTCTATATTTCTAAAAATAACAACCGTGCTGCATTACTGCTGCTAGACTGACTGAGACTTGTCATAGCACTTGCATATCATTGCTCTTTTGTTGATTTTGATTGCTTCTATTGTCCTCATTTGTAAGTCACTTTGAATAAAAGCATCTGCTAAATGACTAAATGTAAATAATGTTTTATTTTTAAATTGTAATCATTGTAAATGCTATCATGTATCAGTACTTTATCATTTAAAGCTGCAGTCCGTAAGTTTTGCCTCTTTGTCGCCATCTCTGTTTCAAACCTGCAATTGCAGCTACTTTCAGAAGGATTTTTATTGCCTGGGTTGTGCTCCGGCACGACTCCAGCGCGGATGAATCTAATGTTTTGTGGTCAGTCACCGCACCGGTGTGATACTGTACTTAGAAATCACAAATTCTCGCCTACGTCTTGGGATATATGACTCAAATCAGAATTATCACCGGATATTGTCATCTGAACAAGTACAAGTCTGCCACGTTTGTTCTGACCAACTGAGGAAAAAGCATTACAATAAATCACTCTACCAATGGTTATTAAATCTAACGAACTATCATTATTATTGTTATACTTTGTTCTCAAATTGCTAATGTTAACAGCATCCGCATTGCATGACTATGTTTATTTAGTGTGTAGATTTCAATTTCTTTACAGTCTAATCTCTAATTGTCATACCATTCAAATTTCATATTAAGACATTGTTTTCATATATATATATATGAAAACAATGTCTAAATATGAAATTTGAACCGTGCACTTCGATTAAAACCATGCACTTAGATTGTGTGTGTGTGTGTGTGCAGTCACTAAATTAATTGTGGAGAATTGTATTTAAATGTCATGAAAATAATGTATGAAAATAATGTATTTTTTACATTTTATATTGAAACATGACCCAGACATTTTGTGAGAATCTCCCATCCAAGCCATACTGCAAATCTAAATTAACATTCAGTTACAAACAAGAGAAAAGACAACCCAGATAGTAAACATTGTAATAGTCCGCAGCAGTCATCAATCACGTTTATTCATCATCATATGCTATCTGGAAACCCAGTCACACACGATACAAAAACAAAGCTCTATGCAAGCAAAGGGACTCTTTTCCTGAATCCTGACCATCACCAATAGTATTGAACTGCAGTCCACTAGAGCTTGAAGCTCATCCTCGCAGCTCAAACATTACGCCCCGGGCAGAATTCAACACCCCCTCAGGCTCAGATACCCCACCGGATCATGAAGGATGGAAAAGGTGAAAAGTACAGGATGCAACCTGGAAATCATTGTCAAGATTGTACTTATTGTGTCTCATTATTAAGTGTACGGCTTTGCTCATACTTTGAAGGAAGTAGTAGCAGAAGCACATCTCATGAGTTTTGTTAGGGTCTCAGACCAGGCATGAGCGCTTCTCCTACACACTGTTGTGCAATCAGAAAGAATTTCTAGTAAACAAAGTCCTAAGACTTTCATTTTAAACACACATAACAACGACAACTAAACACCAGCACGAACACAATGCACGATGCTCAAAAACGTAAAACAACAAATTACAGCGTAAAACACGCCTACATAATGAACCGTGCCTTGTTCATCTCCATACCTCATCCCTACTGATCAGAAATACCAAGGACTGTGGCATGGGTGCAACACATTTAAAATTAATAATGGTCCGATCTGTATGTGGAACACGTAGCAGCGGTTGGAAAGCAATGCATGAAAGCTGCCCCCAGGTGCTGAGAAGAATATGAGCACTGGCACCTCTGCGGGTTCACACAAAGTGCTATGCATCTAATTGCTGGAGTGTCCACTCACAGTCGCCGTGTTTCTCCACGGCATACTAATGCACTCGCGGCTCTGCATGCGATGAGTGCCAGTCTGGCCTTGCATACTCCTGGTGTCTGTAGAGATGATTGGGGGGGGGGCTTTTAGCCATTGCTGGAGAGCTGTGCAAACAGAAGAAACAGACTGCTGAGTGTTTGCAGATCAGGTTATTGTTTAGATCTGCCGGCAATTGTCACTGTTTCAATCGAAGATGGTAGATCTGACGTATTGATCAAGTAGGATTAGTAGGTTGAGATAAAGGACTGCTATGAGTTGAGTATTTACTATTCTTTAGGTTTTTGATATTTTGGTTTGGTTCAGTCGCACAACTATGACTGCCTATGTTTCCTTTGCAAATATTTTCTGCAAGTTTTTATATTCAATATAATATTGTTGAAGACAATAAACACAGTTTTGAAGTTACACCGTATAACTACAAAAAGTGTCTTTCTCCATGTACTGTCATTCAACAAATAGCCATGCATATACAATGTTGTTCCAAACCTGTACGCCTTTCTTTTATCTATGGAACACAACAGAAGATATTTTGAGAAACGTCTCATTCTTTTTGCCCATGCAATAAAAGTTAATATGATCCAAAGCAATAATAATGTAAATGATGAAGGAATGACAGAACTACCCCTTCAAGGCAGATTAAATGTGTGCATTTATTTTGGTTGAGTGGAAGTGAAATAAGGAAGTGAAACTTGAAACAGGAAACTACAGAACAAAAAAAGAACACATAAGCTGACAGATATTCCTTAACCGTGCTTTTCTCCTACGGACTGCTCTGGTAAGCACACTTTATGTTACAGCTACAACCATTTAGGATCAGTCACTTTTTTATAATTATATTTTTTTCAATAAGGCGCATTAAATTATCATAAAGTGACAGTAAAGACGTTTATAATGTTAGAGAAGATTTCACATTTCAAAGAAACCTTAAATTAACTTTTAAAATATAAAACAAACTGTCGATAATAACTACAAATGTTTTTTGAGCAGTAAATCAGCATATTAAAATAATTTCACGTGGGGACACTTCGCTTGCAGCACAATCATCGACTTGATTGCACAGATATTATTTAAACTGAACTAAGCTGGACAATGCCATTACTAAATTCAATAATGAAATGAATTCAGCTGATAATTGAGTGTTAAATCCTGTCATTTTACATTATTGACACAATTTGCCTATTTTGATATTGTGCAGTGCTTTGTTACAATTTGTATTGTTAAAAGCGCTATATAAATAAAGATGACTTGACACAGAAAACACTGCTGAAAGTTCAGCTTTGCTATCACATAAATACATTTAAAATAGATGTCAAGATAGTAAATAGTCATTTTAAACTATACAAATATTTCAAAATATTTATATTTTAACAGTTTTTTCATCAAATAAATGCAACCTTGGTGAGCATAAAGATACTTTTCAAAACCATAAAAAACCTTAGGTTATTTTTATATTAATTAGGTTATTTTTTAGGTTAGTTCTGGTCATGGTTTTTAGGATAAGTGCTAGCCCTCAACCGGTCCATGTTGGCATATAACCAATCTGAACAGATTCAGAAAGTAACCAATAATGCATTCTCTTATTCTTACAGGAGTCCCCAAACTCTGAAGAAAATGATACTTGTGTTGATTTTAATATGTACTGCCCACTCATCTCAAGGCCTCATCTGGGCTTGGAGAAAGCTTCCATGTGATGTGACACTGTCCAACAGCTCTGTCGCCTTGGACTGTACGGGAAGATCTTTGACAAGAATTCCCAAAACCTGATCTGGAATACAACTCAACTAGACTTTGCGGACAATAAAATAAAATACCTCCCGAAGGACGCCTTCTGGAATTTGACTTATGTTAAACGGATAAACCTCAGAAAGAACCAGATTGAAAAATGTCTTGAGAAAGATCATGGGATTTTTTCAAGACTGGCTAATCTTGAGAATTTGCTTCTTGATGATAATAAGATTGCAGTATTTCCAAGAGATCTCCCTCCTGGACTGCAATGGCTGAGCCTCAATTCCAACCATATCAAGACAATTGGACCATCAGATTTTGCAGGAACAAAGAAACTTAAAGTTTTGTCATTAAATAAGAACTGCTATAATAATGTCAGTATACAACTGACAATTCACAATGAAACATTTCAACATTTAAATCTATCTGAGCTAGAACTGTCTAAAAATGGACTGAAAAAAATACCATCCGCTTTACCCAGATCCCTCCGAAAACTTTCACTTCTCCTAAATAAGATTGATTATGTTCATGCCTCAGACCTGAACAGCCTAACAAACCTTCAAGTTCTTGATTTATCTGGAAACTGCCCTTTTTGTTTCACCGCTCCATTCCCATGCACTACCTGTCAGACAAATAATAACGCTCTACAGATTCATCCGGATGCTTTTAGTGAACTATCCAAACTACAAGACCTACGACTTTCTGGAAATTCTTTACAAACGCTCAACCCATCATGGTTCCAGAACCTTACTATGTTAAAGTATTTGTATCTTTCCTTCAACTCATTGATAAGTGAATTTGAAAGCGGACAATTTTTCAGTGTTCTACCAAAAGTGGAAGTTGTAGATTTCTCATACAATAATCCGTCTCAAAGATTTTACCATAGACTGAAACTCTCAAAAGATTTTGCTAGCTTGAAATCACTACAAACACTACACCTAGAAGGCTACATTTTCCACAATCTTTGTGAGGACGATCTCCAACCTCTCTTTGGTTTGAGAAACCTATCCGTTCTAAACTTGGGAGTCAACTTTCTCCAAAATCTCAATCTATCGGTGTTCAGGAACTTTCACAACCTGTCTTTGATTTCATTGATTGACAACAGGATAACATTCACAAGTCCTTTTCGAAGACAGGAGTGTAGTAGTGACGCCCTTTCTGATGACGATGAAGGGGACCGGCGTGAAGGCCCCTACATTCATACAAATGAACAGTTCCGCCATTATCCTCCATTTACCAAACCTGAATGCCTGGCAACAGGACCAGTTTTGGACCTCAGCCGGAACAACATTTACCATATCAATCCAATTTTCTTCACAGGAGCAGAGAACATAACTTGTCTCAATCTTTCCTCCAACTTCATTGCTTCATATTTCAATGGTACAGAGTTCACTCACTTTCCCAGGATAAAGTACCTTGACTTGTCTCACAACAGAGTCTACATGCGTTCAGATTACGCCTTAAATGAACTGAAAGAATTACAAGTTTTGGATTTAAGTCACAACAAACATTACTTTGAGGTGGCAGGTGTCAGGAACAGTCTGACATTCCTGGAAAACCTTCAGTTCCTCAAAGTGCTCAACCTCAGTTGGAATGAGATAAATTCGTTAACCAACAAGACTTTGAAGAGTGACTCACTGAAGGAGCTGCAGTTTCAAGCCAATCGACTGGATATAATGTGGAAGAAGGACCGTGGATTCAAAAGTATTTTTAAGTCTCTCTCAAACCTAACGCACCTTGATTTATCATATAACAAGCTTAGTGAAATACCAGACGATATATTCAGCTATTTTCCAAAGACGCTAACATATCTTAGCATGAGCAAGAACACTCTTGACGATTTTGAGTGGGAACAGCTCAAATATTTGCCCCAGTTGGAGACTCTGGATCTAAGTAAGAACAAACTGAGTAAGGTCACTAGAAAACTATCAAAGCATACAAGCTCGTTGAAGGTCTTAGACTTGAGCCATAATCTGATCTTCAAGTTGCATCACAGCTTTCTCAAAGATGTCAAAAGCCTGCTGATCCTTAGTCTTGCTTTCAACCACTTGCAGCACATCAGCGATGCATCCTTCCAGACAGGTAACGATCACTACCTGCGCATGTTGAACCTGCAGAGAAACCCTATCCACTGCACCTGTGACTTTCTGGACTTCATTCTCTGGTTAGAGAAAAGTGAGATTGTCCTTCCTCGTCTAGCAACAGACGTCTTGTGCGACCTTCCGGAATCCAAAAGGGGGCATCCAATGGTCAGTCTGGACTTAAAAAATGCCTGCATCAACAACAGTATTGCTCAAATCCTATACGTACTCACGTCATCCATCATCACTGTCATAATGTCTACAACTATCGTGATACATGTGTTCTACTGGGACATATCATACATTTATAATTTCTGGAGAGCCAAAATAAAAAGTTATTACTTGAAGACGAATGACTGCACCTATGATGCTTTTGTTATGTACGACACCAAGGATCCGATGGTTGCAGAATGGGTACTGAACCACTTGCGTTTTGAACTGGAAGATAAAGGAAGACGAGTTCATCCGCTCTGTCTAGCGGAAAGAGATTGGACTCCTGGTATACCGATAATGGATAACCTAAACCAAAGCATAAACCGGAGTAGGAAGACAATATTTGTGCTGACGGAGGGATTTGTTCACAGCGTGATTTTCAAGATGGCAGCTTTCCTAGCGCAACAAAGGCTGTTGGAAGAGGGCGTGGATGTGATGGTGTTGGTCTTGTTGGAACCGGTTCTTCGGCAGTCGAGAATCCTAAACTTGCGGCGCTGCCTGTGTGGACACAGTGTGCTGGAGTGGCCCAGAAACTCGGCGGCAGAAGGCTTTTTCTGGCAGAGTCTGAGAAACGCAGTTAGGTTTGAGAGTCAAGGTGTGCAAAGCAAATTGTTTACAAATTTCTTCAGCGGACGATGATTCGGTACAAAATAAGTAGTTTCGATTGAAACACTTCTGCCGTTGAGATTCTTTCTAGGATTTCACAAGTTTGTGATTATTGAAGACATTGAAGAACTTATAAAAAAATTTTCTTATTAGTATATGTATTGTTTAAAACTGGTACATTGTTAAAGTCATAAAGTTAACAGTTATGTTCAAATCTATGTAATTTAAATAAACATTTTTAAGAAAAGTCATTTCTGTCATGACAGCTCTCTGAGGGATTGGTATGGTAATGTACTTGACAATGTTAATGTGTTTGGTCTTGGCAGTAGTGCTGTCAAATGATTATTCTCGATTAATCACATCCAAAATAAAAGTTTTTGTTTACATAATATATGTGTGTGTACTCTGTATATTTAAAGACACACACATACAGCATATATTTATACATTTATAAAATATAAATATTTTTAATATATGAACGTACAATTTTTCTTAAATAAATACATGCATGTGTGTGTATTTATATATAAAAAATAAATGTACACAGTACACACACATATATTAAGTAAAAAAAACTTTTATTTTGGATGCACTTAATCATTTGACAGCACTACCAGGTGGAATATAACTGCTAAACTGCTTCTGCACTTGCTACTGCCAACACATCCACAACATGTAAGAAATACTGCTGCTGCACATTACATATGAAATAACCCCCATATAGCATACATGAATCACCCTGTAGCAGATCTATACAGGTGGAGCTAGGGAAGGTGGAGGGTTTCTAAAGCACGCTGCAACTGCTACAGCAAGCACTAGTCAAGTATTTGAATGTTGAGCTGCAAGCTCATTGGCTGCTGATACAAAAAAGAACCAATCAGCTGAGCCATGTGATAAAGATGTCATTATGTCAGATTGAGTTTGAAATACCGGACTGCGCCATCTAGAGTTTCATTCCAGAACTCTGGATTCAAGTTATTTTTGTGATTTTAAGTGTTTTGTGAAACACTCTTTTTCAGAGCAGAAATAGGTTGAAAGAAACATTTTCTTCCATCAGTATGAGACACACTCTTTAGAACTACATTACCAATCATGCTTATACAACAACAACCATCTTACATATATTGCTATTTTATCTGCATGAGGAAATTGTATTGTATACTAATGTAACAAGAAACACCTGAACCAAGTTTTTATCCCATGAAACCAAGTTTTTTGCCGTTCTGTCTGTAAAGTAGACTTTCCTCACAATGCTGTCACATCCTTCTTAAACTAATTTTATCAACAACTTCCCATTAGTCTCAGTTACGGTGCAATGGTGAAATACTCTGATGTACTTTATCCCTCTAGAGAGCAATACAGCATGGTGACAGATTTATATTAGTGTCTTTTGTGGACTCACATAGTTACAATAAACACAGTAACTCCAGCTCTCTACGTCCTTCCCTTTTTCATCTTTTATTCATCATGAAACCAGTGATGAAAAATGCATGACTCCAGGCAATGAAATGAATGCAAAATGAAAACTGTGGGCGTATAAAAGGGTGAGAGAAAGAACGTCTCTATCTAGGGTGACGCTAGCACAAGGAGCGGATCACGGCGAGGGCAGTGTGTTCTGGAGAGCAACTCTCTGCTAACTCTTTCTATGTTAATAAAGTAGATGAACTTCTGATGGACCCGTTTCATTTATAGCATCACGAGAACCTGGGCAACTACACTGTGTGCTCCCTGAAGAATATTATAGCTTACCTGACTAAAAATCACCCATAATGGAGGCCAACCATAATTGCAAAAATAATTGATGGTTTTCAACATAGGACCAAGAAAATCGCATCATATGGAACAGCGTTGAATAAATGAAGCAAACCTCAAGTGCCTTAATGTTACAGCATAAAATGATCAACAGTAAAAGCAAGGGAAAACGTTTAATTAACTGGCGTATAAACTATTTTCATTCAGTAATTGCTAAATTTCTCAAATAATTACAAAAGACACGGCCAGTAACATTTAATTAAAGTTGAAAATTTTAAGTAGAGCAACTGAAATAGTATTTTCTTGTAAAACATACTTCAATAATCTGTTTTATTTACAGCTTCGAAAAACATTATTTCCAATCTAGTTCTTGGGTGTCTCTAATATAAGACTATATAACCCCATCTCTGACAGCTGTACCCTCATCACCATGTGGTTATAGCCAGAGCCATAATCACATCTGAATAAACCACATTCAAACTGTACATATACATGCCAATATAACTCACCTACATCACACTCACACAACATGCCATGCACTGCACTTTAACACAGTTCTACTGGACTACACACACACACTGCACTAACACATCTGCTATCACTGGACACCATACAATGCACATCCACGACACTGCATATGAATAATCTGTTGCACCTTTGCACAACTATCTGCTGCTCAACCAATCTGCTGTTAATTTATAATCTGTTGCACCTTCACATTATTACTATGTATAGACTACATAATGTATAGATAGTGTACATAATGTAGATGTGCACATACGGTGTATAATGTGTAGTTGATAACTAAGTATGTCTTTATAGTACACTATGTGTACTGAGTATATGTATGTGTATTTTGCACATTGTCTTCTGTACAGTCTGTAAATATGTACTGTCCATATGTAAATTGTTGTTTTTTTGCACTGTCTGGAGCACGCTCGTAAGAATTTCACTCACCAAGGCACTTGTGCTGTGGTGATGTGACAATAAAAGTGATTTGATTTGATTTGACCTTGAAATTATGACTAAAATATCTGTATTTCATTTAGTATAATATATGGAACGTCAACAAAGCAATGGCATAATTCGTATTGTTGTGTACTGCATACTGTTAATTCCCATCGTAAAGAAACGGATGCAGTGTATGCTCAGCATCAGTAGGCTATGCTAGCAATCCATTCCGAACATAGCCAGTCATCAGTGATTGTGGCCTGTAAGTGCTTACCTCGTCTCAGTGAGGTGGATGTTTGCACAGAGTTTGTCAGATCAACCGAGGATGGCAAGCCGTTCATGTGGTCTTCAGTGAACACAGTGCAGGGCACTTTATTTATTTATTTTTCAAATGTTTACACAAAAAAGTTCAAACAATTTACATTTAGCAGACGCTTTTATACAAAGCGACTTACAATTGCATTCAGGTTATACATTTTCATTAGTATATGTGTTCCCTGGGAATCGAACCCACAACCTATTGTGCAACAGACGCAATGCTCTACCACTGAGCCACACAGGAACACAATTACATAATAATGTATAATCTTTATAAATTAACAGAAAGTGGAAAAATAATAAATAAATAACCAAACAACCAAATAAATAGTTATGAATAAATTATTAACAATATTAACAGAGTGCTTACTATACAAAATAGCAGGATACAATAGTAACAATATTAATAACAGATATATCAAAGTCAATTTTGTTAACAAAAGTAAACGGGGGGGGGGCTTTTCTTAAAACTTTAGAATCACTATTTTAAAATAAAATAAATCATAATAACTTTTTTGACATAATAACGTTTTACATGTCTTTTAATATTTTAAATATTAAAAATCTTTTGATCTTTATTGTATATATACTTTTACTATATGATATAACTCTGTACAGGCTACAAACCATGTACGTCACACAATTTAAAAATAAAATGTAATATTATTAAGATCCTTTGATATCTTAAGATAATAAGTTTAGTATGTCTTTGATGTATAAAATGTTAAATACTTAAATAACATGGACATTATTTATATTTTATGTAACATTGTTTTTATTTATATAATTTTCTACTTTTTTTATACTAATTTGATTTTAGTCACATATTTTGTACTTGTTTTTCAATAGAATTTTACAAAAGCATGTTAGTTAAGTGATGCATAAATAGATCAATAAGATAAGAACTTTGTTTCTTCTAATTGTAACTCAGAAGCGTGATGCTATTTCAAGGCTAGATCTCAGAGGAGGTCTGTGTCTGTGTATTGTATACAGCACCGAGCTCCAGGGATCGTAGACGTCACACACTCCCTGGAGCTCGGGGCCAGCTGTCAATACGCAGATGCCGGCCCCACAGGAACCCACACTGGCCCCAGCGGTGGATGCACAGTTTTTGTGTAATGAGACGGGGCCTTTCGCTGACAGTCCACCCCTGAGTGATGGTTGTCGGTTGACAACTCCCTCGTCACAAATTCAGAATATTGCTCAAACAAAATGCTCTCTCTCTATTCATTACCATTGTTCGGTAAGTTGCTGGTGCTGTGGAGTTTTGGGGCCCACTGAGACTTGAAGGAGCGTGAACCCCACTGTAGTGTGAACGTGTGTGTGTGTGTGTGTGTGTGTGTGTGTGTGTGTGTGTGTGTGTGTGTGTGTGTGTGAACATGTGTGTGTGTGTGTGTGTGTGTGCGTGAACATGAGTGTGTGTGTGTGTGTGTGTGTGTGTGCGTGAACATGAGTGTGTGTGTGTGTGTGTGTGTGTGTGTGTGTGTGTGTGTGTGTGTGTGTGTGTGTGTGCGTGTGTGTGTGTGTGTGTGTGTGTGCGTGTGTGTGCGTGTTTGTGTGCGTGCGTGTGTGTGTGTGTGTGTGTGTGTGTGTGTGTGTGTGTGTGTGTGTGTGTGTGTGTGTGTGTGTGTGTGTGTGTGTGTGTGTGGTCCTCCTGGTTCTTTAATGCTTCATTATTAAAGAGAGCATGCTAGTGGCTAATTAGGCATAGTTTGATGTGGCCCCCTCTCTTCTCATCGCCGAGTTAGCATCTCTCTGGTAAACTGATTGCTTGCGTTGAGTTTCGCTGACATTGACCCTGTCACAACGCTCCAGATGCCACGCTGAGACGTGACTGGAAAGGCAGAGCAGGAGCGTGGAGGCTCTTTTTCATTTGATTGGTTCATCAACGGGCCAATGAAATCAGAATACAACACAGAAACCCAAATGCATGACTAATGTGTTGTGCCTTCACAGCTCATGTATGTGTCTTTATTAGGTTTCTAGTAGTTGCTGTGATGTGACATCTAAAAATGTTTATTTACATCTTAACTCCAGTATTATTCGTCTTGAGCACATATGGAATTTTAAATAGAATACATGGTTAAATCTCATGATTAAAACATAACAGCCCAGCTCATATTTTACCCAAAATTAAAAACTAAGAAATTATATTCTGCATTTAAAAAATAAAGCCCATTTTAAAGCCAATAGTATTTAGAATTTATTTGAATTAATATCAAATAAAACCCCAAATTTGCATTAACCCGTTGATAAAACCTCATTCTCATTTCTGTAAAAGATACATTATTTGAATTGTATGCATAACTGAAGTATGTCTTCACATAATAATTAATATGTATTCAAATAAAAAATATTATTTTACCCCAAAACAGTATTATAGCAGGGTGAAATTAAAACCCTTTTTTTGTTATAAAATAGTAATAATATTAATATTTCAGCTAGTTGCCAAGGCAACATTTTAATTTACTTTACCTTGATGTACTAAAATAAGCAAAAATGAATAAAAAGCTATGTAGACATAAAAAAATTTACAAAAATGACACAAAAACTAAATTACTAAAACTTTAACTAACATTAAAAATGAAAATGGAAAAAATAAAAACTGATTCAAAATATTAATTAAACCCATTAAAGTATCTCAGAGATACTAAAATAACTGTATTGCAGTAATGAGATTGGCCACTGAGAATAACCAGAGGCTGAAAAGTAAAATGTCCAAATGTCTTGAGAAAAGAGAATTCATAATTTGCTGAACGAGCCTCCTTGATTTTGTGCTCTAATCAATTGTAAAAATGTCCATGTTAAACCTTGATTTGATTTAAGCTAAAACTTTAGATTATTTGTCCTATTTAACGCTGGATTTCTCCATTGGGAGAAACGTTTTTCCATGGATATTGAGGTTCACAGGAAAACGAGCGTGTTTTAGATCTAGCCAATGGCGGTCGACTCTATTATAGATTTAATATAGAGGGCATTCCTGAGAGACACACACGATTTCTCTCTTTCTTTCTCTTTGAGTGTTTTGAATATCCTAAGGTGCCATGACCTGAGAAAGTATTAATGGCATCAGTGCCTCTTTAAGTGGGTCATTCGGAGGTTCAGACATATGAAATGCTGTCGCATTCTGGGGCAAATCATTACTGCATGCGCATCTTTATGATATGAAATGCATAATGAGTGAACCAGAGCATATAACAGATCCAAAACAGATTTTAATAGTGCATCAATAGGGTAAAATATTACAGAATATGCAAACACTTGATAAGTATAATTAGCAGCATTTGTTAAGAGTAATATTGTTATTATTATTATTTTTATATAGATTGCAGTTTTTGCTACAGACATGAATGATACCTTAAAACAAGTAAAATAATTTACATTGAAGGAAAACACAAGCAACAATAAAAGGGGTTTTCACAGCAAACACTCTTAAAAATAAAGGTTCTTTACTGGCTTTCCATGAAGAACCTTTAACATCCATGGAACCTCAAAAGGTTCTTTATCATGGGAAAAGCTTCTTTAAATGATTCAAATGTTCTTCACACTAAGAAAGACGGTTCTTCGATGGCATTGCTATGAAAACCCTATTTTGGAACCTTTATTTTTAAGAGTGCATGCAATAGAACCTAAAGAACCTTTGAGTGATTTCTTAATTTTGAAGATTGTGAAGAATATTTTTCCACTATACAGAACCTTTTGTTCAGTGGATTAGTTCCATGGATGCTGAAGGTTCTTCTCTGAACCATCGATGCCAATAAAGACCTTTATATTTTAAAAGTGCGTTCATGAGTAGCTCTAAATGAGTGGCTCTAAACCCAGTTCAGATGCTCTGGTAGTGTCTATGGAGAGAAGGAACACATAACTGTGGCTTCAGATGTTTTGATCAAAATGGGCCGTGCTATAGCCTACAGCCTGTGGTAATTATCTCTGAGTGTTCGAGTGCAGAGAGCCAGAGGGCGACAGTGCACGAGTTTACTGAGGATCGTCACGCTGGCTTCAGGCTCTATGACGACTTCAATTAGTCAAAACCTTTAAACATGTCATTCAGCTGATTTATCAGGGATTGAACCCGTTTCGTGCCTGTTCGCTGAATTTTGCTGTTTGGTTTTGTTGTAGTAATTTATACAGCAAAAGATCAAATCAAGATTAATGTCATTATCTCTTGCTTCTCGTGATATTCTCGTGAGAAAGAGACGCCTGTAATCTCACAAGTTTCAAAAGAGATCTCAGCAGTGTCTCAAAATGCTCAGATTTGTGACAAAACCAAAATCTGTAACAGAAGTCGTAGATCTCAATTTTGAACGCATACATTTCTCATCAAATGGTATCCCATCAAACACAAAATGTTCTCGTAACTAAAGCACATTGTTTCCATATATATGTGTGTGTGTGTGTGTGTGTGTGTGTGTGTGTGTGTGTGTGTGTGTGTGTGTGTGTTTGAAATTAAGAACATGATCTTTACTTAATATCCTAATGATTTTTAGCATAAAAGAAAAATCTATAATTTTGACCCATACAGTGTATTTTTGGCTATTGCTACAAATATACCCCAGCGACTTAAGACTAGTTTTTACTCCAGGGTCACACACACAAACTCATCACCAAACACCAATGACATATGGGTACATATAGGTACTGTCATTTCATACACTTCAAAACTGTTGCAACAGAGGTGGAAATACAATTTTTAAGTCTATGAATTTCTTTGTTGGCACAGTTTGGAAGTGCCTTTTTCTCTTCTAAAGAAGGGGTGCCAGTACTTTTGTCCATATAATAAATGTACAAGTCATTGGTGTTTGGTGATGAGTTTTTGGCTCATTTAAAGTCACACCAGAGGTGTTCAGCTGCTTTCTGCAGACCAGTCAAGTTCTTCCACACTGACTGAATCATCATTTCTCTTTGATTCTTGTCTTATACACAGAGACACTGTCATGTTAGAATAGAAAAGAGTTCTGTCCAAACTGTTTCTATAAAACTAGATTCCCTACAATATCATTATATGCTTAAACATTAAGATTTGTACTCATGGAAATACTATATATATATATAATGCAATAATATAAGATGGAAATAGATAAAGAGATGCATAGTAACTAGTAAAAATGAATATTAGTTGTTATTTTCCTATATTTATCATCTCATCTGTTTATACTTTAGTCTTCACACTCTGGCTCTCTCTCATGTTAACCTGTCGATGGCGTGTGCGGTGTGACTCTGACCTCCATCTGCCCATATGTGACTCTTCACCCTCCCACGAGACCCCTGCGCTCCATTCTGACAGCCCATGATTAATTACTCACCCTTATGATCCATGCCTCAGAAATATTTCACAATAATGGACAACAGGTGGTCCTTCAGGACATTATTTTAAAGTCGTGTGTGTGTGTGTGTGTGTGTGTGTGTGTGAACCTGCTAGAATATGTATTTAGATGATGATGGAATGTGTGCATGAATGGTGATATATGATTTAATTTCACTTTCTAATGTAGTCTAGTCCTCTCTTGTTGTTGAGCGGAGCACAAAGATGTGTTGAAGAATTGTTATGTATAGGTACTTTGTCTCTGTGGCACTATCTGAACATTGCTCTGGGCCCGTGTGTATAAAACTTCTCAGAAATGCTCTTAAGAATAGTTTTAAGCTTTGACTTAAGTGTCGCACCTTGCTAAGTAAAAAGTAGGACTTTTCTAAGAGTAAAAGCAACTTTCAGTAAAGTCTAAGACTAATTGTTAAGTGTTGACTGAGGTGACACTTAAGTGTTGTGAACTAAGGACTAATGAAGTCAACACAATAAGGCTGACCTCGACCTCTGAATCAGCCAATAGTGAGCCACTTGATTGGTTCTATGACTCTCTCTCCTCTCCACCTGTAGCTGGTGTGTGGTGAGCACATACACTTGATTGGCTCTATGACTCTCTCTCCTCTCCACCTGTAGCTGGTGTGTGGTGAGCGTTTACACTTGATTGGTTCTATGACTCTCTCTCCTCTCCACCTGTAGCTGGTGTGTGGTGAGCACATACACTTGATTGGCTCTATGTCTCTCCTCTCCACCTGTAGCTGGTGTGTGGTGAGCACATACACTTGATTGGCTCTATGACTCTCTCTCCTCTCCACCTGTAGCTGGTGTGTGGTGAGCGTTTACACTTGATTGGCTCTATGACTCTCTCTCCTCTCCACCTGTAGCTGGTGTGTGGTGAGCGCACACTTGATTGTCTCTATGTCTCTCTCTCTCCACCTGTAGCTGGTGTGTGGTGAGCACATACACTTGATTGGCTCTATGTCTCTCTCTCCTCTCCACCTGTAGCTGGTGTGTGGTGAGCGTTACACTTGATTGTCTCTATGACTCTCTCTCCTCTCCACCTGTAGCTGGTGTGTGGTGAGCACATACACTTGATTGGCTCTATGTCTCTCTCCTCTCCACCTGTAGCTGGTGTGTGGTGAGCGACACTTGATTGTCTCTATGTCTCTCTCCTCTCCACCTGTAGCTGGTGTGTGGTGAGCACATACACTTGATTGGCTCTATGTCTCTCTCTCCTCTCCACCTGTAGCTGGTGTGGTGAGCGAGCACTTGATTGTCTCTATGACTCTCTCTCCTCCACCTGTAGCTGGTGTGTGGTGAGCACATACACTTGATTGTCTCTATGTCTCTCTCTCCTCTCTACCTGTAGCTGGTGTATGGTGAGCACATACACTTGATTGTCTCTATGACTCTCTCTCTCCACCTGTAGCTGGTGTGTGGTGAGCGCATACACTTGATTGGCTCTATGACTCTCTCTCTCCTCTCCACCTGTAGCTGGTGTATGGTGAGCACATACACTTGATTGTCTTTATGACTCTCTCTCTCCACCTGTAGCTGGTGTGTGGTGAGAGCATACACTTGATTGGTTCTATGACTCTCTCTCTTCTCTCCACCTGTAGCTGGTGTGTGGTGAGCGCATACACTTGATTGTCTCTATGTCTCTCTCTCCTCTCCACCTGTAGCTGGTGTGTGGTGAGCGCATACACTTGATTGGCTCTATGACTCTCTCTCCTCTCCACCTGTAGCTGGTGTATGGTGAGCACATACACTTGATTGGTTCTATGACTCTCTCTCTCCTCTCCACCTGTAGCTGGTGTGTGGTGAGCGACACACTTGATTGGCTCTATGACTCTCTCTCTTCTCTCCACCTGTAGCCGGTGTGTGGTGAGCGCATACACTTGATTGGCTCTATGACTCTCTCTCTCCTCTCCACCTGTAGCTGGTGTATGGTGAGCACATACACTTGATTGGTTCTATGACTCTCTCTCTTCTCTTCACCTGTAGCCGGTGTGTGGTGAGAGCATACACTTGATTGTCTCTATGTCTCTCTCTCCTCTCCACCTGTAGCTGGTGTGTGGTGAGCGCACTGGTGTCGTTGTCCTGTGGCAGCCGTCGCATCATCCAACTGGATGCTGCACACTGGTGGTGGTTGAGGAGAGACCCCCACATGATTTTAAAGTGCTATGGGTGTACAGCAATGCACAATGAAGCGCTATATAAAATGCATCATTCATTAATTTGTTCAAATAAAGTTGTCTTTGTATAAAACATTGCTCTGGGAATTACATCAGTGTCGTACTTGCGTGACAGATGTAGCAGAACGCATATTAAATCACATTATATTTCATTTCTGATGCTTCAAGAAGGCAAGCGGGAAACGAGGTGGATCGGTCTGTAGGTGTCTGTCGGATCTATTAACATAACAAGCTCTGATAATAACCTCTCTGAGTTTAAAGGGAAAAAATCCCCTGCTTTTTTATCCCAAGGACAAGCATGTGGCTCGACTGCTTCAGACGTACAGAATCCATTTCAGAGAGCCTGCGGCTGAACAGACAGCGCAGGTTCATTCAGAGAGCAGACTCCATAATATCCTCACCCCGTGGAAGAATTAGCTCGACCGCACAGAGCATGTGCAGAATACTTCCAGACATTTGCATCTGAGGAATGTTGCGACGAGCAACAAATCTTAATGTTCTACCAACAAACTGCCTGTTTTGGTCAGATTGGTGAAAAACTCTTAATTGAATCATTGGTGAACCCGAATGGTGTCTTAAGTGACTTAATTTAGACTATAGTTAATTTAGATTTGAACACACGCACAAAAACCCCCACAATTTTTAAGTTGCCGTTATATAAGATCCCTATATACAGTAAGTCCCAGCAGGAACTGTTTATTCTGTAGACGGTAAACCCTCATGTTCTGGTCTTTTAAAGAACCCATGGAATCAAAACACCGATTTGTATAAACCACTGAAAAATATCTGGTGCATTAGAAATGTCATTACACCGAGATTATATTATAATTGCGTATAATATAATGTGTAATATTGCTACAAAGTAAACACTTTGTAATACACAAAATATCCAGTACAAGACTTGGATTCTTGGTATAAAACTATTTTATTCCACAATTAATTAGATGAGCTCAATTTGTCACATACACAATTATACAGAGTATAACCAGCAGTGAAATGTATTCTCTGCATTTAACCCATCCAAGTGCACACACACCTGGAGCAGTGGACACACACACACACACACCTGGAGCACTGGACACACACACACACACACACACACCTGGAGCAGTGGACACACACACACACACACACCTGGAGCAGTGGACACACACACACACACACCTGGAGCACTGGAGACACACACACACACACACACACCTGGAGCAGTGGGCAGCCGACGCTGCGGCGTCCGGGGAGCAGTTAGGGGTTCGGTGCCTTGCTCAAGGGTCTCACCTCAGTCATGGACAATTCCTGCCAGAGCCGAGATTCGAACCCACAACCTCGGGTTACAAGTCGTCGACGCTCTATCCATTAGAGCCACCGGCCCGATTACAAAGGAACAGTAAATAACACACTGAATTAAATTTGAATGTTTGAAGAAGAGAGACTGAAATAGTATTTTCCTGTAAAAAGTACTCTTCCAAAATGTACAATTTTGGAAACAAATTGTAGATATAAGATTCATTTTTATTTTGCGTGTGTGCTCGTTTAAAACATTTAAGTCATTATTTATAGCTGAACTCAAGAATCCAGGTCTTTTACTGGATATTTGGTACATTGTAAAATATTAGTGTTGGAATATTATGCATTACATTACTTGCAGTAATATGCACATTTCAATGGTTTGTTCAAATCAGTGTTTTTTTGGGGGGTTGGTTCTTTAAAACACCAGAACATAATGGCTTACTTAAGAACTAGAGAATATAAATTGGTGGGACTTCAATAGGCATCTCATTGGTCACCTAAATTAACTAGTCTAAATTAAGTCAAACACATGTTGGACGATGCATTTTATGCATCAGGTATGTTGTCTCTTGAGATATCCAAATGTCTCCTCAGTCTTTTGTCACTCTACAACTTGTGTTCGCATTGGTGTAGATTCACACTTTGTGGTGGTTGCACTGCTACATACATGGTTTTATTTCTGAGAGAAAGAGAACTGCATCACTCCCAATGTATTTCTCAGTCATGTCGCATCGAGGATACCGCATGACTTCAGAATGAGGTCTAATGAAGGCCAGTGCTTCCTTAATTAGAAAGAGATTCAACTTCAAAGAAGCATAAAGTGGATTAATACATGTCTGTGCTGAGAAGCAGAAAAGATGAATGTGAATCCATTATAAAAGTTCCCCGAAAACTTCATGATCTTTGTTTTGCGGAATTAATTAATGTCAAAAAAAGGTGTTAAAATGATATTTGAATGTGTAGCCTATTTGTCATGTGTTGGAATAAAATGTGATGTTAATGTATTAAGTATAAAGTGATAATGAGGACAGATTGCAGCTTCGATTGAGAATCATAATTAAATCAAAAGCAAATTTGAACAGTATACTATCATCACCCTCTCTGTGGTGTCAGTTGGAGTTGATGTCTGAGCATGTGTGCACGCGTGTGTGCGTGTTTGAGACACTAATGAGTGGGCTGTCGACAAGCTGTTGTCTAAAAAGCTGTGTGTGGGTGGGGGGGTAGTGTGATATGATGACCCTGCAATGACCCCAACAACACACTTACCTTAATATTATACTCTACAGCATCTTTTAAAACTCGCTGATTTTGGAGTGTCATACTTCAGTTGAATTGAGCTGCTTTTACCATTGATTTCAATGAGCAAAAGTGGCCAAATGTACCTGAAGTGCAGTTCATAAAGACTCTATATGGTTTGTGAAGACCCTAACTTGACGCTAATTCACTGTGAATGTTCTTGTGCTTGGATTGATTGGTCCAGGAACACATGTCATCCTCAGGCCGTCTGGTGCGGATTAGAGACGATGTTCATGTGCAATACGGTGGGCATTACGGGGAAATCCATGTTTACTTCATTAGGAGGATTACTATAGTCTGTGGAGAGAGCACATATTACCAGTGTGCAGTATTTAATAGTAACACACAGTATTAACAGAGGTTAGCGATGACTTGCTAAAATATAAGATGCATTCTCAGTGTAATTTTGCGATTGGGTTTGCTTGAGAAAACACATAGAGTTACGGCTTTTTTAATCTGATTTAGTCGAGTTAGATTTGCATCAAATACGATGTGATTTTTGGTCATCGAGATCTGGCAGCAACTGTGCATTTTTCTGCTTGGAGAAATTATGCGGACAACTTTCTTGTGCATGCCAACAAACCAATGAGAACATGGAGCAATACTGACGAGCGTAGGCGCCAAAGCTGGATCCGCTCACCCCAATTCTCCACATAACTGGCACAGATTTGCAGAAAATTACAGTCGTTTGGCAAACGAATTATTCACAGATGGTCACACTCGCAGCATTCTATTATGTAAGCTTTGTTACCTGTAAAATGAGAAGGGAATTCATAGTAATGTTAATATTAATTAGCCTGAATTTGTGCTGTTTAGTCTTTTGTTAAGTCACTTAAATGACAAAAGCCTGTATGACATCATCCCTTCAGGAAGTGACATCACTTTGGTGGCAAAGTGGACAAACGTCAAATGATAATGGATTTAATGAATTCTGTGAGAATTTCATAATATGTATTTTAAGTTGTTTATTTGTAAAATCACCTTTATGATATCATCTTCCAGGAAGCGCAGAAGCAAGTGTCAGCAGTGGATTTGACTAATTCTGTGACTTCTGAAAGTTTGTTCACTTTCATAATACGGAAATACTTGGTTAAACACAAGCATATTTATTTTCATTTTTAAGTTACAGAATTTAAAATGTGCTGCATAGTGCATACCAAGAATGACCCATTAGTCCGTACCATATCTTGTAAAATTAATAGTTTGAGCAGAACGTTGAGTAAACACAAGCATATTCATTTTTTATTTTTAAGTTGCTGAATTCAAAAGGTGCTATTTTAAATATTCTGAATTTTATTTAAGAATTCAAAACACTATGTATGCATGTTTTAAATGCACATGTTTGTATAATCTATTATTATACCAAAAAAGAAACCCAGTTCTGTATATATTCATGTGTGCAACTTCTTGTAAAAATGATTTTGTTTGAATAGACAAACAATTATCACTTGGACAATTATCAGACGCGTTCAGGCCAGGTTGCAGAGGAACAAAGGCTGATAATGGGCCAGACAGTAAAGACACCAGCAGGACGTAATTGACTGGGAGAAGAACAGACCATGTCTGATCAACTAAAGAGCAGGCACCATCTCTGATCGTCTGAGACAAAGACAAATGAACCTTGTTGATCAAAGCTTGCTTGTTAAGTTCAGGATTTTTAGAATGGGCTCTTTTGGTGGTGATTAAGAATATAAGATCAATTAGCCACGACACACAGAACATTCAGCTGGAATGATAGGAAATGTATGTAATATGTAAATATGTACATCACCATTCAGAATGTTTGGGGTCAGTAAGGTTTTTGAAAGACGTCTCTTTTGCTCACAAAGGCTGCATTTATTTGATCTAAAATACTGTAAAAACTGAAATGATGTGAAATATTAGTACAATTTAAAAGGACTGTTTTTTGTAATGTCGTTTTATTCCCGTGGTTCAAGGCTGAATTTTCAGCATCACTACTACACGATCCTTCAGATCATTTCTTATTATCATCAATGTTGAAAACAGTTTTGTTGCTTCACACAGAAATTCTGGAATTTAAAATCCATTCTCATAGATGACTTTGGCTGTTGCTCAAATCCACTTACAATATTGTACCTAGATGCGAGCGAGCTAATTGGGCTGAGACAAGGAATATAATAGAGACTGCATTAAAGTCTTAAACCAGGATTTGGACTTCCTCTATTTCCATTCCAGAAAGCCTATTGTCCATTACCAAGGATCCAGGACCCTATACGTTGTGTTAACTTGATTCGGGTAGACAGCACTCCCATCTCCAGACTGTGCTGTAATCGTCCTTTCCTGGTATACAGTGTCTTTACAGCTTGATAATCCAACTAAGACCAGTAAGACTATAATGCTGTCCATGACAGGAAGGCTTGTATTGGGGCCGCTCATATTTACATGCCCACCTGACCTTTTCTTTCAATTACTATTTTATCCATATTTGCAGGATAGCACATTTGCAGGCATAAACAATTGCTTTCTTAGCACTATTTTCCTCACAAGTGTCTATGTTTGCATTCCCACACTAGCAGCTTGGACAGAGTTTCCTCTAACAGCTGTACCCTTGATCCGAGCACGTATCCTATGATACTTACGTCCAACAAAGACCCTCCTCGTGGCCATCAGGAATCCCCCTGTGTACGAGCCTGCGCTTTATTCTGAGCTCCAGTTCTCCTCACGGGTCCCCAGGCACCGCCGGGGTCACGGCTAACCCAGGCACGGTGTCAGCTATTCATCTGAGATGCCAGGAGTTCATGATACACCTCAGCTCAGGAGGAGAGAAGTGTGGGGTCACGGAGTTCACTATAACTGAGACTCCACACAGAAAACACACACTGTTTCTAGCTGGATAACTGGGGAGATGCCATGCTGTTTTTATATGAATCTTTACTTACTGCCTGAAAGGATTTTTCTTCTTTTTTCTTTTCTCAGGTTTAGCTCAATTCTGAGGACAATTTTGTTCCCAGATTACATTAAGTAAATCCTCAGATAACAATTAAATAATTAAATATATTATTGTTATTAGAATGAAACTCCAACAACTTGATTAAAAATACCGGGATTTTGTTCCATGTTTTAGAGAAAGGACATTATGAAATTACAAATGTTTGTGTGCTACAACGCGTAATTTGTTAGTACAAGGACTTAAAATTCTAAAAAACGAGTTTCTTGAAATGGTTTCGTTTCGCGCATGCGTATTTCTATATCATTAAATGACAGACGTGACGTGCCTAACAATGAGAGCTGTCATAAAGCTATCAAAAATATATTTAAATTTAATCGAGAAATTATAAGCCTCGTTAAGTCCATAATAAGAGACGACAAAGTATTTTTGTTTTGGGAAATGATTTCTGTCTAACCCCGTTTATTTGTAGGTTACGACATGATAGGCTACATTAGCTGATGAACCTGGGCTTTATCTATAAACCCGCTTCGTCTTCAGTGATTTCATTTTCATTCTGGAAATTATCATTTGAAAGGAAATGCGTGATGAATAAAGTGAGTTGTTCAGAAAAAACGTAGCTGTTGTCAAACCCACTGTTCATTATTGCAAATATATTATTATTTATTATATATAAAACATAATATGTAGCATGCATCATAAATAAAAAGGACGTTCTTTGCTGCGTGTCTGTGGGATATGAATGATGGACAAGCGGTTTGAGATATGGCAGTACAGATTGAAATCCAGCATCTATAAAGGACACAAACTTTATCGTCAATTACAATGAATCGTGTTTCTGTGAAGGCTGTGATAAGATCATCTCCCTGTGCAGGTTATCCTCGGGCTGGGAATTAACGACGGGTTTGTCTCTCTCTATCTATATCTATCAGATTCAAATTACTATATTTCTGGTAAACATACGCCTTTACAGCCCAAGCGATCAGTCAGAACTCGCCCTGTGTTACCTTTTATAAATGTGATATTTTGTCTATTTATAGGCTTACAATATATAACACTGCGAATTTATATTTCTTACTCGATTCAAATGTAATATTTCCATTAACGTATTTTATGTTTTATAAATGTACAGGCTATATTTTATGACTTTACTGTCTTGTCTAAAAATTGTATATATGCATATGAAGAACATCAATACAATTCATAGATTGAGTTATTCTTAATACCTCAGTTTTAAGCCATGCATAAAAATTAATAATAAACATAGTTATAACCAAACTGCATATTGTGTTGCTTTGCGTGTGTTAAACAACTGTGAATTAAATGATTGCTTGTAAAGCAAAATAATCAATTTTGTGTAAATATTTAAAGCTAAATGATAAAACTAACACGGTCTCCTCGGGACTATTTGTCTCTTTGCATCACAGTTTCTACAATATAAACATATTTCAGAAAGAATGCTTCAAGCATGATGAACATCAGTTTATCCCTCGAAGTTATGAAAACTATCTTTATTAGCCAAAGTACAAACAAAAGCACATCTACGCACGAAATGATTCATGAAAAGTGTTTAATCAATTGTTGCATCTTACATCAAACCCAACAGTTCCCTTCTCCCACCCTGACAGACCCCCCCCCCCCCCCAAAAAAAACTAACAAAAACAGGGTTGAAGTGTAATATTCTATACCGAGAAAAAATGTTTGAAAATACACCACTAATATTTATTGTCGAGCCTCGGAAAACCTTAAGTGCTGTGGTTGATTGTTTCGATACATAAAGTTGATGAGCAGTAAAATAAATACAGCAAAATAAATAATCGTTCAATTCATTGTCTGCGCTTCTCAGTTCAAACAAACGTGCTATTTTTGTTGAACGTTTTTTAGGGAAACACCAATTATTTCTGTTATTTTGGATCAATGCATATCCCTTCGTTCAAAAAAACTAAATTAAGACATTTAAAATGGGGAATTACACTGTTGAATAAGTGAATCGGAAGTTTTATAAAGTCTTTTTATGGCACATGTCATGGTTGACTGTTAAAAGATCAGGATAAAGAGAGTTATATCTTCACCTTTCACGAATATCATTGCTATATAAACTGACATTTGAGAGAGTTTCTGCATCATCCGTGACTTTTTTAGTTTAATGTCTGTAAATGCTCATAACCTTCCTCTCACTGAATGGACATGTAGGGCCAGTTGAAACTGCTCCCAGATAGCAGCATGTCCCTGATGAGCGTCTCAATGGGCGTTTTACCCACCAGTCGCACGAAGAAAAGCTGTTCTATGACGGAGGAGGAGACCATCCGGAGCGCGGGGAGTCTCAGCAGCAGCTTGCCGAAGCGCGTGGGCTGGTGCGGGTACTGACTCCTCACATACTCCTCCAGAGCACACTGAGATTTCTCCTGGAGCCCTTCTATGTGCGGTACGTCTGAGAGCCCGCATGCATCTGCGTACAGATCAATCTAGCCGTTAAACACGTCATTCAAAAGAATAGCATCTCTGTGACGCGCTAAACCGTCACTGTATGCACAATACACTTATATAACATGTTCAGAAATATAGCGTTCAATTATTTCCGTAGATAAACAGAATTAATTCATTTGATTCACCTACAACCTAAATTAAGTCAGTAGACAAATATTTTCATTCAAGAAAGCGCGTTAAACCGTGTGCGTTTCAGTTTCATTTCTTAACGTTATTTCTCATAATAAATGATTAAATGGGCTACGCTTGGATACAACGAATTAACGAAACGAATTAAGCTCTGAATGCTGCATTATTTGTACATGGGCTGTATTTTGAAAGTTTAATAGAAATGTCTTAGCGACTGATTAAAACTGAGAAGAAGAAACTCCTCAAAATAACAGTTTGGGCCACACTGTGATGTTACAGGCCACACACTCGACTTCTACAGAATAGAACTCGGTATTTAAGTGTATTAAAACTCTTTTTGGACAGTTTTGGAAAGTTTGATATCAGCTTGTGACTTTTAAAGGTGTATTTTTCTGTCATTGGCCTATGTTCTTGGCGCATTCATGTCTTGTGGCACAGTTTTAATCAAAACTAAATATTTTGGTTGTATATTTGTAGTCTGTAAATTTATAACAAAATTAAAATTAAAACGACATCTGCTTTGTGATGATTCCTATAGAGCCTAACTGAAACGAAAAGCCCGCGAACTCTGTTGCTATAGTAACCTGCAGACTTAGATCGAACTTTGTGAACTCGAACATTATTCTATTTAGCGCGGCTCTGTTTAAAACTTGGAACTTTGTGAACTTGAACATTATTCTATTTAGCCGCTCTGTTTAAAACTTGTGATCGAACTTTGTGAACTCGAACATTATTCTATTTAGCGCACTCTGTTTAAAACTGTGATCGAACTTTGTAAACTGGAACATTATTCTATTTAGCCGCTCTGTTTAAAACTTGTGATCGAACTTTGTAAACTGGAACATTATTCTATTTAGCACGCTCTGTTTAAAACTGTGATAGAACTTTGTGAACTCGAACATTATTCTATTTAGCGCACTCTGTTTAAAACTGTGATCGAACTTTGTGAACTCAATATTATTCTATTTAGCGCACTCTGTTTAAAACTGTGATAGAACATTGTGAACTCGAACATTATTCTATTTAGCGCACTCTGTTTAAAACTTGTGATCGAACTTTGTGAACTCAATATTATTCTATTTAGCGCACTCTGTTTAAAACTTGTGATCGAACTTTGTGAACTCGAACATTATTCTATTTAGCGCACTCTGTTTAAAACTGTGATAGAACTTTGTGAGCTCGAACATTATTCTATTTAGCGCACTCTGTTTAAAACTTGTGATCGAACTTTGTGAACTCGAACATTATTCTATTTAGCGCGCTCTGTTTAAAACTTGTAATAGAACTTTGTGAACTCGAACATTATTCTATTTAGCGCGCTCTGTTTAAAACTGGAAACGAACATTGGTCTCGTAAACGTTGTTTGAATGTTATGAAAGCATAGCCTAATTATTTTCAATAATATATTTGAGAAGACCTTTTGATTTATCCTTTTTTTACTTTGAGTAGCATGCGAATTATCATATATAATGTAGGTATAACTTTCCTAATTGTTTTAAATTATGAAAGCTCACACATCTATATGTTCAGTTCTGAAGGACTATAAATGAAATTTGTTTCATTTGTCACACCAAAAAGGAGCATTTAAAATTATAATTTAAATCTAAAACGTTAATGTTACTTAAAATGTATATAGGGTAGGTGTACAGATGTAACTTATCAAACAAGATCTAATTGAACTTTTATTACTGAGTAGCCTAATGCAGATTTTATATTCTTATTCAAAATTTTACATCATCGAACATTATTTTTAATCTGATTGTGCGCAGATGTACTTTTGACAGATTGGCGGGCCATTATTTAAACAAACTTCGCGGAACAAATAGGATTATGCTTTAGACAAGCTCATTGAGCTGTAGTATAGTTGCTTGGTCTTGATTCGACCATACCTGATGTGAACAGCACTATTGCTTTGGCACAGGTGTATTCGGCGGAGTCCACGTGCAGGGCCTTCAGTTTCTCCACCTGCTCCTGGAAGAATCGGATATGATCCATGAAGGCCACGACTCGGTCCGCGGACATCGGGGACGCGTGAAGCCCGGCGGCGGCGAGGAGAGGAGCCACGTGGAGAGGCATGGAGCTCTGCGCAGCGTTCAGAACGAACAGTTCACTCCAGGTGAGTCTGAGGAGACACACCTGATCCGTGATTTGGAGATCAGGAAAGAAAGGGATGTTCCTCGCCCATTCCACCGCACTGAAGAGCAAACGGGCCGCCAGCTCGCAGATGTTCTCAATACCCATGATGCTACCCGACTGCATGCACTGGTTTCCGTATCTGGAGGCTGGATATGGCTCGGCCCGAAGCAGGAGGGATATGTATCCGGACAGGTAGCATTGGCCACTCAGCGGGTCTCCGTTGGTCAGCGCGTAATGGCTCGGGTTCGGCTGATTCGGCGGCATTCTTCCTCGCTGAACCGCTATCAAAACAGAATTATATGGAGAAGAAATGTGCATAGAAACAACATATGATGTTATCGTAAATAATCACATCTCTCATCTTTCTGCATGCAGCCTACACCCTAAGAAAAATAGGTACAAAAACTGTCACTGGCGAGGTGCCCTTTCAAAAGGAACTGATATTTACCATTTAAGTAAATCTATCTATCTATCTATCTATCTATCTATCTATCTATCTATCTATCTATCTATCTATCTATCTATCTATCTATCTATCTATCTATCTATCTATCTGAAACACACTGTTTACACAATTAACTGCAAGTGCAATCAATATAGAATATGAAAACAATACAATACAACTCTTATTATTTTATGCACTAAGATATTAACATTAAATATTTTCTACTGATACAATAACGCAACTTGTCCTGTTCAGTAATTTAATGCAGACTAAATAAGCGGTCTATAGTTAATATGTCTGCCTTAAAGTAGCTTTGTAAATAAGGTTATATTATTACACGACGAATAGTTTTTAAAATGTTTTAAAGAGCTTTTTATGTTCAGAAGCAAATCCTTTAATTAAATAGCTCTTGGCCTTGAGCTACAAGTTGTACAGTATGCAGGCTAGTGTAAACTATAAAAGTATATTAAGGTTTTATATTAATTTTTAATATGAATAAAAAAACTATCTTTATTTTACTATTAATTTTGGCCAATTTCTTCTTTCTTTCTTTCTTTCTTTCTTTCTACTTATTTTTTAATAAAAATATATGTTGTCTACAAAAGCAGAATGTTCCGCGCACTCACCTTCGCGTCTCATGCCTACTTTCAGGCATTTCTTCAGGCGGCAGTACTGGCACTGGTTCCTGTGGTGCTGGTCCACCGGGCAGCTTCTGTTGGCACGGCACGTGTACGTTAAGTTCCGCCGAACGCTCCGCTTGAAGAAACTTTTGCATCCCTCACAGGTGAACTGTCCGTAGTGCTTCCCGCTGGATTTATCCCCGCAAACCGCGCATTCAATGTGCTGCTGGTTCTGCGCCGAGTTCTGTCCTTTATCCTCCGCGGAAGGCAGTCCGGTGTTTGGAGAGTGCGCGGTTGCGCTCATGCGCTGGTGATGGTCGTGGTCTCCCCGCTCCGCTCTGAACATCCAGAGATCCCGCCGGCGCCAGTTCCTCCTGCGGATCTCTCCACACGCTCACCACCATGGCCATGGCTGGACTGCTTTACGCGTCTTCTCCAGTATAATTCAAGATGAAGAAGGCCGGTCGTGTTTTATCCATGCAGAAGAGCCAAATGATGTTGAACGCGCATCGATGAGACTCGAGATAGTGTCCAACAAATCAGACAGCGAGATTGGACATTAAACAATCGCGTCGGATCTCCGTGCTGGTAGTGTCTTCGTGCGTAAAAGGGACAATCGGAAACCCCAAATGAATCAGATCCGAGGAGGGCAAAGACGCGGCGTGGCGTAGCCCTCTGATTGACATGAGCATGAATGGAAGACTTCAAGATTAACTAAAAACAGGAGTATCCGTGAGAACAGAGCTGAACGGACTCAACTTTGGCATGATGCTGATCCAAATGACCACACCATCACTTGGTCTTTTACGCGCTTCAGCGGTGGTCTATTGAATGGTCTGTATTATGGACTCCATCATGTATTAAAGCACAGAGGTGGGCGGCTCCTTTAAGCTGGGAAGCTCTGTTTGATTGGCCATTTAGCTCACATCCTTCCAAAGGCGGCTGGATGCAATTATGTGCTTACTGAGACTTTTACGCGTTTGTATGTTTCTCATAGTTACACTTGTAAACGGCACAATTTGTATATAACATATCTGCACACTTATAACATATCTGTACACTTATCTAAACAATTACTTTTGTTTCCTATACTTCTATTTCTATATGATGTAATTTCTGTTGTATATTAGTGTTATATTCCATCCCTACCGTGTTATGTCTGTACTTTCTTCTGCACCGGAAGCTCCTGTCCTCAAGTCAAACTCCTTGTGTGTGTAAACATACCTGGTGATGCTGATATTGGACAAGAATAGGATTTCACTTTTAGCTATGCAAAAGGTAGGTTATGCTCTTTATCCTCACCACCATTTGTATTGTATTCATTCTCCATAATCTGATAATCAATTTAGATCATTTATCATTTTTGCAATTGATTAGTAGAATACAGAATATTTAATCTGATGCTCACGAGTGTAGAAAAATAGAAGGACTGCCACCTAGTGGGAAAATATATTATAACATATAGTCTTTTATTACTTTAAAATACTTTTTTTATTTTATTTCTTAAAAATAACATTAAAAATACATTCTGTGACTAGTCAGTTTTGATATGTTTTTTTTCATATATTCTGAAGGATTTCACAGAGGTGTTTTTTAATATAGAATTTGCATATAACATTTAATTACTAATACTAATTTGCTTTCTGGCAGTTTTTCCGTTTTTCTTATTCGTGGAGTGATAAAAAGAGATTGGATGCAAAACATTTAATATGAGAACAAAATGAAACAAGACATTTGAAACTGGCTTTATCCAATGTTTGGATCCCTATTCTGGAAATTTATACAAATTAGTGCATATTTAATTATACCGTGTCTAATTTGCATATTTAAACATACGATTTTGGGAAACTTGTAAAACAAAACAAGAGTCTTAATGTACCGTGATTAATCAACAAGGGACAGGGATATATTAGTGCAAAATTGTTATCACCTGTCGTGTCTTGCCTATAAATATTAACAACCAAGGTATTTATAGGAGCAGCTATAGTCTAAAGATGTTATTAATAACAGTGATTGCACTTCCAGCAGCAACTATTGTTCTCATGCATAATTCAGTGAGTTCAAGGGTCAACGTTTTACTCTGAGTTGCTGGTGAACCTCAAGGCTCTGGATGGAACAGAGTCACGTGATCGGTGGCATGTTTGAGAACAGGTTGTAGGAGCCGCAGGTTAAAGGGTCAAAGCGATACAATGAGCAAAGACAAGGACAAAGCCCAGGGTCAGAGGTCAAAAGAAGGGTCACTACTCCAAAAACAATGTACAAGAGTTATATTTAAACATTATTACACATTTCTAACAGGAATATCATATTTGTAATAAATAAATATTACAAATAATATATATATATTTATAAATTATCTATATATTTTATATAAAAAATACATATTAAAATACATTTTTGCACTAGAACCATAAAGTAACTTCTGTTCAGTGAGATCAGGCAAATTTCAGGTGTGTAAATCGCAGCAGTCGACACCAGCGCTGGCACTTTATGTAACAAAAGGGCCACAGAGGCTCAGGGGCAGCGGGTTGTGTCAAAGGCCACCGCATTTCACATGCAGATGTGTGACCTCCGTGACCTCTGGAAGGACTGAGCTATTTGGAAGCCGAATGCGTGCAGCTGGATCTCTGAGAGACTGAATGTACTCCAGCACATCTGCAGGTGTGAGAGCACACCTGGATGATATAAAGCAAATCAGCCCAGGGCCTCCATTATACGGCCCTTGATCTGTATGTCACATTCCCAGATGTAACTCGTTTATTTCTGATATGTGAAATGTTGATTAGTGTTGAATCAGTCACTGTGTGTAACAGGTACTTAGTATAACTGTGGAAATAAACATCTTACTCTCTTCTTAAGCTCACTAAGCTTTGAGATTCAGGTATCCATGTGATCAGTATATAAGAGTATTGATTGATTGTCTGCATATGAGTTTCCATAAAGAGTTAAGACCTCAACATACCACCGTTAAACACAGTCAAGGGCTTGAAAATATTCTATGTAATCAGGGTTAAGCTCAATAAACCTCTGTATTCTGTAAAACAGGCCATGCAGCTTTTGGTTCAGGTCTTCTGTGTGTGCTTCGTTAAATGTGGAGCTGTTTTCATCAAGATGTCTTCAAAGGAGATACCAAAGATGAGCATACCACATGTTTTCGTTTTTATTTGTTGTACTATTTCTAGCCGACGCATTTTCATGAGACCGGGCTCACATTACTTGTGTGAAACGTTCTTTGACCCGGGATCAAAAGCGGTGTTTAGAACGACGATAACCAGCGCAGTGCAGTCCAGCGCAGTGTGAAAGCCCTTATGAGGTGCTGAGTGTTATGATTAGCAACAGACACCCGATCACAGAAACAGCATTTTAGAGATTGATTGGAAAAATATCAAATGGTGATGGAAAACAGATGATTTGGAGTTAAAGAGACTGTTCTTTACGTTTACCTTGACAGTCCTCCGAAAAAGTCCATTCTGAATGTTCAATGGCACTGATGGCAATTATGCAAATAAGAATCAACATTAATCCATGGTTTAGGAAATGAAGCAAGATAACCCATGTTTAGAATAACCCAGGGGTAATTATTTCAAGTGTGAAAAGCACAGTTAAGCGCAGTGTGAAAAGTTCATGTTGGGCTGAGAATTGTGAAGCCATTTTGAAAAACAAATTTACATTTGGAAGGTGTTTCATAAATAACATTTAATAGTGAAAAAAGTTATGTAATTACCAAATAATTTGTTCGTTTTCCCCTTTGTTGACAAATTAGATGTCCGACCTGTCAACAGAATATCGGATAAGTCTGACTCAGATGAGATTACACAGAACTGGTCTGTATCGTTTACCACTCTGTCAACAGCTTGGTCCTTCATGTTTACTGGGGGACAAATCTGTGTCAAAGGTCACAGGACCCTCTGTTGACCTGTTGAACAGATGGAAGCTTTTAGTTTCCCAGGCTGTCAGGAATCCCTCTCCAAGTGTGGGAAAGACTGGAGTCTTCACATTACATCATGGCTCTTAAACACACACACACACACACACGCACACACGCACACACACACACACACACACACACACACACACACACACACACACACACACACACACACACACACACACACACACACACACACACACACACACACACACACACACACACACACACACACGCACACACACGCTCACACACACACACACACACGCACACACACACACACACACACACACACACACACACACACACACGCACACACACACACACGCACACACACACACACACACACGCACACACACACACACACACACACACACACACACACACACACACACACACACACACACACACAGGCGCGCACGCACACACACACACACACACACACACACACGCACACACACATGCACACACACACGCACACGCACACTCACACGCACACGCACGCACACACGCACACACACACACACACACACACACACACACACACACACACACACACACACACACACACCCAAGGGCCAAGAAGCTTTACGCTTTGGTGACGCACTGAACCTACTGCTAAAAAACAAGTAAATTACTTGTTATAAATTAAAAGTTATAATATACATTTATGATATAGGTTAAAACACATTGGTAAAAGTATACATGCTGTAAATTTGTAAAATATTCATTCACCTACATTAGTCAGTGTGTGTGGATGCTTCACTTCAATATCATTTACATTTTTAAATTATAATTAGATATATCTTTCAATCATTTAAGAGCCAACAGTGTAATAATATTATGATAAAAGCTACCCGTATCCTTCAGCGTTTTGTAAGGTCTTCAATTTAAATACTAAATTTGACCTTTGAACTCTGACGGTGACCTCTGACCTGAAGAGAACAGACCTGTCCCCGCTCTGGAGCATGGAATTGATAAGATCATTCAGTGAATTACATAAAACGAAGAGTGGGAAAGGTAGAGATGGATCCATAATCTCAGTCATGGCCATTGTTTTAGTATGACAGGACTTTGTCTTGAGCTATAACGGTCATCCAATGAGAATTGATCTGAATCAATTACTTGACGAAATTGTTCCAGAATCGTTATTCTCGTAAACGAATGGGGTTTTGTGCTCCAGATTCCTTTGAAAAAGAATATATGATTTACCTTTTACATCTGATTGATAGAGTTTGTGCTGTAAAATGCTGTCTATGGAAATTCAAATTGCATATGCATTGTCCATATTACACCTCCAGGGACCATGCAACAGTTAGGAATAACTTAAATGTGTCATCACTTTTAGCATGCATGTAACAGTTGTGCTTAAATATATGTAGGTAATTTTAAATAATGTATCAAGTTCATGAGTTTGAATAGAGCTTTGCTGCCATCTGCTGTTGAGTATTTGACAAAGAATATGGACTTTTACATTGTAAGTTTATTTTCAAAGAAATTTGTATTTTAGATAATATAATTGGTCATTGTACAAAGATGAAAATATCATTTGGCATCACTTAATTCTGTTCAAGGAGATGCATAATGCACCATTCCAAATCTAAATTGCATAGAATTTTTTAATTCTATTTCTCCTATTTGTGACCTGTGTAAATCCGCAGAAGGCTCTCTGATCCACCTCTTTTGGACATGTCCGAAACATTAGGATTTGTGGTCTGATATATATTAAGTGGTTTTCTAACACGTATGGTCGTGTTTTTCTGCCTGATACAGAAATCACATTATATGGATATTCTATTGGACCACAATGTACCATTATTGATAGAATACTTATAACTAAGATTGTCATTCTAGGGGTGTGGAAATCGGATATTGTTCCTCGGTTTAACTTATCTTACTGGAATATTGCACATGCACAAAGTCTGGTATGAAGTTATGGGTAATCTTGATTAATTTAACAGTATATGGAAACCATTTCTAGATCATCTGGCCCAGTGTAATGTTGACTCTGACCAGCAATGTAATTATTATTATGCTGCATGCTCACTATCGAGTGCTTGTTTAATTTTCCACTGAAACTGCCTACATGCCCTAATACTTCTTAAAGTGTGCTTTTCTTTTGTTATTATTATTATTATTTCATGTATTGTTTCGTGTTTATTGTGTAATGCAAAACTAATAAAAATACTTAAAAAAAAACTATATATATATATTCACACAGTATCTCACAGAAGTGAGTACACCCCTCACATTTTTGTAAATATTTTATTATACCTTTTCATGTGATTTCATTGTGGGAAAGAAGAGAAAATGTTGAAGCTAAATTATCTTTGTGAAATTTTTGTTTCATTTTCTTATTATATTTTTATTATGTTTGTAAATCTGCAGAAAACAAGAAAAGTAGCTACCATGACCAATGTTGTTTTAGTATTATTTACATATATTATAGCAATTATTCATATTTTGTTTCAGTTTGGTTTTAATTTAATTTTGGTAGTTCTGCTATATGCATTTGCCATTTTTATTCTTTTTAGGTATTTTGTATATTTCTACTAACTTTTTGACTTCAGTTTTAGTTATTTTAGTACTTCAAATTGCTTTTATTTCAGTTAGCTTCCAAGACAACAAATCAAAATTTAATTTCAAGTTTTTTTAAGTTTACATTATATTATATATAGGGGTGTACTCACTTTTGTGGCCAGTGGTTTAGACATTAATGGCTGTGTGTTGAGTTATTTTGAGGGGACAGCAAATTTACACTGTTATACAAGCTGTACACTCACTACTTTACATTGTAGCAAAGTGTCATTTCTTCAGTGTTGTCGCATGAAAAGATATAATAAAATATTTACAAAAATGTGAGAGGTGTATATGTGTGTGTGTGTGTGTGTGTGTGTGTGTGTGTGTGTGTGTGTGTGTGTGTGTGTGTGTGTGTGTGTGTGTGTGTGTGTGTGTGTAAACAAAAAAAATGAAATTAAAATGATTTTTTGCTTTGGCAACTAACTGAAATAAAAGCAATTTGAAATATTAAAACCCCCTAAAAAATTATAAAATGGCAAAAGCATATAGCAAAATTACTAAAACTAAATTAAAACCACACTGAAACAACATATTAATAAATGCTATAATACTATGTAAATAATACTAAAACACCATCGGTCATGGCAGCTACTCTTCTTGTTTTCTTCAGCTGTAGTAAACAAAAATTCCACAAAGATAATTTAGCTTCAATATTTTCTCTTCTTTCCCACAATGTATTTACATTTATGCATTTAATTAACATACTTACAACCCGAATTCCGGAAATGTTAGGACATTTTTTACATTTGCTATATAATAAAATATAATATTGGCTCATGTGATTTGAAACTCTTTTAGTTTTCATTTTATTCAAATTTAAAAACGTCCCAACATTTCCACAATTCGAGTTGTACAAAAGTGACTTACAGAAGAATACAATTTACACTGTACTTGTACAGTACATAATGCAAAATATGAAAGTACATACGATTTAGCCTGTTCTGTCAAAGTCTGAAGCAAAAGTGTGTTTTCTGTCCATGATATCAGTTTAAATGAATAAAGTATGCTATTAGAAGTTGCATTATGCAATAACCACCTTTCTCAGGCAGGTGGCAGTGAAGAGCCCCGTGCTTGAAATTATGAGATTTTTAATTAAGCATAGTTTCACTTCTGTATTAGATGCCAACAACGCATGAAGTGTACATTTGGATTCCAGTCGTTTGCTTCTATTTACTTCCACTTTCTTTTGTTTTACTGTGCTACTGTATTCACATTTGTATTTTTTCATAGCACTCAGTAGTATTGCATGCTGTTATAATGTGCGCATACTATTAGGCAGTCACTAGTTTATTAGTAAAACTCTTGGATGTACGAGTCTGTGAAGACAGGCTACTTTTAAAGACACTGAAGCATAGGAAGGCGGAAGAAGGGAGCAGCAGCAGCAGCCTCGTCGATTGCGCATGCGCAGTCCGGTTGTTTTTCCACCAGACGGGGTATTAAAGCAGAGTCAGAGCCACAGCGCAGAGATACAGCTGCATCTTCACATGCAGTTACAGCTAAACTCAATGAAGAACAGACAAGTATAGCACTGAACCCGCCTGCAGCCTTTCTGCACGGCAAAACCCTTGGATGATTTCTTTCATAGAGACATCTGACAGATGATTCGCTCTTTTTATTTGACATATCTTACAGCTCAGTAAGATTTCCACCATGGTGCTCGGAAAGGTGAAACACTTCTTTATCAGCTACGAGTGTCTCAATGACAGTAATGTCCCTGTCTTTGCCAGTGGGGACTTTGTCTCAGGTCGGGTGGTCGTTGAAGTTACCGGAGAAATTCGCGTGAAATCCTTGAACATTCACGCCAAGGGACTGGCGAAAGTTCGCTGGACTGAGTCTCGCAATGCTGGGTCCAACACTGCCTACACACAGAATTTCACCGAAGAAGTGGAGTATTTAAACCACAGAGACGTCCTTATTGGACATGATAGAGGTAAGGAGCATTTTAATTAAGCACAGTTTATTTATTAAAGATGGGACTGCGATGACAGATGCCTATTGTGTCTTTTTATTTGCTTGTAAATATTACATTTTGAGTTTGTACTCTGTGAACAGTTTAATCCACTGTCATAGGTAGAGAGAAAGAGAAATACAAGATTGCTTTATAAACCCTTGTGTTGATGATGCTTGGCTGAAACGACTTGCTTGCTACCAAATAGTTTATTTCAGTAATATTGAACAACAGTATTTAATTAGATGTTTAATTATTTTAAAAGTATTCCATTAAAGTGAATGCTTAAATGAAGTTGTTTGTTTGAACACCAGAGCTTATACACGACAAGCCTTTCTGTCCAAAACAAGCAGTTAATCTTTTATTTTAATAACTACAATAAACGTTTTTGTATCGAAATTCACTACGTAATCATATCCTGACATGCGTTTTTTCTTTATACGTTACAATTTCTTTCATATACGGTTCTAGTAAGTTTGTAGCCTTTGTTTAGAAGCGGTTTGAACCTGTTCAGAAACCGGTGTAGGGGGGTTGTGCGGACCGAGCCTCTGCTCGCTGATTGGTTGAGGTCAATCCTATCTCTTCGCTGATTGGTGGAAGTACTCGTGTGCCCACAGTGATATCATATCTTTGCCCAAGTGTCAAGACTGCGACGCAACTTATTCGCAACAATACAGGACTGATTGAAAGTTCATTAAAATGTCATATTTTCATTCTTCACCTCATTAGCATAGCATTTGTTAAAAGTATTTTGGCTTAATAAAAAACTGTAACAGCAAGAAAAACAAATGAATTCGCTTCCTATGCCACTGGTTAGTATGAGTTATGTCAACTGTAAACGTTTAGGTCACCATCAATGTTACATGTGTTTATATTCAGCAATGTCATATTTTGAGGTATGTTGTCAAACTGATTTAATGTAATTTCTGTAATGAAGTCTTTTCTACTAATAAACTAATAAATCAAACTGTATTTTTTTTGTCTTGCGTATTTTTTAAACGTGTCTTTCATTTTATTTTACACCTTAATCATGTTGCACTACACATGTGGCTTCCTTGTGGAGGCGTATCAAGAAAAAAACACCCTGGCTCAGCCAATCAGGAGCCAGCTAGTAATATAGGCACGAGGAAATCCGGCTGAGAGAGGCTGCTCTGCTCGCGCCGGTTCAGTCCGGTCTTCTCTAGCTCTTGGCTGCCTTTGAGTGACAGGCTCATAGTTATATACAGCAGGCTGTGGAACTGCTGAGGTGGCGATAAAAAGAAGAGAGACATTAAACATGTTAATGGAAGCTTATTCCTGTATTTATTTATTTATGGCCATAGTTATTTACACCAGTCTGTGGAACTGCTGTGGTGGAAGTATAAGAATGATCAGAAACTATGAAAATACATAAAAAAACAATATATTTAACTAAAAATAAAGACCAAATATTCCTTTAACTAGTTGTTTTGTTACTACACCAAACATACACCAATTTATGGACAGTTCTAAAACGTTCTTATGCTGACATTGGTTTTCAAATTATGTTCTTTTCCTATAATCATTGACGCACTGAGACAATGTGGGTTGCATCTCTGTCTTTGTCTTGTGTTTAGGATTCTTGAGGAATATTACCGGTATGGTATATTGCTATATCGAGTTTTATTCTTCTTTGTTTTAGATGATGACAGCTGTGACGAGGGCTTCACCGTTCTTCACTCAGGGCGACACGAGTTTCCCTTCAGCCTCGAACTGCCCCAGACGTAAGTAACTCTCCTGCCTGATTATACACATGTATAATGTATTGACTGAAACGCTGACATCATTTTTTCATGTCTCCTTCCAGGCCTTTGGCGACATCCTTTGAAGGCAAACATGGCAGCGTACGGTACTGGGTGAAGGCGGAGCTTCATAGGTCATGGCTCCTGCCAATGAAAACCAAGAAGGAGTTCACCGTCTTTGAGCACATTGACATTAACACTCCATTGTTACTGGTAAGAGAAAAGCATGTGAAGCCTAATCACCTTATAATGTAAAACTGAATTTTAGCTTGAGCTGTTGAATGATTTCAGATGTTCATATATTGTCACATTTTCATTTATAGTCTCCTCAGGCTGGTACAAAGGATAAAACCCTTTGCTGCTGGTTCTGCACCTCAGGGCCTGTATCACTAAGTGCCAAAATTGAGAGGAAGGGCTACACTCCAGGTGAGATGATAAAGCTTATTGTTGGTGGACAGTTAGCCACTAGTATGAACGTTTTATCGTTCAGAGTGAATGAATTTGGTTGGTTTTCTTTGCAGGAGAGTCCATCCAGATCTTCGCAGAGATTGAAAACTGCTCTTCCCGTGTGGTCGTGCCAAAGGCAGCCATCTACCAAACCCAGACCTTCTTTGCCAAAGGGAAGGTCAAGGAGATCAAACAACTCGTAGCTAACCTCCGTGGAGATCCTCTACCGCCTGGCAAGAGTGAGAGTTGGGACGGCAAGATGCTGAAGATCCCACCCATATCTCCTTCCATTCTGGACTGCAGCATCATCCATGTGGAATATTCACTTATGGTGAGTCTACGATCTGTTTGATTCATGACAAAGCAAACTGCATGCCAATATCGGCCTAGCATTTAACCTCTTGCTTCTCGACAGGTGTATGTGGACATCCCTCGAGCTGTCAACTTGACCCTGAACCTGCCCTTGGTGATCGGCACCATTCCCCTCCACTCCTTCGGCAGTCGCACCTCTTCTGTCAGCAGTCAGTGCAGCATGGCTATGAGCTGGTTGGGATTGCCTGAGAGACCTGAAGGTACGGCACAAATCCTAAACTTGTTACCTCAGACACTTTAGATTATGGGTACTCAGTCCTGCTCCTTGAGGACCACCTTCTTTTAGAGTTTACTTCCCAGAGTCTCCAGTTAATCCAAAGGCAGATCTCTAGGAGTAGGATTGAGCCCATTGCTTAAGACACTTCACAACTGTTTGATGTTAAACAATCAGTTTAGAAGTCTTTTTGGTCTAATTGTTGGCTTTGTCCTCAACTCTTCTAGCTCCACCAAGCTACTCTGAAATCATCACCGATGAGGAGCGACAGAACAACTTGGAGCTCCCGGCTGTGAGGGATGAGATTGAAGGACCACTTTACGCTTACATCCATGAGTTCCGCTTCCAGCCTCCACCTCTGTATTCTGAGGTGCATTGAGTTCCCAGACTTTTTGTAGCTTCGGTCTTGCTAACGCATTTGAGTTCCTGTGTTCTCAAGCCGTGTTCTTCTCCCTTGATAGGTTGATCCCCATCCTGAGCAGGTGTGCGGCTCCATGGACAGGAGACCAGAGACCTGTCCACCCCGCTGAACGATTGACCACACCTGACCAGTGCTGTCAGGGATCTCTTAACTCTACAACCTCAACTGGGGTTTGTTCTTCCTTCATGAGGAGGCACGAGTAGCCATCTTGGCAGATGGATATCCTCCAGGAAACACTCCCAATCTGAGTCGAGTCCAGCTCAGCGGCCCCTAAAATCCGCTGAAGATCTTGAGTGATTCCCTTCCCCTCCATCCTTGGTGAAAAGAGTACATACAAGATTTGTCGGAGAAAAACTGTGCCCTTGACACCAAGATGGATTAAACGCAACACCACTAAGTGTAAGAACAGTGTCCAAACATCTCCAGCCTCGTTTTGGATGTGATTCTTCATTTATTTGAATGATCAGAACAAATCATCTTGAAGATTTTTTTAGTGATCATTATTCTAAGAGCAACTCCAACCATCCTGCATCCACTCTAACAGAACAAAGACAGACTTGTCAATTATTTGACTTAAAAGAAGTGGCTTTACCACATTGATTTTCTTGAAACGTTTTAAGAATGTTGTAAACTGTAGATGTGGATACAACAAGACCTGCTGCAAAGCATTATGGATGGGATTCTGACATGCCACGTTGCCTTTCTGCTAGAAAGAAACTGCGAGAGCATCAAACTGAACACGGCACTGATTCAAGTGGCGAAAGAAAATATATCATTGATGGCGAACGAAGAGGACTCCCATCAAGATGCAAGACATTCCTGAATCAGTCCTCCCGCTCACGCTGTTACAATATATGCAGAGAACTGCACTCCAATACGTACAACTAAGAGCTAACTAGACTTTCTTTTTTCCTACTCGTCTGACTGGCCTGTTGGCGTAGGCCTTTTTTGTTCAACAGCTAGCACTTTTCATCGATTGCATTCAAAGTGCATACCGAAGTTTGTCTAATATGATGCACAAGTTTGACAAACATATGCTTTGACGTCTACATGTTATGTTTGTTTACATTAATGTAATCTTAACAGACAAACTAGAGTCACTAGCTACACGTTTGAACTAATGAAACAATCTCTGTGGCCTTGGCACAAAAACCATGTTTGTTTTTATCACTGTTTATGGCTCAATTTGTGCGAATGTGCTGACATTTACCTATACCTAAAAAAAGGGACTATGTACTTTTTGTGAATTGTATGCATCCTTACCTTGATGTTTGTGCTTTGGGTCATAATTGTTGCAGTTTGTGTGTTTTATTTTATTATTTTATTTTATATACTACGAGAACATTCTCAAACATGCACTTCCAGGGAATTAACGAACCCTCATAAAGACTGAACATGTAATGATGCTGCATATAGAAAACAACGTTACTCTTCAGTCCGGCTGGTCCAGAGCTAATTAAACTGGCTTCCATTGTTTTCCATGTCAGGGGTTGATGGGTGAAATGGGTATTAAGCTACTCCTAAGTCGAACGGTGCAATATCCGCTGTGTTTTCAGTGCGTTTCCACATAGTTTTGTATTCTTGGCTTGTTTCTAACTTTTTGTACCATTTTGTAGGTTGTCTACACAATGTCACAGCAAAAGAAAAAAACATGTATGTTTGTCTGTTTAAATAAATATGGCATTTTATACAAAAACTAAAGTTTAGTTTTTCTTTTATTACTTGTTAGAACATACTTCAAGAACACCAATTTACACTAGGGAACTTGACATATTTGGCAAACACCGTGTTCCTACATGTTCAGACAAAAACTCCTGGCAATAAATCACTTTGACAGAGTAAATGAGGTTGTATATCATAGTCAAGGCTATTGCATGTCAAAAGTACAAAAAGATCCAGAGATGGTGGTTACATCATGTGCTTTACCATGTCTAGAAGACTTGAACTATAACCCAGGTGGGTAAAACATGATGGGAATAAATGTTAAACAACACAAAGTGCAAACAGACAGACAGGTGTTACATATCCTGAGGCGAGATCTTTAACCAGTTCCCTGTGTTGACAGACTTTATTGTGCAACTTTTCACCACCATCATTTACATTATGTTTGCATCCAAATTGTATGGAAAAACCTCCAAAGAGTAAAAATACAAACATTTTTATACGATTTTACTTAATCACAGAGTCGTTTCAGCTTCAGAGGAAACGTCTTTTCCTTTCCGTTCTCTTGGTATTCCAGCAGACAGGCCATCTAAGGACCAGATGCCGACTGAACACAAGGAGTTCGTTGTCTCATGTGCTCAAGGAACGCTTCATATTTTCCACGGAGCAGATGTTTGCTCCCAAGAGCTGTAAGTGGACCACTAACCTACTTCCCCTCAACTGGATCTCTTCAGCTCATTAGAGCTCATTGCTGTAAATAGAGTGTAAAATGCTCAAGTTTACAGCTGGATATGTCAATTCAATTCAGAAAAACATCAACGGAGTAATCACTAGGATTGTATACAGTCTTTAACACATTTATTTTAGTACACATTTACATATGAGAATTATCAGAGTTTGTTTACTTAAGTTATTATTTCTTAGGAGAGGTTTATGTTTGAAAGTCAGGTAAAAACCTCTGTAATGGCTACAAAAAGACTAATTTATTTCCCTTTTGGTGACAACAACATGCCCTAGAATCAGGAAATGTTGTCACACTGTATGTAGGTTACACAATCAGCATATTAAAATGATTTTTGAAGATCATGTGACATTGAAGACTGGAGTAATGATGCTGAAAATTCAGCTTTGATCACAGGAATAAATTACATTTTAAAACATATTCAAATAGAAACCATTTATTTAAAATTGTTATAATATTTCAAAATATTCCTGTTTTACTGATACTTTGATCAAATAAATGCAGCCTTGGTTACCCTACGAGACTCTTCTCAAGACCATTAACCCTCTGGTTGTGTTCGGGTCAAATTGACCCGAAAAAGATTGTCTTTTCCCCGAAAATACTAGTTAACGTTATCGCATTGGACTCAAACTTACTGACTTTGTTCACATAGGGTATAGGTACTTCTCATTATTTTTTTTTTTTATCATATTGTGAAAATTATTCATAAAAAAATTTTTCACTCAAAAAATGAGGCACCTACTCTCAGATAAATGAGGGCTACGATTAATCAGATGCAAATAGAAACACAAAACCAGTCCTAAATGAAAGAAAACAAGTTGACAAAAAGATTGAATCCAATATTTAGTGATAATATAGCATAATGACAGATTTATAAGCAGTTGTTTGGAGTCCGGTCATTTTTGACCAGGAACACCACAAGTGTGACAGGAGTCCGAACACAACCAGAGGGTTAAAAACATCTTAATTATTTCACATGTTTTACCGGTCGTGTAACCCATGTGACAACTTCCTAGTGTGACAACTAGCCCACTATAATTGGCCCAAAAACAGCACCCTTCTTCTTTCCAACACACAAGTAGAAGATCAAGGAGAAATGGGTGAGAAGTGTGTCTTAACGGAGCGCGATGATTATGTCAAATCTTCGCCCTGGGCTCTTCTTGACAAGTCTCAATAATTCAAGTGTCTCCAGACATGTTCGATAGGTACTTTAGGTGATGAACTTGACAAGGCCTGTGGCAGGCTGTGCATGTGGCAGGTGTTACAGCACTGCAGGATTAACCTGAGGAAACCATCAGCCTGCATCATGTGTGCTCTGTGTGCAGGGTTTAACACCTATTAAAGAGAACGTATGCCAAAGTCTAGACGAGCAGATGAAACAATGTCCGTTTTGAATGTTCTGTGAAGGAGCTGAAACACAAAGCAAGGAATCTGAGCTTAAAGGGTTACTTTACAGAACACAATTTAAGATGTTTTGGATGAAAACCGGGAGGCTTGTGATTGTCCCATTGAATGCCAAACAATTAACACTGTCAAGGCCACTGTCAAAGTATTCTTATAGCCTCATAACGTTACGGTTGAACCACTGATGGCAGATGAAGTATTCTGACGATGTTTTTCATACTTTTCTGGACCTTGACAGTGTTAATTACTTGGAAGTCAATGGGACAGTGGGAACAACATGGGGGTAAGTGATTAATGACAACATTTTCATTTTGGGGTGGAGTTACTCTTTAAAATATCACAAAATAAGTGCTAACACAAATATAATTCACCTATGATACTGCAGCTCTTCATTTTCAACAGGTGCAAACACAGGAGTGCGTGAAGATGCTTCTCTCCCTTTTACACTAACTGTAACATTAGGCCAGAAGCGACGGGACATGTTTCTAAGAAGGGACGTGCTCTGTGAGTCAGGGATTGTCAGCCGGTGACTGTGCTGCCAGAGGGGTCAGTCCTGACACGCGACACCCCGACTTTCAGCTGAGTCAGAGTTACCAGTGGTCAGCAGTGCAGGCCGCCCCTTACAGACATTCTGCAATGCCATTGGTGGAGGAGTTCCAGATCAGCTTCTGACTGGCTGCCACCAAAACAAAGTCTCTGAAAGGATTCTGATAGGATTTATATATTATATTAAACAAATTATATCAGTTATAAATCTATTAGTACATTACATAATTATATTATAAAATATTTAATATAAATAAAACGAATACAATATAGCAAAACTTTTTGAATTATATCAAATTACAAATATAATAAAAATCTGTATTATATTATATTATATAACATAACGTTTGAACTCGTTGCTGAACTCGGTGCTTAAGACGAACCTCGGGTTCGTGCCTCCATTGATGACAGCAAGCCAAGTTCATTTACCATCAGGACTGGATGGGCATGCGAACTCGTGAAATTATATTATTATTATTTTTTATATAAGCATAGCATTGCTTTTGCTTCAGAACAAAAATTTTGAATCATGATAAAATCTGATTTACTAGTAGCATTTAATGTAGTGCCATTTATTATTTATAGCATTATTTTGTCTCTCTTTTGTAATATTTATTTATTTAGCATCTTAAATTTTAATTTAGTCTTTTGATTTTTCATTGAATTTAGCTAAAACAAATATTTAAGCTTTACTCTCACATCCGAGCTTTCAAAAGTATTAAGCATTAAGCAGTTCAATAAGCAAGGGCAACAATAATCCTTTGTATTTTGGCAACTTTGACCTCAAGCACACCATGCAAATGATTCATGCTTGTATTTAATGCAGTGACACTGCGTGCACGTCTCATTCGCTCGCTTGCAGTTGTTGAAACAAGGGCGGCCACTGTGCTAGTGATAAACAAGAACTGGTTTGGACTGGCCTACGAAGGAGGCGGCCTGAGCGGTAATCTAATAGCTCTGCATGTGCGCTTACTTCTCAACATACATACTTGGGAGTGTTGAAATATTTGATCAGGGCACATTCAGCCCCGGGCTGTGAAGTGGAGTTCACAGGGAGTACGGGCCGTCCTATCTGTGTCCACAGCTCTCTCGCCTTACAGCTCCGGCCAGTTCAATCCGGCTGCCATTGACTTTTACAGGAGCTTATTTTAACCTGATCCGTCCATTCAGCCAACCAAAATGGCTTGTGTCTGCTTTGATGGTCTATCTATGTTAATACACAAAACATCTTAGCATAACCTTCCTGGTTTGTTAATGTTAACCTATGTGCAGAGCTGGGTACATAACAAAATTGGAGAGAGTTAGTAATTACATATTTTAGGTACTTCTGTATTCAGATTACTTTTAGATGAAGATTGTTTATCACATCGATTGTATCACAGCCTCCCCATTTTCAGCCAAAATATCGTAAATTGTGTTCTGAAGACAAACAAAGCTTTTACGGGTTTGGAACGACATATAAGTAATTATTACATGACAACATTTTCATTTTGGGGTGGAGTAACCCTTTAAAATATGAAAAAGAGAAACTAGGGAGAATCAATAAATGATGTAGAATGTATTGCTATTGTGTGAATAATATGTAATCATATAATAAAAAGTAACTGTAGTCGTATTACGAGTATTTAAAAAAGTTATTTAATCTAATACAGGTGCTTAATTTTTGGAATCTGATTTTAGTTTAATCAGCTACTACCCAGCTCTGTCTGTGTGGTTAACCAAATCTGATTTGTATTTTTTAATAACACTCATTTAATTGAACATATCCTCTGAAGTATACACATGATTGCTAGGTCATGTAATGCATTGTGCTCAGCAATTAAAGGTGCACCAACATGCACACGATACGATTATGATTTATGATGTAAAATATCACATAGCCCAGCACCTTGTCAATATATCACACACATGTGCTGAAAAACATCACCTCAACCTGAGGGTCCAGAAGTTATAAATGACAGATGAAACCATGTATCATTAGTGTCCCACTGACACTGGGATATGATTGCAATGCAGCATCTGTACTCGCAGAGGCTCTCCTGGGTGAGTGAGATATCAGATGTCCACCATTACCATTACACTAAACATACAGCAGTCATACTGTAATCCAGACAGCACACATATGTCGAAAAGCTGCAGGCTTCAGACCCATTTCAGACTTTGCAAACGGCCATCAGTCACTGCAGAGAGTTGATTGGATAAACGCTTCCAAACCAGCTCTCAAACACCTTTTAACATGCCTCTGAGCGATGAGCTCGTGTCAATCAGTCTCCAACAGATCAACTGCAAAACCTATACATAATATGTGCATGTGGCTCTTTTGCACACAAAGTGAAATGTGCACGGTGGAAGGGAAAGGAAACCTCCGACAAGCACAGGTCCATGAGAAAAGAGCCCACAAAGGTGTGATGGAAGCTCGAATGCGGAAACGCCTTGGGTGCATTCACTGTAGCACCGCCTGTGACATGCTCCACCTCAGTGTGACCCGTCTGAAAACATGACAAACACGTCACTGCAGGATCTGCCAGACAGCACAGTCACCGAGTCTGTGTGTGTTAACATGTCATGTTTGAGGGATAAAGATGCCCTGGGGATGGATCTCAAACGAGCACAATCAGAAGAAATTATTAGCGAAAATCATCATTGCACGAACTCAACACCTCTACAGTTAGTGAACTGAATTACAAAATTATATCAGATGATTTTTTAAATCAAATCCAAACATAAAATGTGATCAAATTTAAACTGTTAACATTGAAAAGCTATTAGAATGCACCAAAGTAAAGCGAAGGTGTTCGCTGATCTATATTATAGCTCAGTGTCTGCGTCACATTCGTTAGAACAGATCCAAGAAATGAGGATATGATTACAATTATGAAAGAATTTGTGATAGCAGATTAAAGATCAAGTCTTTTGAATTAGGCCTAGCTCACAAACAGGTCAAAAATAGAACTCTGTAGTTTCTTTGTTTCAATAAATCACTTATAAATACAGAAGTGTTCAAAAGCTTGGGCTCAGTTACATTTTAAGGAGATTTTCAGCAAAGACACATTAAAAGTGAGGAAAAGTGACAGTAAACTGATGTATTTTTTGTTACAAACTATTTTTTTATTTAAAATAAATGCTGTCCTTTTGGACTTAGTGTTATTAAATGACTCTAAAATAAATATGAAAGCATCTGTATGTAGTTTTTGGATGTACAGGTGCATTTGTTGCTACCGTAAAGCAATCGCTCTTTTCACGCCCACCAAACCGATAGACATGTGGGAAGAAAACAGAAGATATTGGCCTTATTAGAAGTAAGTGTACTCATCAGAAACTGATATTTCAAAGTACATACAGTTAGTGTCACGCTTCACAAACTCGGAGCGAGGAGACGTCATTCATTTCAATTAGCAGACTTTAAAGACCTTAAATACACATGACAATCAGGGACGAACGAGACACACCTGGAATCAAATTAACAAGGCAACATGAGGGACAAACTAGATCACAGGGAGAAAAAACACACACAAGACAGTCCAGACATGTGACAGTTAGCAGCACAACTGCTTTCAATATTCATAATAATAATAAGACATGTTTTTGATATCAGACTGATTTCTGAAGGATCGTGTGACACTAATGATGCTGAAAATTCTGCATTCAGGAATTAATTTTCTAAAGTATATTCAACTAGAAAACAGCTGTGGAAAATTGTCACAATATTTCACAATACTTTAGTTTTGATCAAATAAATGCAGCCTTGGGGAGCAAGGCCATGAACCAAGAAGTCAAAACCACAGACTGGTATTTTTGAAGCTGCTGGTTTTAGCTGGATTTTCCAGCAAGTAATCCCTGTCTGTGAAGAGATGAGAGTTAGTGAGTAAAAAAACATATCCATGCTCCCTGATATCATAAAACAGGAACTTACACGAGTCAGCATATGTCACAAGTACACACTCTCTGTCTCAGATATGATTCAGGCCTACAGCTCCTTACAGTCTTCACTGAGCACGAGACATCATTTGACAATATCATTTCACAATAAAGCCTCGTTCACACAGACACACTTCACCGAGACAATGATCTTCACCTGGCGAAAGAGGAACGGCATTGCCTGTGAAAATGCTGCGCTGGCACTGCTACCTACATGGACAGCTTAAACAAATGAAAGTAGTTTCATTAGTGTAAATGTGTATTTATGTGCTTCTCTCAAGAGAGACTTGAAACTTCAGTCAGTTGTCTGAAAGAAATCAATACTAATGTGTAGTTACAGTTTCACATTCAGTGAGTCCTATTCAGACAGGACCGGTCATCCGTTAGGTTCAGTTGTGTTTTACAGACTACTTCAGTCCTGTTTGAGTTACACGTGTGTTTTTCTAGTAAATACTTGGTAAAAATTACGGAGCCAATGACCTACATTTTCAGCGTGTTTTGGAAATCTCATGCAACCTGCATGAATGTTGGTGAATGATGATATTGATCCATTCTGATCCTTGACAAACACAGCAACTAAAGCTGATTTAAACTAAAACATAGGTCTGCTTAGTACAATTAAAGGAATAGTTCACACAAAAATTAGGATTTGCTGAAAAGTACTCACTCTCAGGCCACCCAAGATTTAGATGAGTTTGTGTCTTCATCAGAACAGGTTTGGAGAAATTTAACATTATATCACTTGCTCAGCAATGGATGCTCTGCAGTGAATGGGTTTTTTAATTAATTGATGGACTGGAGTTGTGTGGATTATTGTGATGTTTTTATCAGCTGTTTGGACTCTCATTCTGACGGCACCCATTCACTGCAGAGCATCCATTGGTGATTAAATGATGCAATGCTGAATTTCTCCAAACCTGTTCTGATGAAGAAACAAATACATCTTGGAAGGCCTTAGGCTGACATTTTTTGGATGATCGTTTGCTTTAAAGGCTCCATGTTAGTACACCACGTTGCATTTAATGTGGTTTCGTCTGAGCTCAAGTATCATCACAACACAGTGTAGGGAAAGACACATTAAAGACACATCACTCCGTTATTTTCCTGGTGATTGAGGGCTGCAGATTTCTCGAAGGCTTGATTTGGTGCAATCAAATCACGAGGTCGTGAGGGCAGCTGGTGGTTTATGGATTGGATGTCAGAGTGGGTGATAATCTTCTTTGGCAATCTCTTATTTTATGTACCTCTGTGTGCGTCAGACAGTAGCACAGATGTAGTTCTCAACCCTGTTGTTGTCTTTTAACAGCACATTTGACCTCGCTCTAATGCAACAATCTTCTGGAGATGTTGATGTTTTTCAGAAAACAGCTTTGTATGATTGAAATGCAGCAGGTGTTAAAGCTGCCGTAAGGGATTTAAGCTGTCTGGCAAACGCAATCACATGCCCACATACACTTTACACAGACACGTCAGCAAATCCATCTTTTAAGTGATGTAACAGAGGTCATTGTGATTGCTCAATACCAGTTTCAGTGTGACCCTGGACCAAAAAAACGGTCTTAAGTAGCACGGTATTTGTAGCCAAAAATACACTGTATGGGTCAAAATGATTGATTTTTCTTTTATGCCAAAAATCTTTAGGATATTAAGTAAAGATCATGTTCCATGAATGTATTTTTAATTTCCTACTGTAAATATATCAAAATTAAATTTTTGATTAGTAATATGCATTGCTAAGAACTTATTTTGAACAACTTTAAAGATAATTTTCTCAATATTTAGATTTTTTTGCACCCTCAGATTCCAGATTTTCTAATAGTTGTATCTCAGCCAAATATTGTCCGATCATAACAAACCATACATCAACTGAAAGATTATTTATTCCGCTTTTATATGATGTATACATCTCAATTTCGGAAAACTGGCCCTCATGACTGGTTTTGTAGTCCAGGGTCATATATGTCAAAAACTAAATAAAATGTTCAATAGAAATCAGCACAAAATATAAATGGAAGTTGGTAGAATGTGATAAATATAGTATAGTCCTCCCAAAAATGACAACTCTGTTATCCTTTACTTACCCTCGTCATTCCAAGCATGTATAACATTTTGTCTTCTACAAAAGAAGATATTTAAAGAATATTGGTATCGATCTAAACAGTTTTAGTTTCTAATTGACTTCCACAGTATGGACAAAAATACACTGGAAGTCAGTGGGACCCAAACAAGGTCATCATTTACTCCACCTCATGTTGTTCCAAACCTGTATACACTTTTCCCTGCTGAACCAACGCTATCACGACACGAGCATCATTTGCTATCATTTACAATAAACCTCGTTCACACAGACAATTCATAAAAATGATCATTTCATCGAAAGAGGAAGGGCATTAGGAAGATATTTTGAAGTATGTTGTTAGCTAGACAGTTTCAATCCCCATTGATCTCTATAGTAGGCAAAAAATACAATGGAGGTCTATGGAAAATCAATCTTGTTGGATATCAACATTCTCCATAATATTTTCTTTTGTGTTCAGCAGAAGAAAGAAATGCATACAGATTTGGATTGACCAGGGGATGAATAAAAGACGAAGGCCTGGTTTCACAGACAGGGCTTAGCCTAAGCCAGGATTAGGCCATAGTTCATTTAAGTCATTGTTATAATCGTGCTTAGGAAAAAACATGACTGGTGTGCATCTTGAGACAAAACAAAGGCACTGACATGTTTTAAGATCAGTCAGTGCAAGTTTATTTCAGTTGAAACAGCTCAGACTTACATTTTAGTCTAGGACTAGTCTTAAACCTTGTCTGTGAAACCGGGGGTAAGTGTTTGGGTGAACTACCCCTTTAATAAATTAAAATTACATACTGCCAAACCTGAGACTGATTGTAGCCAAACATTTAGAAGATTGAAGATTTTATATATTACAACACAAGCAGGTGTTTTTATGCACATTTTGGGAAAAGACAATTTTTTTATATAATTTTGGAAGATTGATGAAATTTTTCATGCAAGATCCCAATATTTTCAGGCTAATAATCTGTAAAATCATGCATGTTTACATAACTTATTTTTCCCACAGAAAAAAGTGGAAGAAGTCTATAATTTCTTTTATATACCTTCACATGAACCAGATGCCCTGAATCTGCCCGCACAGACTTAAAAACATACCAGCAGCAACAGAAAGTGAAAGCGGTTGTTCCTCTTTTGCAGCCGGAGTAATCGAGAGAACATCTTGTACCGCTGTGAAGTGGCGAGCAGGTGTTACGTGTACAGAACCACGCGGGATGGGGGGGGTCGGTTTCACACCTGTGTGAACAACACAAAGCAGCACAGCAGGTTCATTTCAGGGCGAAAAACAAACCGGCTCGAACCAGATATCCTATCGCCGAGCATCAGCTCCTGTCTCACGTCACACAGAGTTTGTGTACCGTACTCTCACAGGATAACATCTCATCAGTCTTCAGTGAGAGTACATCAGAGATTCAGCATAGATATACCTTCCCTTACGTCAGGAGATGCTTGCTTGAATACGCTTTTAAACAGAACGTGTATCGAGGGTCTCATTTTGAACCATTTTTAAACCTTTAAGCAACCCAGCTAAGAAACACTTTCTGAGAATGTTTTCATATCTTGAGTCAAAGATTCAAAACAAGCTTTAAAACTATTTTTTAACACAGCTCTAAAGTTATATATATATATACACACATTATATACATATACATTAGAATGTGTCCTGTTTACTTTTTTTCTTTTACTTTTTCTGAGCAAAAGGTTATTATTATCATACATTTTATCATATATTATCCCTTATTCTGTTATATATTGTAATAGGCTAAGTACAGGTCAGAATGAGTTTTTACATACATATATATGTTACACTGATTTATGATGGACCATTATTTCACCCATTTTTTGGCATTTATTTTCACAAAAGTTATTTGAAACATTAAAGTAGACAGTTTACTTGAATTTAAATGCTTTTTGTGCATATTAAATCACTTTTGTACATTTAATTTAATGTGGTCGTCAAAATGGGATGTGTCATATTATTTCTGAATATTCTTTGAAAATGTCATGTCATGTTCATTTATTTTTCTTGGTAATGCGAATGTCAAGGGAACATGCTGAAACAAGTAGTAATATAAAAAAAGAACAGAAATAAAAGAAAACCCAAATCTCCAACTGAAATGTTTTAGTGGAAAGACGTTCTATGAGTGATGTATGAATAGTGTTTTTGTGCTAACAGTATTAAGACCAGATATCAAACTCCTGGTGTTCACCTTTTCCAGGTCAGGTTGTTCCGTCCTGTTATGGGATGACCTTTTTGTGCCAGTTACCGAGCTGTTTACTGCCTAGCATTTATCTAAGTCCTTCTTTTCTCATCCCAGCATAACATCTGAGACCCAGGACTATATGGAAGCCCTTTTCTGCAACTGTTTATTTCTCAATTCTGATTTTTGTAATTTTTTTACCACAAACACAAGTTCATATACTGGCCACCTCAAATTTAAATCTATTATAAGATTAATTTGCTATTTTTTATCTTCACGTCACCTAGGGCACCAAATGAGCCAGGACCGTGGCTGATGCATCAGTATTTTATGCTTTGCATGTAAACACACTCATTGTGCGTGAATCAGTCAGTTTTCACCATCCTGAGTTATCACAGAAGATCGGTCAGTCTGTTTTTCTTGGCTTGGCAAGAGCCCAGGATCTCCTGTGGCGTCATGATTTGTAATTGTGTACACACAACATCTGCCTTTCCTTCTTTCTCAGTGAGAGAAAACAAGCAAGAAGCCACAGGAGTACATGTGGTCTTTAACCCTCTGCCACAAGAAAAACATCTCCGCATGATTATCACTGCAGTGGCCCTGCGGAGTCACGCGTCCCTCTGATAAATACAGCTTCTGAAGGAGCTTTTATGTGACCTCACAAAGTGTTTGTTCTTAAAAAAAAAACATTTTTGTGAGTGTTTATCCATTAAAATGTTCATTAGACTCCAAATACCTCTCACCTGCACGGCTGCAACACACATTGTCTTCTTTATCCAATGAGAATGCAGAAACAATGAGGGGGCGTGTCTAGAACATCACGCCACCACTGAGCTGAAAGAACAGGTATTTGGGGAGGAGCTCAAGCAGTGAGCAGTGTCAGATATACTGTAACATAACATAATGAGTCAGGAGGATGGCCTAATGATGCCAGTCATTTTATTGACAACCCTTAATCACCTAGAATAAAAAAAACAAGCATGACCTGATTTACTGGGAACTTACTGTGAATTCAATTATTATAATCATTAATAATAGTGTATATATACACGTCGTGTGTGTGTGTGTGTGTGTGTGTGTGTGCATGTTTATGTGGTTTATGAGGACACAAATTTGTATAATGACATGGGTATGACAGGTATTACAAGGAGAAGGTGATTTACGAGGACATTTTCAGTGTCCCCATAATTTAAAACGCTTATAAATCATACAGAGTGAGTTTTTTTGAGGGAAAATAGAAATGCACCGTCTCCTGTGAGGGGTAAGTTTAGGTGTAGGGTAGGTGTAGGGCAATAGCACATACAGCTTGTACAGTATAAAAACCATTACGCCTATGGAGAGTCCCCGTAAACCATAAAAACCAACGTGTGTGTGTGTATGTGTGTGTGTGTGTGTGTGAATTATTTATATAAATAATTCTAATATGTTTGACTAGATTTTATTTTATATCTATCTATATATGTGTGTAATATTTAATAATGATATTAAATAAATGCATTATAATACATTTGAGACATTTGTATGATAAATAAAAACGCATATTTTTAATGAATACATATTAAATATAATTGCTAAACTGATCCTTTCTCTTTGTCTATCTAACCATCTGTCTATCTATGATAGATATCAATATTATATATAATAAGGTTGGATAAAAGCTTCTTCTATAAAGTATGTTTGAATAAAAACATCTTCCAAATGATTTTGTTAATAAAAAAGTGATTATTTTATTCAGTTTAAATCTAACAACAAAGAGTTTACTTTGTATTAACAGGATAAATCATCCCTTCTAAATACATCTTTCTAACACAATTCTATGACCTTTACAACAGCAGATTAAAAAGCAGTCCGAGAGTTTTGTCAATGACTTCCTCCATCTCAGAGCAGTAGTAGTAGTGTAATTACATCTTACAATAGTAACTGTGAAACCTCTGAAGACTGTCCCTAAATTAATCATACAGATGACAATAAAAACCCTCCCCCCCCTCAAAGAGCCCTCAGTGTTGAAGGCAGCACGCAGCTACCGGTCTGAACTAGATAGCTCCAGCCTCAGCAGCATCGCAGTAGTTCCTCATCTGCTTTTGTTCAGAGCCAGTCGAAGCCGGTCAAACCTCCCCCACAGAAGCATCACAAACCAACAACACACTAAACAGAGTCAGGCAAAGTACTGCCAAGAGGAGCACATCTATACTCAGAAGATATTTTAAAATGATTATACATATGGTTCTTCTAGTTAACACACAACAGTCTAGTAAAACACAAGCAAGTCCAGATGGTGCAGGCAGTCGAGGGTCCTTATGACTAGTAGGCTAATGAAATGAATGGACTGTCACATGACCAGCGCCGTCCAATAGCAGCAGACTGGCTTCATAAGATACAGAGACTCTGTTCTACAAAACTCATAAGCAGTGATCTGTCAGCGTGTGCGTTAGTACTTTCAGAACTCAGAAGTTATGCTTTCTCTCTCAAGACAGACATTATGTAGGCCTACTTTACAAAACCCTCTTCCTTGAGTTGGCGTGCATGCAAGAGATCAGCTTGAGATCATGGAAATTGTGCAAAAGCTTAGTTTTGCCAGCAACCGCTCACACACCTCATATGAGTAATGGTTTGTGAGGGTGTGAACAATCCTGTCGTTTCTTAATACAACACTATTAACTGTCAACGGTGCTGTTTGTCGTCTCGAATGGGTTCCAAGTGCTCTAAATCAAGTGAGCCATTTCAGTCAAAACACGATAGCATGTGCTGCTGCACTCCACATTAATGATGATATCTTGGCCAAGTGCATGTTTTCTTTTTGCAAGTAAACATTGCTCCTTGGTGTGTTTGTTCTTACTGGGTCAAAAAGCCAAATAAGTATGCACTAGTCAGCATGTCCGATTATTCACGTATGAGTTTTCTGTGAAGTTGAGGAGAACAGCTCGTGCACCTCACAGGATTCATCTGTTTAGCTGAGGACTGAGTCTGTAAGGGTGTGTGCTTGACCTTAAGACCTTCCAAGCTCGGAGCCACAGCCACCTCTGCTTAAAACCAGAGAAACATTTTGTGCTCATCGGAGGAAGTGGTTAAGGAGCCACCCATCTAACTTCCCTAAATGTGCTGTGAAGGCATTGCCACCAACCGTGATTATACACAGAGAGAATACTAATATTGTATGTTAGATTAATTACACGGCGCTGTGAACGTGACACAGCCGTGTTTTGTGCAAAGTCTTAAAGGTTTCTTGTTCTTTCTGTTGCAGTAGTTAGAAAGGACTCGTGTCAGTGTTGTTATGGTGTAGGGCGTCCTCTATTGGTGGTTGACTGCAATCACCAAATTGAGGATTAAAAACTGCTTTATATCCTCCAGCTATGGATTTTTGTCCTATGCAGAGGACATTATGTTTTAGTGATTTCTCTGAGACGTTATATGTTAACAATTTTAAGTCTGGATGTCATGACTTAGTTCACACTGCAGGCCAAAGTGACTCATATCTGATCTTCTTTTGACAGTCTGAACAGCACAAATCCGATTTTTTTTTTCAAATTAGGCTCAGGCCACTTTCATATGTGGTCCTAAATCGGATACATATCCGATGTTTTGCAATGCGACTTCAGTCAGAGCAGCCATGTCGCATTTCATGCGATTTTTACGTCATTGAAATGCGACAGAAGTCACAATTCTGCGCTGGAGGATTAAAATCACAATGGCAAACAATAGACAATAATATCACTTCGTTATTTAGGCTCCCATTGCACATTAACTTAAAAATGGCTAAACACACGCTATAACACGAGCGGCATCCATTTTTATTTCCGCAAACACAGTGCGCTGCGTCTGACGTCACGTCTTCTTCTGCGCACGCGGGGCACTTCAGGGCCGTGCACGGTTCACACACGAGACTGATGGCATCGCATTTAAACGACTATGTGAACAACAGCGCAAACAAAAACTGAACTAAGTCGTACAGAGCACATTCAGGGCTTTTCAGAGATGTTTCACCATGACCCCTCCCTCTCCTTGGTCTTCAAAAATGGCTGACATTAATTTAGTGATCAAATGTAACATCCTTATGGAAATATAAGAACATTTTGTAATTATAATTTAAAACTGTCAAATTGTTTGTAATAAATCAACACCTTAGGAAAATGTTATGGGGTTTAAAATCAAAATATGACCTTCTGTTATGAAACAGGACATTGGTTTAATAGAGGACACCAGGATTTAAAGCATGTTTATTACACATTTTGGGAGACACAACAAATGAATAGAGAAAACAATTATATCTCAATATTCCTATTAAATATTAGATACTATTATGAAAATCTTGCTAATTATTACTCCCAATATTGCACTTATTTTTTCATTCTTGTTGCCACAAAAACATTAATATTCAAATCAGATACAGTTTATAGATACATTGTATATAATGGAAAAACTCGTTTATGGCCATTTTACACACCATTAAAACTCGTTTATGACGATTATTTGTATATCTTTCATAGAGCTGAGAATCATCTTTATATAAAGTTTGGTATAAAATGAAAATTGATTTGTGATTAAAACAAAAACCCCACAGTTTTTGCTTTTTCATGTCTATTCATGTCTTTTTATTTTTTCAAATTCTATAGAGGACAAGGCATAAAATATAAATTCACAAACCTGTTTTTCTCCTTTTAGTCAGGAGGATATTAAACAGTTTACTGTTTAAATATTATCAATAATAATGACATTTGTTAATAGCAGCAGAAACTAAAAATTATATAAAATGTATTCTTATGTCACCAGAGTTTCCGTACATTTAGTTTACTTTAATATTTTAGCATTTCAAATATTTATTAATATTTATGACAATTGGTGCATTGATTTAATTACCCTCAGTTTCTATTTAATTTACATAACAGCAGCCGTAATATATACTAGGCTATTTAATCATATACTCACAATAAATTTGATATTAATATAAATATTTAATATTAACCAGAAGCCTATATTAAATTATTACAGTTTTATATACAAACTATTGGAATTTTATCACATTTAAAATATGCTTAATATTTATTAATATTGTATTTAATATGGTATTCATTATTATATTATATTGTATAAATATTTATACTATTTATATATTAATATTTATAATAATACATGCTATATATTTGGCAACAGCAGTACACTTCAGTAAACGATTGCTAGAAAATACGAATAATTTTTGACAAAGTATTATATTACAAGACGTTAGATAAATAAATATATAATTGTGATTACACAATACAAGCGAAATCTGTTCAACACGGTCATGAACGCGCCGTCGTTGTCGTCAACGCCCATTCCCGGCCCAGCCCGCCAATCAAGTAGGCTCAAACGCAAGCCTGTTTCCAAACAACCAATCACAAGTAACGCTATCCTGACGCTCAGACCTCCGCAGCCAATCGGAAACGTTTCCTTGACAATCAACTAGCAACGCGCTGCGCTTGGCGTCTGTGTTGTGTTTGTTCGGAGGGTATTAGCTGATTAGCAGGACTGTTGAAGCCGAACTCTAATCTTGTTGGACGGATTTGGGTTTTAGTATCAGTTATTTATAGCCAAACTGCAAAAATGAGCCTGTCTCTGAGGTAATTATGAGGTGTTTGGTCGCTAAGAGTTTAAATAGAGACCAGATGTTGGAGTGTTAACTAGCCGGTGTATGTGAACAGTTGATAGTGTGTTTAATAGCAACGATAACGATTGAGATAATACAATAATAATACCTTTCATCAAATGAAAATACAAAACTGTTACTCACATTGCCTCACAAACAAGAGTACCACGCATTTACTTCATTTTATTGCTATAACATTTACATATTTAAACGTTAACTGTCAAGTCAATTTTGAGCGTGATATGCATTTCTGTGGGACTCAAAATGCTGTCTATCGAGGCAGCTAGCGAGTGTGTAGGCCTGTGATTGAATGGTACATGAACTAATAGAGGTCAGAATGAATAAGGTGATTTATTTCCATACCTGTGCTATCAGGACTGACCTAACTGCTGATAAGAGTAAAAGGAAGAAAAGGAGAGAACTCACTGAGGAGCAGAAGGATGAAATCAAGGAGGCGTTCGAGCTCTTCGACACAGACAAGGATAAAGAAATAGATTATCATGAGTTAAAGGTGAAGATCTCATTTCGTACACAACACACATGTACAGTGACTATTCATCAGTTTAAATCTTTAAAGGAATAGTTGAGTTAAAAATGAAAATATTCTGAAAAATGTATGCCACCCAATAGTGTCTTCATCTGAACAGATTTGGACTAGTCCAAACCTCAGCGTTACATCACCAATGGGTTATTGTGATGCTTTTATCATCTGTTCGGACGGCACCCATTCACTGCAGATGAGCATATGAGCAGGCATTGGTGAGCAAGTGATGTAATGCTAAATTTGTCCAAATCTGTTCAGATGAAGAAACAAACTCCTCCACATCATTTTTTTGGGCTAACTGTTTCTTTAATGTTGTAATCTAACTAGTCTTAACAGATAAACACAGACACTTTGCTTCCTGTTTAAAAACTGTCCTATCATAATAAAGCAAAAACACCAACAACAAATCTTTACAAATAAAAATAGCAGTAGCTCAAAGGTGCTGATATTTAACATTTGTGTTCCAGGTGGCGATGAGAGCTCTGGGTTTTGAGGTGAAGAAAGTAGATGTGTTAAAGATCCTAAAAGACTATGACCGAGAAGGAACTGGGAAAATAACTTTTGAAGATTTCAAAGAAGTGGGTAAGTTGAGTTCATTACTCACTATTAATAGATCTTCGCTATAGTTATGTTTCCATACGCACAACTGCGGCGGTAAGTTTTCTTTATCCAATAAGAAAACCTGCATAAACTATGATTGAAACACATTTACTGAGTAAACTGCTCGATGCTCAACACAAAACTCACGTGACTTTGCTGCAACGGATCATGTGATCTGATAACAGGACTAACCAGCCCACCGATCTCATTGCACTCCCCATCTCACATGTTGTTTTAATCAATCTGAAATGCCTGAGCCAAAGTCTGTCACCCAAAATAATTTGGCAAATTATCTACCAAAACTGTCTCCCACAATGACGTTTCCTTAACATCCGCCTTCGAAGTTCGAACGCATGACAACATTACAACATTTGTTACTGCGTTTCATCTGCATGCTCTGAGGCGCAAGTAACTCGAGCCACAGACTTCCCTGTTGCAGCAACTTTCCTTTTTATTATTAATATTTTGCAACAGCTTCCCAGGAAGTGATGATTTTGGTATTTTGAACACATGGTATGGAAACTGCTTTATTTGCATGTTTTATGCAGTATTCAAACTTTCTGCATAAGTTAAATGCACCTTTAGAAGGAAACATAGCTGTTTAAATACTTTGCAGACTAGGGCTGAACGATTTCTCGCATGCGATATCTAATGCGCATCTTATCAGTAAAGCCGGGCCTGTAATCAGCGGTAATTCCCATCATGTGTGTGATTTCACATGGAGCAGTATTTACCACTCAGAGCTGTTGTTCACTGACAAGCTGCACAAATCCAGACTGATAATGAACGTGGTTTTGCACAGCTTGTCAGTGAACAACGGCTTGTTTAAATCAGGAGCAGATTCCATGTTGGCCTGCTAATAAATATATGTAACAAAATAAATCTTCTGCTTCTAGTGCCACTGCTCAAAACACATTTGTATTTGTACTGTGATGTATTTGTATCAACAAACCAAGTAATATCATTATTTTAAAGTGGCGGAAATGATATTGGAGCGAGACCCAAAAGAGGAAATTCTGAAGGCGTTTAAACTTTTCGACGACGACGAAACGGGAAAGATAAGCCTGAGAAACCTGCGGCGAGTCGCTCGTGAACTGGGCGAAGACATGAGTGACGAAGACCTGCGAGCCATGATTGATGAATTTGACACCAACGGGGACGGAGAGAGTGAGTTTCCAGATTTGTATCTAGGGAGAGGGAAAAAGTGCTATTTTTATTGCCTCTGATGAATGGAAGTAATTACTGTGCTTTTCCCAGTCGGCCCAAAGTGCTTTTCTCAATTAAGGCACAGCAAATTAATGTATCGCAGCCAACAAAAATGGGAACAGTGGAAATGAAGGCGGAGTTGAAAGCTGTTTGTGTGTCCTATAGAGCTATATGTAATTTAATCAGCAAAATATTAATAATTGCCTGTGCTGTGAGTAAGTAGGTTAAAGGCAAAGTGAATTTAAGTGATCACATTTGTTCTTGGACTCTTTTCAGTTAATCAAGAGGAGTTCATCTCCATCATCACCGGCGACTCGTGAGCAGCTGCGACTGTGCTGAAGATTAGTGAAGAGCACTCGATCTGACGCACGGATCGTATTCATGAGCTGTAAACCACATTTCAGATGTTTGGAACGGTAGGTTCGATTGGTGCTAAAGTCTGCAAAGATGCTTGAACTGAACTGGACATGAAGGACAAACAACATTTCAGGTCATTAATAGGTTGGGTAGATTTTCATAGGGATGCTTTGTATTTTAAAATAGCAAATTTGTTATGTCTTCAATATTAATAGTTTGTACTGTAGCTGTTCATTTCATATTTGAAGTAACATTCCAAAGTACTATTTACTGTAAATACTCAGTAAACAAACAAACAAACATCGTTTTCTTTGCTTCTTCTTTACTAAAGCACATGCATGCTAAATGCATGTATTAAATACATGTTTATTTAGTGGATCCAGTTTTTCAGAAACAGTATAGGATTGCAATTCTTTTCCCAAGTTAAGGTGACATGTTGCAGAATTTTATTAAATAATATATAATAAACAATATTATATGATATACGTAATTCTAATAATATATAAATATAATGTAATATTTAATTAAATTAATAAATAATATGAATTTCACAGCAATACTAGGGTGTCTGCCAATTCTGATTATCTTGTTTTTTGTTAGTAATTACAAATTTGGATTATGAATTTAATTTATGCATAATTTAATCATTGTGATGCATCAGTGAATCGTTATTTTTTGTGATTAACTTTTATTTATTGCCCCTTCTTCCTCAATGTAGTTTAATGGCACTTTTTGTTTGGTTTAAAGGGTGATTTCTCAGTTTTGGCCAATAGAGGGAGACATTATTCAAACAAAGTTGTTCTGCTGTTGTATTCATTGTTTTTTTTCCAGAAAGACTGCAGATGGATGGTATTATAGTCCAGGGACAAGATATTTGTGTTCAAAAAGACCAACACTTTTAATACTCAAATAAATATACTTGTTGAAAAAAACAAAAGGTATGAATATAATACCATCAGAAGTCAAGAAAACTCGTGAGGAAACCCGAATCTCAAAATAAATACTAGTTCACGACTGTGTTAGAATTTCTGTGTGAAGTAAACTGTGCAAAAACCTTCTTTAAAGAGCCACCCAGGTTCATTGGAAAAGTTTGACATCTACACAAGTTCGGTGCCTGATCCTGGGCCAGATGTCTGCCTATGTGGGATCGATTCAGCTGTCAACACGGTGTGACCGTGAGATGACAGGAAGGATTTAAATGGCTGAATGTGTTGAGCATCACCTCTTATAACACTATCCAAAATTAAACATGTGACCGCTGCTCTGCTGAGCCTGACACCGATGACTCTGAGGATAATTTGGTCCGTGTGTCTCTGTCTGGGAGCAGAGGTGGCGCTGCAGGAGGTAAGGACAGTCACCTACACACAACATCAGCACCGAAACGGTTGTCATGATACGGGTCAGCAGATAAACCCATGTGTGCTTTGTTTTTAACTGATACAAAACAACAAATCAGGCCACAAAGATGAGTGAAGTTTGATTAGTTTCAGTTGAAATGAATCAAATAAGACACTGGTCTCAAACTCAATTCCTGGAGGGCCACAGCTCCATCCCTAATCAAACACACCTGATCCGGCTGATCAAGCTCTTCAGGATCACTAGAAATCTCCAAGCAGGTGTGATTTGAGCTAAACTGCAGAGCTGTGGCCCTCCAGGAATTGAGTTTGAGACCAGTGGAATAAGCATTGATTCGTTCCCACACATTACAGTATTACTCGGTCCTGGAGGGCGGTGTCCTGCAGAGTTTAGCTCCAACCTGCCTCAACACACCTGCACGGAAGCTTCTAGTATGTCTAGAAGAGCTTGATTAGTGCTTCAGGTGTGTTTAATTAGGGTTAGAGCTCAACTCTGCAGGTCCTCTAGGGCTGAGTTTAGACAGCACTGCAGCACTGTTTTTTTAAGCTTGTACTTTTTTTTTTAATTTTTTTTTTTAATCTAATTTTAATTTGGATTTTACTGAATTGAAATATTAAAACTAAAACATATGTATGAATGCATTCTTCATTACAAGTAATAGTTTTGTTAATAGGTCATAGTTCACCCAAAAATATTGTCAATATTTTCTTGCCCTGAAGTCACCCCAAAGCATTTATGACTGTTATTTTTAATAATAAAATACAATGTTTAGTTTTATTTTCTCTGTATTGTGTGTGTATACAGTATATAACATTTAATTTACATAATTTATTTGTACAGTTTTTCTCTGTATTGTATATTTAGTACGTGATGTATATTTAAAACAAAAGAGGTTCCTGAAATCACGCTTAGAAAAAAACTATTCTGAGATATTTTAAGACCAGTGTTTATTAATAGCACCAAAATCTGTAACTAAAGTTAATCTGCTGAAACCATCTGATGGTGAAATGTGGTCAAATGTCGTAATATGATACACTGACAATCACTGCCGTGCTTTAGAGGAGGGAAAAGCGAGGTTAAAGGTCATTACAGTCAGGCCGTAATGGCAGTAATGGCTTCCTTCTCAGTTGTCCAAAGAGTCTCCAGAGACCGGATTCTCTGTCAGATGAATGTTTCCAAAAACCCCGAGTGGACCGCAGACGGACATCAACGTTCTCTTGGGACAAAACTACAGGTTGATCGTAGATTAGCCGCGTCGCGAGACATCAGAATCGCTGCACAATGCTCTCAGATGGATTCGTTTGCTTTGCTAATTATACAGAGCAGCCATTCAATGAAGTCAATAGTACCGCCTAGGCGTTCGCCCTCTAATTTTGGCTTTGAGGGTCCCGTAACGACTGTAATTTGGAGCATATTTAACTTTGGTGTATCTTAAGTCGAAGCCACACGATCATGGCCTACTCAAAACCTTCTAGGACGTTTCCCCCACACATGGTAATTTAAACTTGGAGGGAACCGTTTGTTAAAAAGACTGGCGTGTCCATCCATTTTAAGTTTATTTATAGAGTGTATACGATCCAATTACTATCGCTCGAACACAAGTTAATCTGTTTTAGAAGCACCACAAATTTCTCCAGTGAATAAAACTGCATTTTTGAGGGCGAGATCTTGGCCCGGTGATGTCCGTCTTCCTCGTTATGCATTGCTTGTGTTCTGCTGAGCAAGTAAATCTGGACCTCAGGGCGAGGTTTTCCGTGACCTCCAGCGGTTAAGGGTTTTCTTTGGCTCTGATTGGTCCGTAGAGGGTCACATGACTGCCGATGTCTAAGGCTGTGGGTGTCTTCTGTCCCTGAGCTCTATGGGAAGAGATGCCGGGATCGGTCACCTCAGCCGTTCTCATGAACTGGGCTTCGAGAGCTGGTTTCACTGGGAATCTAGGAGACTGTCACAGCTACGGCTTCACTCTTGTTGCTTGGTTTGGTTGCTGAGGGAATACAGTCTTATGTTGGTTGAAGCCCTGGTGTATTTCCAGGCACGCTGCTCATTAGCACCTACGGCAGGCTACATAAAAGGCCATGAGATAATCAACAACCAGGTTTATGATGTTAGGTAATGAATAAACTCAATTATCTCAGGATTCTGAGTGTCTACTTGTTTGACTTGAATCCGATGTCCAAAGTGGATAAAAGCTTCTCATCAATACTAATCTCCCTTTCTCGTCATGATTTGAACTCAATTAAAATGTACAAAATAACTAAATCTCATGCCTGAAGATTTGTGCAGGCTACTATTTTTGGTAATCTGTTAGCCTGCCAAAGACATCCTTTTCTTGTTTGTTGCAAAATTAGATAAAAGTTTGCAAAAGAATAAAATCTGTCATTTAAAACTAGAAATAGTACAATTTAAAATATCTTATCTTAATGTATTTTAAACTAATTTATTTCTGAATGTTCAGCATCATTACTTCAGTCTTCAGTGTCACTCGATCCTTCAGAAATCATTCTAATATACTGATTTGCTGCTCAAGAAACATAGTTTTTTCAGGATTCTTTATATATATAGTTAGTGTGAATGTGAATGTAGTGAGTGTGAATCTTGAAAGTAATATTCCCGTCTAACTCTACTACACATGTGTCACTGCGGCTGAATATTAACGGGGGAAAGGTGTTTGTCTGCGTTCCCACTCAGACAAATAATTACTTCATTTGTAGTTGAGTCAACAAGCATGGTAATTGGAAATATTTCAACATCCCCCCCTTCTCATTTATTTCCACGTCACAGTTGTAGATGATGCTCCGTAAATCACATATTCATACATAGTATGAGCCCCAATTGTAAGTCTCTTTGGATAAAAGCGTCTGCTAAATGACTAAATGTAAATGTAGTTACTTCTTTGAGTGTAGAAAGTCGAGGTTAAGTCCGTGTGAAGCGGAAGTTTATTTCAGCGTAGGGCTGTATTTCCAGCTGATGCAGAAGATTGAATTGAGGGCGTGCTTGTATTTGGTCTCTCACTCATAACGGTCGAAGAGGTGTGTTTAATGATATTCAGCCCGAGCGTCATCAGAGAAGGAATGAGTGAGGATTGAATTATTTTCAGCAGATTAACTTGCACGGATTAATTGTTCTCAGCAATGTGCACTAATAAAATAAATAAAGTCAATTTTGATTTCATATGGACTTTAAATGATAGATATGGTGGCTCTGTCTTGTTGACTTTGCAAGATTAACATAAATGTCTTAAATAATGTACTGTATTAACTAACACACATGCTGTTTATTCTAGTAATTGCAGCTTCATGTGTTATATTTGCTATTTTAACTCTTGTATTTTTACAGTAAACTGTGTGACTAGTATTCAACTAAAACTATTTTCATTATTCATAACAATAAGGCAGCAAATCAGCATATTAAAAGACTGAAGACTGAGTAATGATGCTGAAAATTCAGCTTAGCATCATAGGAATAAATTACATTTTAAAACATATTCGAAATGAAAACGGTTATTTTAAATAAAAATAAAAACATTTCACAATATTAATATTTTTACTGTTATTTTTCTTGTTTCATAAACATGAAAATCCTTGATTATTTCAAACTTTTCACTGCCAGTAGATATTTGGGATAATACTTTGACCCAGCCTCATATTTGAATTGCTTTTCACATTCCTAATGATATTCATATTAATGCAGATTTGTTATGCTTTTTAGGTTTGAATGAGCAGTGCTTGTTTGGACCCGCTGTCTTCTATAATAGTGACGCCGAATGTGTTTCGAGCCGCCCACCTCTACTTAATCTCTCTCTCTCTCTCTCTCTCTCGCTCTCTCTCTCTCTCTCTCGCTCTCTCTCGCTCTCTCTCGCTCTCTCTCTCTCTCTCTCGCTCTCTCTCCCAGGATAACAATATTTCATATATATATATATATACCGGTGGCACCCTTTAAAAAGACGTATTGTCTTGAGAACAATGAAAATGACTGCCTGAACTGCCTGCCGTCTTTCACACACACTCGTCTCACTCCAGCTGGGGAAGTGCAGTAACTCGCATGAACCCCGCCACGCTATTGTCTGCTAATCCAAAACGTGGAATCTGTTCCACCAAATCTACGGTTATGATGATGGAAATGTGGCTACTCTAGCCAAAACGGGTGTTTTAAAGGTTTAGAGGAGCTGGTGAGTCGAATGTGAACACAATGACCCAAAAGTACTTGGACACGTACACTACTGTTTAAAAGTTTGGTGTCTGTCAGAGTTTTTAATGTTTTGAAGGAAGTCTCTTATGCTTACCATAGCTGCATTTATTTGATCAAAAATCTAGTAATAACAGTAATAATGTGAAATATTTTTACCATTTAAAAGAACTGTTTTCTGTTTGAATATATGTTAAAATGTAATTTATTTCTGTGATGCACAGCTGTATTTTCAGCATCATTACTCCAGTCTTCAGTGTCACATGATCTTATTTTAACAATTCTGACATTTAACACAAATGAGTTTACATCACGGTTGATGTTTTCACACAAAATAAAAAAAAATTGATGTAGAATTGTTTAATATACAGTATGTATTACATAAATTATATTAAATATAACATTAATTTATATTTAATATATAATTGATGTAATTTTGTTTATAAATATATTACATATACATATAAAAATCTAATGAATACATACTATACATTCAACAATTATGCTTCTTTAATATACAGTATGTATTATAGTATTATATTTAATTTGTAATTGTACTTTTGATATAATATCATATATATATATATATATACACACACACATACATGCAGACAAATTCTTATTAATTCTGTTTTAAATATAAAATATTAAAATTACAGCAAATATTGTAATTATATACTTAATATATATTTTTCTTTCTCAGTGTTTTAATCCTAATATATAAAATGTAACAATTTATTTAATAATCAGTGTAATTTTACATTGTTATAAAAATTACATAAATAAATATAAGCTCTATATATATTTTTTTGTATTTATTTATTATTATTATTATTTATGTGTGTATAATATATTGAAGGAATAATACAAATTAAATAAATAAATGAAACTTAGCCTAGATTTTAATATCATTTGTTTATGTCTGATTGGCTGATTTCAGATTACTTTAATAAACTGACCAGTCGTTTCTAAAAGATCCTCATCTCTTCTTTTGTCTCTTTTGAGGAAGTGTCTGCTGTGGAATGTCTCATTGAGAATAGTGCAGTGATTGTTCTAGAACAGATAATTGGTGTCTGATTGTATTCCAGATGCCGGCGGGCGGCACAAGCGTGGAAGCGGTCCACGGGATTGTGGCGCCACTGCGTGACTGTGGTTAGACAGCCTGACCGCTCTGATTTCTCTGAGCCAGGATAACAATATTTCATATATATATATATATATACTTACCATCGCGGTGGCACCCTTTAAGAAGACGTATTGTCTTGAGAACAATCGTCGCCCACTATAGACTGCCTGCCGCTTTCACACAGACTCACACACTCCCGCTGGGGAAGTGCAGTAACTCGCACGCTATTGTCTGCTAATCCAAAACGTGGAATCTGTTCCACCAAATCTACGTTTATGATGATGGAAATGTGGCTACTCTAGCCAAAACGGGTGTTTTAAAGGTTTAGAGGAGCTGGTGAGTTGAATGTGAACACAATGACCCAAAATACTTGGACACGTACACTACTGTTTAAAAGTTTGGTGTCTGTCAGAGTTTTTAATGTTTTGAAGGAAGTCTCTTATGCTTACCATAGCTGCATTTATTTGATCAAAAATCTAGTAATAACAGTAATAATGTGAAATATTTTTACCATTTAAAAGAACTGTTTTCTGTTTGAATATATGTTAAAATGTAATTTATTTCTGTGATGCACAGCTGTATTTTCAGCATTATTACTTCAGTCTTCAGTGTCACATGATCTTCAGAAATCATTTTAACAATTCTGGCATTTTTTCCTTCACAATATCATCCCAGAATTGTCTTTGAACACAAATGAGTTTACATCACGGTTGATGTTTTCGCCACGGAATAAAAAAAGCTATTATTTTTGTCATTCAGACTTTTTTCTTGCAATTGCAAATTAATATCTGTTTTGCGAGGAACACATTTCTGAATTTTAGGATTAAAAAGTATTATGCTGTGGTGGAAACAAGCTTCCAAAAACAAATAAATAAACCGCATTTATTTATGTTAAGATTAAATGTATATCACTTATTTATTTATTTTAATTTAATGCATCCTTGCTGGATAAATGTATTCATGTATTTTGAAACTTTTGAACAGTTGTCAAAGACGCATGTAAGAATTGTTATGCCATTGCATTTATTTTAAGTGAAATATGTCACATAATACATTAATTTAACCAATGTTTAAATGTAAAATAAAAAGTGTTGCTTTAGTGGAACTTTTGACCTGTTGTTTAAGTCACTGCGAAAATACAAAATGAGTTCCTTGCAAATGCACTTGATTTGATATTTTATAATGCAAATGTTATATAGCTCAAGTGTCCAAATAGTGTTTGGGGTCACTGTATACCAGTCCAGTTGTGACCTTTGACCTTGCATTGCTGAGTGATGTCAGTCATGCAGTCTTTCAGTAGAGGTCACCCTTTATTCAGACGCACCCTGTTCTCATGACATGTGGAGCGTGTTCACGACCGTGCCGCGCAGGCCCAGGGTTGTGTTTTACGGCTATGTAAAGATTTACAGATAAGACTTGGAATGCAAAGATCAGCACTGGAAAGAAATCTCCATTGCCCGAGGCTGTACGTAAATGTCTCATTTGTTACACGGCTCTCACAACACTGCTAAGCATTCAGCTGTAACTAACTCACGGCTCATAATTCTCTTCACACTCATGTGCCTGATTTGGGCATTTAGGGATCAGCAAAGATTTAAGCGCTCTTTCTTTTGAGGAAAATGAACTCCGAACGGTCAAAAACAGATTAATAAAGTTATTTTAGGAAAGTGTAGAATCTCAATTTCATGGATCGAACTTCAGAATCACTTTTGTCCAGAGTGACTACAAACACTGACTAGAGTCTGTGTGCAATGCAGCGTTTCAGTTTCGTAAATGTGATGCAGTTTTGGATTTATGTATAATATAGTTTTATTAAAAAGTTTTTATAATCATAATTCTCAGACATAATTTATATCAATATATAAATATATTAAATATATTAAATATAAGATATATTCGAATTATAATATATAATGTTATATATATATAAATATAATATATAGCATACTTTATATGTTATCTAACTGATTTCTAATTATATAATATAAAACTAATTCCATATCTTTTTCTCTGTATACTCTAATTGTATGTGTGTATTTATAATTCTATTCTCTAAATAAATATTTTTTAATGAATATATGATGTTATATTTAATAAACAATTTGTGCATTTTATATTTATATAAATTCAAGTGTATACAGCAACCAACTCCTTGAAAGCAAATATAATAATAAATATGAATGTATAAATAAGCGATGCTTCTCTCGGTCGGATGCTATCCTCATTAAGTTGTGCTCTGGGAGAGAACAGGACCTCTTCCTAAATTACCCAGCGCAGTCTGGAGCTGATGGGAAAAGCCATTATGAGACACAAACGCATATAAAACGGCAAGTTACAATGTTCTTTGTAGCTCAGTAAAACATTACAGTCCAAGAAATAATTATGCCAAATGGCTCAGTTTAGAGGATAATTACTTATTCTTTGACTTCCAATTTTAGAGCGGAACAAAATAAAATACTGTACGCCAGACTCGAAATGAAAACCTTTCTACGTCCTTCTCCCTTCATCCAACACGTACTGTACAAACGTATTTGAATGATTCAAATCTTGCCCTTATACTGTGACTAGATTGAAATAGAAAACAAATACGACATGCTGATGACAAAACACCAATTCAGGCCGAGCTGATTATGATATGCTCACGGAGCAAACAAAGCCGGGACTATAACACATTCAAATACTCAAAAACATCACTGTTGAGCTTATCTGTCTGAAGACGTCTATTAACAATCTCAAGATGTGTCCGGGCTTTCTATCTGAACGCTAAACACTCAATCCAGATAAAGTCAATCGTATCTGTCTGCTTCAAATCAGTGCTCTACGTTTCTCACACTGTCAGATACGTGACGGGTTTCCCACAGGTCCTCGTTTGAGGTGACGTGCCTCCTATTACAGTCAAAAACACCACAACTTCTGGTTGGGTTGCTAAACAACTGAAGCTTGTTTATACACACATGGAGCTGCAAACCTCGTTCTTCCATCGTTACGATTGATTTTCCAGCTTCATGACATGAGCATTATTTACGTCTCAGCAGGGATGACACGTTTCTTTAGCAAAACCCTGCTTTCCTCAAGAAAACAATACGACTTTTCCACTGGCTTTTAGATTATTACAGAAAATAAGCTCTGTGAGCGACACAAGTGTATGATTCTCACATGTTAGTAGCTAAACATAGGCACTGATACGCTGTAGAAAATGATTTTTTGATATTGTAAAATTTTGGTTACAAATTTCACATTTAAAATATAATGTATTGGTGTTTCTTTGAAAGAATTTTCACTCCGAAATGGCTAGTTAATTTCATCATTACAAAGTAAAAGTAGTTTTCAGTGTATCAGAGACTGAATATATGTTTGCTTTGGTTCATAGTTCTGGTCTTTATGATTGATTTTTCTTGAGGTTCTTTGGATTAAAGAAAATACAGAAAATATTTAATACAGTGAATTCTCCTTTGTATAGGGCTTTAGAGACTGTTTCAAAGCAGCTTCGTAGTAATGAAGAGGAAAATAACAGAATCGATGATGCAAACTTCTATGTAAGCAGACAGCAAATACGTGTTTTGTCAGCGCAGTCAAATCCATAATAATACTGCATATTAAGTGTCTTTTAAAGCGCTTTATTGTGGTCCAGTGTGAATGCAGGAGGAAGTAGTGCATTGTTAATGGAGATTTTACTGAGTGTTGTCCTGGGGCAGGGTCACTTTAATGCCCTTGCTGAGGCCTGTCAGCCATTAGCTCAGCTATGTGACCATATGTGAACACTTGGCCCTTTGACATGCCAATGACTCCTGCAATGTGTCCTGCTCTCCAAAAGATGTACGGAGCGGTCTCCAGCCTCCGCTTCCAGTGTTTGACGAAGCCAAACCATAACTGTGTGAATATCAGGTGCAATCGTTTGGGAACAGTCTGGTAAAGTTAGGGACTTTTCAAAACCCTCGACCCCTCATATTTCAGAGGTATCAAATCTATCCTGAAAAAAAAAGATTTGAATGTGTGCAAAATATTTGGTCTCAGAAATTGTTAGTACATTTCTCAACTAGTTACAAAGAAATGGATAGTAACACATAATTAAAAATGAAACGTTGAAGTAGAAAAACTTAAATAGTATTTTATTGTAAGATACACTCCAAAGATATGTTTTATTAAAAGCTACATTTTTGTGCATTTTTTTTTTTGCTGTGTAGTTAACAAAATAAAATACAAAATATCACTTAAAAAGCAAAATAAAATGTTAATAAATAAATATTTCAGCTTATTTAAAAAAAAAGACTTATCTAAGCTAGTTGCCAAGACAGCATTTCTTATTTTCTTGTATTTTAGCTTAAATAAGTACTTATTGAATTTAAAATAAACATGTACAGTATTTATTAATCATAACAGTAATATAATGATAATAGTTAATATTCATTTCTACAGTTACTAATATTTTTAAATAAAATGTTGTATGTTAACATTAGTTAATTCAGTCAAATAACATGAATAATTGTAGTTTTATTATCTGACATTAAAAAAAGATTCACAAATGCTTTACAAATATACAGTACTGCTAGTTAGTTCATGTTAACTAATGCATTAACTAATGGTAAAAAATGAGACCTTATTGTAAAGTGTCAGCAAAATAATAAAAACGTATAAAATAGCAAACACACAAAATTGTTAACATGAAAACAGAAATTAACCTAATTAATTAAATATTATATAAATATGAATTAAAATGAGATGCTAAATATTTACATTTAGTCATTTTGCAGACACTTTTATCCAAAGCGATTTACAATATCTCATATAATAAGATGACTCAATCTTTTTCATGCTTAAGTGGCTTATTTTTGCCATAAATGTAAAAACAAACCAATCAAAGCCGGTGAAACCGGATGGCAAGGATCCAGTCCTTGAGCGGAAACATTTCACGTGGCCACCAGCACATGTTATCTGAGAGCCTGAGACGTGAGTGATGCACACCTGTTTCTGAGCTTTGTTACTACAGTACCTGTTGTTTCTGTTGACCCAGGCTCACACTTCAAAGTCCTGCTTCACATCGTTCACATGCTAGCCTGTGCTTGCATTCTTACAGGACTGCACTGCAGACAGCTGAGGCCAGTACACCGGACCGGACGGCTGCTTGCCAGAGCTGGATATGTTTCCCTCTGTTGCAAGTTATGTGTTTATGGTATATGTGCTTTTGTGCTGAGGTGTTTTTTTCTGTTCTCACACTGTACTCCTCAATGGAGCATAGTCTGGGGGTTACATTTTTTTTCTCCTCCCTTTCCTCATGTAATGCTGTAATTTTCTTCAATTCCCTGTCGTCCTGTCCTGTCTACCCCCTTGTATGTATGTTATGTATGGGCAGGTTGATGGCTTATTTCACTGGTACTTGTGACTAAGTGACAATAAAGGGCTACTACTACAAGCGCTAGCTGATGTAATGACAATGGAAAATGTATTTCATGTGTTATCCTTTGCTACATGGCACTCTGGGATACCTCTCTGAAATCTGGATCTTGTGGCTGCATTTATTTGATCAAAAATACAGTAATCACATACATGCATAATCAGTAATATTGTGAAATATTATAAATTATACTAATTGTTTTCTATTTGATTTGAAAATGTATTTATTTTCTGTAATCCAAATTTCACATAGCGTATGGATGTAATTATAAGTCAGACATTGAAGTGCTGTTTTTGTGTCAATGAATCCACACAGATACATTTTTGTCAGATTTTTTTAATGTTCCTAATCTTATATTATACGTGACTTTTCTTTCTTCCTTTCTGAAAATATAACTCAATAATCTGTGTTTCCTGCTAGTTAAATTCACATTCATGAACAGAAATCTGACTCCAAATCTCTCCTGTCTTTGTTCACATGTATGGAAAGTAAAGTTCTGTTAATCCTAAAGGTTTTGCTAATTGAGCGCTTCGAAACCGTGAATCTTTTACGATGCAGTGGTTTGATTCAGAGTTTCATCATCACAATACATGCTTTTAAAGTTCATTACGTGCTCTTTTGGTCTGCCTTTGCTAGTGAACCTCTTGAACTGAATGATCGAAGTGTTTGAATCAATCAGAGCGGTTCCAGCTAAAATGATTGACTCAATTGATTCGGTTTGTCTGTTTCTCTGCTTTTCGAGTCTACAGCCATGTTTACACGACACTGTCAGCACTACTACTGGCTTGGCTCGCTAGCTTTATCACATTATTACAAATAAAATATCCATATTTCCATCCCAAAGATAATCCAACTCGGTGAGGTAACCGTTTACTGCAAACCAGTGAAACACTCCATTAATATGACGAGCTGCACCTTAAAATGCATGTTTGATGTAAACATTGTGCATTATGATCGAGTTATAGCTTCATTTGTAATAGTTGACCGCTGAAGTTCAGTTGAAAGCATCCAGGCATCTTATAGGCCTACTATTGAAGTGAATGTTAACTGTGCATGTATACAATCTTTGGCTGCCGTAAATGCTCGTACTTGTATTAAATGTACATCCTTGAAAGCATTCAGTTTTCATAATGTCAATAGTATGACCCATTTCAGATGCGGCCGAAATTATAGCATCAGTGGTTAAAAACACATATTTAATTGTTTGATTCAATTTAGCAGTCATTTGACATAAACTGCTTTATATATTCTGTCCCATCATGTCCCTTCAATATGTATTTTAACAGTATTGAAAGTGCTAATTTCCCAATTCCTGCTTTCGTAGGGTGAATCTAACGCTGGCACATATCTCACGAAACGTCTGAGGACGAAAGACGAAACAGGCGAGAAGCCATCTGTTCTCTGTAAGAGGAAATCAAGTCGCCGGATGATAAACTGTTGGAACGTGTCGGGAGGCTTGTTCAGAGAATGAGATGGGATGAAAACCCAGCTCCTGTCACTCACTCTGATAGCATCTATCTCACCGGAGAAGTGTCTGGAGCCCTGTGTGGTCTTCCTAATGGACGCCCTGCTCCCGTGTGACGCTAACCAGCCTTTTCCACGTCTCTCTGCTGTCTGTCTCTTTGCCAACAGTTGGTCCGAACTGGAAGCAGGTTTGGTGAAAACACCAAATGACAACTTCCTTTTTCTTGGCAGATCTGAAAAAGCCAACCTGGTCTCATAAAAATACGTACCTTACTGTACGTTTCGCCGCAGTTTCAAAGAGAAATGTCCACTGAGTGGTGATAAAACACAGGTTAGATACGTGAACCCTGGCACGTTATTATTTACATTTAGCAGACGCTTTTATCCAAAGTGACTTACAATTGGGGAATACATGAAGCGATTAATCTTGAAGAGGCAAACAGACTAATACCAAGTCTCAGGCATTGTTCAAATAAATACAAGCAGCAAGAGAAGGAATAAATAAAGAGAAAGACAGTTATTTTTTGAAAATTCAAATTTGTATTCCGTAGCTATAGGTACATATTGCTGTGTTTTATTACGTTGCTACAGAAACGTATTGCGGCGGTTCAGAATTCAAATATCGGGGTCTGTCACTAAAAGTTAATGTTCTGTCGTGTTGGAAATATTCCCTAAACCTACCCGATAGTGTTAACAAATGCACAACTGATATAAAACATATTTGATGATGCAACCGTGCTATTTAAACTTCCTTTTACGCACAATTGAACTGCTTTGTTGAGCCGTAGTTACATGGGACTCGATCCGGAGCGCCTCGCCTCTTAAGAACGTCTCCGTACTCCGTGAACAACCGAACAAACTAACCGTCTGTGATAACCCATAGATACGAGGCTGGATATGTGTGATGCTAACATTCAAAAGCATCAGTTTTCAAATCTCCCAGCTTTTTAATATTGTTTTGAAGTCGTAACATGATATTCAAGTAATTGTGTGAAAATTACACTTTCAAAACTCGGTAAATTTGTGTGGAAAGGAGTAAAAGGAGTCAGAGTTTTACTGCCTCTAGTGTTTGTTTCTTGTGGAAACTGCAGTAATATAGTTATTGGTACGTATTTCGTGTCTTGTTTAAAAGTGCACCCAGGTACGTAAATGCCATGAGACCAACTTTCTGTGGCTTGTATAATATGTGTTATGTTGGGTTTAGTTTCGTGTGCTCTGTAGATAACATATCGGTACAGTATCGCTTATCAGATATTGTATATTGGTTTGAATTTATTTGTACAGAAATAGCATTTATGCAGTTATGAAAACAATGATCTGCTTATCAGTATTAATCAGGGCCTGTATTCACAAAACATCTTAAGACTAAAAGTAGCTCATAACTCACCGACTTAAGAGAAAATCTTCAAAATAATGGCCGTGTCAATCCTAAATGTAGGACTCCTACAGTATTTCACAAAGCGTTTTAGCGCTAAAACTAGCTCCTAAATCTGAAAGGTTAGGAGTAGTGAAGAGGACTTCACTAAGACCAAGCCACAAACTATTCCTAAAGTGGCTGATGCCGGCAATCTGCCGCTGAACGTAAACATTTCAGAAACATTTGATGAGAATGACCTTTTAAAAAGGTATCACCTTTGGTTTTGGAGGTTATCCCAAATGTCCTTTGATTATATGCTTGTTGTCATTAACCAGCTGGGCAAGACTTGATTTCCTCTCACAGAGAACAGATGGCTTCTCGCCTGTTTCGTCTTTCGTTCTCAGACGTTTCGTGAGATCTGTGCCAGCGCTAGATTCATCCTACGAAAGCAGGAATTGGGAAATTAGCACTTTCAATACTGTTAAAATACATATTGAAGGGACATGCTGTAACAGCTGTTAATGCATCCAGTTTGTTGGTTTCTTTACATTGACATGTATTACTATCAGCCATGATTATTCTACTCTAATTAAAAGCATCTAATTATATGCATATTCACTTATTATGAGAAGCATACATGTAAGAGGCTGACAATAAGCTGAACATATACTTGTTTAATTAGTGACACTTATCCTGCATTTTTAAATCTTTATTTGATTATGGCAACATGATATTGCGCTCTACAATATTTCTATGAATAAATCTCTGACAGAGACCATCAGCCAATCACTGTGTGCATCGTTAGTAAGCTGACATCCCCCTTTACTCTGAGCGTAATACTTCTCTCTGTTCCTCAGTAAAGGTTTGTCTCTGCATCTTTGTGAATAGGTTTTAAGAGAACTTTTACTGCTATTTAGGAGAACACTTAGTGCTAAGATAACATGTTTTGTGAATACGGGCCCAGAATTTTAATATTGATGCAGTATTAATCCATTATATCTAATATATTTATTTAATCTAATATATATATTTAATTATTGTTTTCTAACAGGTTTTCTAAATGTTCACTCATGTTTCATGTTTTATTGGGTATTTTCATTTTCATTTAATTTTTTATATTAAAAATTAAGTTTTTTATATAAAGAGTTGTGAAAATATCATGTCTCGGGTTTTTGTTTTGTTTTTGTCCATACAATCAGAGATATTATTTTTATTATTGCAAAAATAATTATTATTTTCAAAAAAAAAATATATATATATATATATATATTAACAAAAAAAAAATATATAAAAGTAATATTTAAAATAAACTAATACAAAATGAAAAACCAGGTTTATAATTGCTAAAATGTAATAAAGATAAAATTGAAAGTATAAAATAATAGCTAATTCAAAATATTAATCAAAACTATAATAGTAGCCTTTACACAAAAAAATATTAATTTAATTTGCTAATTCTTTTAAAAGTAAGTGGGTGCAATCAATTCATTTTAGCTACATTTAAATAAACTAATTTAGTTTACTAACTTTAAAATGTTGTATTTAAATGTAGCAAAATAAAATAAGTTTTCATGTCAAAGTAAGTAAAGTAAAAACTTACTTAACATTTTATTTTTTATTTTTTTCAGTGTATGAATAAATGAATAATGAAAATAACATTTGTTCAATATGTCTTGTTTTGTGTTCCACAGAAACAAATAAAATCATAATGTTTGGAACAGTATGAGGTGAGTAAATGACTTGGGGAACTATTAATGCACAATTATTTGACTGATAACTGCTATTAGTACTGTTTCAGCTTCCCAAAGACAAACACCAGATTGAGAAATGTTCTGGACAGACTTTGTCTCTGTTAGATCGCATCAGTCACACAGTTGGAAAACTCTGTCCCTGTTCCCTTCGATGTGTGAGTCGTTTTCATGTGCTCGACTGTCATGACACTCATGATGGAGATAAATAAGAGAAACTGTAATCTAAGAATCTGTGAGAGAACCACAGTGCATTTGTCATAAGCGTCTAGATTGTGACCTGTGGGCAGATGTGATGCGGCGGGGGTCCTTCATTAGAGCGGCTCGGCTGCTGTAAATATCCACGTCGATGACTGTGGCTGTGTGGTTTCTGAGTTTCGGATGATTCCAGTCTCAGGTGACACAGATCAGATGCTATTAAAGGATTCTTCCGACCACAGTTTGCTTTGGCGTGAAGCATGAGGCTGGACACGCGTCTTTTCCACACCGTGGCACGGCTCCATTCATTTGTGCGCCGCTGCTTTGGATTGTGGTGGAAAAATATCCTTCCTCTTTTGAAACTGAGACGTATATGCATGAGCGAAACAACCATACGTACCTTATGTGATGTGTTCATGATGTCGGTGAAATGTGGTTTTGTTTGTTCTCTACAGCACATCAATCAAATCAAATCAAATCAAATCAGGATCATTTTATTTTCAAATGCACAATGCTGGTGAGTATTTTGCTGCTAGACAGTGCAGAAAAACAACAGACAATTTTTATGGACAGACGTGCAAAAAAACAACAAACAATTTCTATGGAAGACAGTGCAAAAAAACAACAAACAATTTCTATGGAAACAGTGCAAAAAAACAACAAACAATTTACCTATGGACAGACATAAAAAAAAACAACAACAATTTACATATGGACAGACAGTGCAGAAAAAACAACCATTTTATGGACAGATGCAAAAAACAACCTTATTTAATATGGAGAAATATACAGACTGTACAGAAGACATGTGCAAAATAACATTTCTGGCAGTGTACTATAGAGACATACTCAATTATCAAGAACATTATAAGATGAACACTATATGTACAGTATCTTACATAAGTGGTTCTATTAGAATAAGATGCAACAGATTATAAATTAACAGCAGATTTTGAGCAGCAGATAGTGCAAAGGTGCAACAGATTATTCATATGCAAGTCGTGGATATTGCATCGATGGTGTCAGTGATAGCAGATATTGTGTTGTGCAGTGTGTGCGTAGTCCAGTTGAACGGTGTTAAAGTGCAGTGCATGCATGTTGTGTGAGTGGGATTGATGTATGAGTTATTTGTGACTGTTCATTAGCCTGATAGCCTGAAAAAGCTGTCCCTCAGTCGGCTAGTCGGATCGGATGCTGCGGAAAGCCTGACAGCAAGAAACAGTCTGTGGGACTGGCTCTTTGATAATCCTGTTATCAACAGATGTTAATACAGACTTGGGAAGCTTAAATATTCAGATGATTTGGGACAGGATTTGCTGCAATTATTTAAATGCAGAAAGAACACAAAGAAGATCCATAGAAGAACCATTTTTGGTTCCACGAGGAAGTTCTTAAAGAACACATTTTTCTCCTTAAACTTTAAAAAATAAAGAATCCAAAATTGAGTTTTTGCAAAAATACTCTTAAAGATAAAGGTTTCAAAAGGGTCATTTCTGGTGATGCTATAGAAGAACCATTTTGGGTTCTCCACAGAACCTTTCATTTTTTTATATTGTGAAGAACATTTAATAATCCGCAGAATACTTTTCCATTCTAAAGAAACTTTTGTGCAAAGTAGTTGTTCCATGGACAGTAAAGGTTTGTAATGGAACCATAGATGCCACTAAAGAAGCTTTATTTTTAAAAGTGAACCCCATAGAAGAACCACTTTGGGTTCAGCAAAGAACCTTTCTGTGAACGGTTCTTAAAATAGTGTGAAGATCATCTAAAGAACCTTATTCCACTGTAAAGAGCCTTTGGGTCCATGGATAGCTTCCATGGATGTTAAAGGTTCTTCACAGAAACAAAGATGCCAATAAATAAAGGTTCAAAAAGGCAATTTTCACAGCGATGCCATAGAATAACCATTTTAGGTTCCCCAAAGAACCTTTCAGTGAAAAGTTCTTAAAAGAACCATTTTTTTTTTTCTTAAGTACACACGAATTTTTGATATTCATGACTTTCGTGATTAATAAACGTGTTGTGTGCACAGGCAACGCCAGCCGTAAAGCGTCATTTAAAAACATGTTCATTTGTTTGGGCGCGTCACTATCCGAAATGAGATCGGCGCTTTTGCTCCAGTCTGGAGCAGCTGAAGTTACAGAAAACACAACTTGGGGCGCTCAAACACAAAACAGTCTTACGAGCACACATACGTGTGTAAGAAGATATCGCCAAGTGCGTCTACACTGCAGAAATAGACAAAGAAGATGCAAACAAGATGAATGTAGAGCTGCTGGTCGTTGGTGTCTGAACACAAAGAACTTTGTGACAAAATGATTTTGACAAAATGCACTTCTTCTTCTGAGTGACAACATGTCAGAAGCGTAAATTCATGCGCCACTTGTGTGCTATTTCTGTTTTCATTGCGCCATCTAATGTCAGGGAATGAATTTGCATGTTCACTCTCATCGTCAGATAAACTGTGAACACAAAAATTGTAGAGAATAACTGTGATATTAGTTGTACATTATTACTGTAAAGAGTTTGGGTCCATGGATAGCTTCCATGGATGTTTAAGGTTCTTCACAGAAACAAGATGCCAATAAATAAAGGTTCAAAAAGGCAATTTTACAGATGCCATAGAAAAATTTTATTCAAAGAACCTTTCAGTGAAAAGTTCTTAAAAGAGCCATTTATTTTCTTAGTGTGATTTTTTATTTTTTTTTTTTTTTTTATTTTTTTATGATCTTGTGAACCTTCTTCCTAAGGTTCCACTAATGTTGAAGGTTCTTCATGGAGCCATCAATGCCATTAAGTGTGTATGTGTTTGTTAGAGGTTGGGTGTTGTCTGGGACATGCTGGCGAGCTGTGTTGAAGTCTCCAGGGCATCGTAGCGCAGCAGGTGAAGCAGCAGATAAGGAATCTCAGAAACATGCGACGGACTCCAGGCATGCGCGGCAGCTCCACAGCAGGAGATTACTTTACACGCCATCATGGCTTTCACAGTAACTCAATCCACTGAACAGCAAAGACAAGCTCCTAAGTGCAGAGATATTAGTGCCTGCCAGTTCCCATCATGCACCGTTATCACAGACTCTGAACAGAGGCTGCTTGCTGTAAATTAGCACTCGGTGTAATTGTCCTAGAGGAAGACTGAAAACAGGTTTTGACAATAAATGATGAAACTGCACGGTTCACACTTAAAAACACTGGAAAAATATATATACGGTGGTCCATCTCATGTGGACAGTTTATTTATCATGAACTCATTATCCACATACCTTTGCTTTCAAATAAATTGTATATGATAAATATGGCTGTGATTATCATAATTATAAAAATACAAATATTATTGTATATGATAATAACCTGTTAATTGGTTAGAAGGATCCTTACTCTAAAACTGTAATAGATCTAATGGGACACTTTGTGATATTTTACAATAAAATACTGTTTAATGCACAATTTTAAGAAGTGAAAAAGTTTATTATAAAGTTAAAAAAGATTTTAGTAATTTTATATAGTAGCTTTATTTCAGTTAATAAAATAATATCCTTTATTTTACCGTATTTTTTGTTAAACTTCTGGTAACCACAGCTGATTGGTTATTACCATACATTTCACTTTTAATTTAATAAAATTGAATTAATTTTACAGTGTAGTGTATTTCTACAGTGTGTCATTTGTATTGGGTCTTGTATATGTTCAGTAATTGTCAAAATATTTTCTTTTTGAATAGTTTAACTCATCTTCGTGATTACATTTCTCTTATGAATCAGAGTTTTGAAGCAAACGAAAGAACATTTCTATTTTAAAGATTGTTTATAATGAAACAAAATGTACTCACTTAAACTATATTTTTTCAGGGAATATCAATAGTGAATATTATGAACATTTAGGATGAGTAATTTACTGGTTTTCCTACAAATAAGAAGTCAGAATATTCATCAAAAATTCACCTTTTATGTTCCACTGTAGAATTAAATTCTTTGGAAATGGTGACAGAATTAATTTTTTTCCGTGGGAACTATTCCTTTTTTAACTTTTGTCTGCGGTTCAGATAATTGAACCATTAATCGGGGGCTGAAGATAAGGCCTCTAATCAGAACCACATTAGCTCGTGCTTCCTGCTGTCACGGATGGAGTCCTGCCCATCATCCAAGGGTCATCAGGGGCCGCGACCCCTCGCTGTGATCCCTCAGGCTCCACTGCAGGATGACCAGACGCCACGTGGTGTCCCACACCCCCGATTCATCAGCACAACGCCAGTGATTTCCTAAAAAAGCTCATTAAGACTGATGGAAATCCATTTTCCCTGCAGCACGTCTTCAAAACAATGTTTGAATTTGATTGAGGCTGATGTAAATTCTCCTTCATTTGAAGATTTTCCGCATTAAAAGCTCTGGCATCCACGAGCCGGAAAAGATAAGGCTCTGTTTGTTAATGAAAACGTGTTGTATTTGTTTTGATTAGCCGGTGGGTTCTCGGCGGACACAGTTTACTCCGCGCAGAAGAAAGAATTGTGTGTGTTTCGTATGATGAACACTGTCCAGATGTTTAGGATCCTGTCAAAACCACTTGGTGGAAAAGTGACGGGAACGAGCGAATGTTTACTTTGCACTTTCTGGAGGATGCCATTAGAAAAATGTAATTCAAATCAAATTACGAACTGGCACGTATGTTCTTTCAGCACGGTTGTATTTAGCATATTAGTAGAGAGCCGCTTTTATAAATGACACGTTAAATGTACCGTGAAAAGCCCGTGAAATCCAGGACATGTGATGCAATCGAATACTCACAAAGTAGCTCAGGAACGCATGCACACATCCTGTTAGCGGCGGTTCCATAATTTGGGGCTGTGCAAACACATGGGGAGGAAAGAAAAGCACAAGTTGTCTGGGCTCTGAAAATGATGGGCCGAACTGACATGAATATGAGTATTCAGCTGATGTCTCCAAATGAACTGTGAACAAAAAGCTATTGAGAACCAGGAATGATCTTCTGGGTAATGGTAGACTCAATGTTTGTGCCTTTTATTGGTTGTAGTTTATTTCTTGAACACATGGGTTGCATGACAGCAACAAGAAATAGGTCACTATGAATCCGCTTTCTTGTCTGGAGTGATTTGAGGTTATAAACATTGTTTCAGGTAAATACTGTGTCGAGTTGTTAAGTATCTAAGGCTAAATTAAATTAGCTGAATTCATTATTTTTATTGAAAGATATTAATACCTTTTTCAGCAAAATAATAGGAAGAAACGCTAATAATAATTGATTTCTGATCAGCAAATCAGCGTTTGTGACCCTGGAGCACAAAAGCAGTGTTAAGTCGCTGGGGTATATTTGTAGTAATAGCCAAAAATACACTGTATGGGTCAAAATTATAGATTTTTATTTTATGCCAAAAATCATTAGGATATTAAGTAAAGATCATGTGGCGTGAATTTAGTAAATTTCCTACTGTAAATATATCATAACTTAATTTTAATTAGTAATATGCATTGCTAAGAACTTCATTTGGACAACGTTAAAGATGATTTTCTCAATATTTAGATTTATTTGCACCATCAGATTCCAGATTTTCTAATAGTTGTATCTCAGCCAAATATTGTCCGATCATAACAAACCATACTTCAATAGCTGATTTATTCAGATGATGTTGAAATCTCAATTTCAGAATATTTACCCTTGTGACTGGTTTTGTGGTCCAGGGTCACATGTCCAAGGATCATGGGACACCGATGATGTAAATTCAGCTTTGCATCACAGGAATAAATTACATTTTAAAATCTATTAAAATATAAAACAGTTATTTTAAATTGTAATAATATTTTAGAATATTTCTGTATTTTTCAATCAAATAAATACAGTCTTAAAACATATATTATTAATAGATTTTTTGAATGGAAGTGTACATATAAAGTGCACAAAATATTGAATCCATTTAGCCTATTTTATGTCTATTCTTTGTATTATTGATTGATTGATTGATTGATTGATTGGGCCCTGTTTTATAGAATGACCCCATGTCAAAACCAGCGGCTAGGCTGTTAATGTGAACTCTCTAGAGGCTAATATTTATGTTGAATCTGCATGTCTCATTGATCTGCCCTCAGATATCATCACTTCATCCTGCGGAGGAAAGAGCTGAGAGCCGTCCTCAGAACACTTCCCAGGAGCCTGACTTGACTAAGTGGCGGGAACATTAGCATTTTCATCCGGGCCGCTGGGATATGCTTGGAAGAGCAGCGTAGGAGAAGAAAAATAAGCACAGGTACTACCAATAAGTCGCCCTTGAAAAGAACCAGATGTGTGCGCAAGGATCTTTCAAAAATATTATCTTTGGAGGTCGAACTTCTCAGAACGCCGTTCTTGTCCCAACCCCCTCAAACCGACACTTGCTCGCCGTGTGCCTTTGCATGCTTCTCGTTTCACAGTACACAGTATCTCCAATAGCATTTTCCTCAGAGGTCAGAGATGTAAATATGGCCCACGGTGCTCATTGTTTCTGCATCGCTCCACGGCGTCTGCTTTTAAAACACAGGGAGACTTTGTGTGGCGGCTCAAGGCCCTGACAGGCTGAAGTCAGCTCACGCCACGGCCGTTCTCCTACACAGAGCCACCTCTATGGAAAGCCAAACGACCAAAAAAACCACAAACCTCAGGGCTTTTTGAATAAAACAAGCCGGAGTCTTTTATGAAACCTTTTTTTTCTGTGGTGACTAGAGCAGAAACACACATGCAAATCTGTCAGCTTACTCGTTAGGATAATAACTCGAACATGTGAGGTTTTTTCAGCATCTATCCTGCCGTAACAAAACACAAAGCCTTTGAGCGATAAGTCGGCGGATAGAAGTGCAGGGTGAAATATGGACTCTCGATTGCACCGCCAACAACAAAAGGTTTGTGTTGGGATCTGCTTCTCTGTAAATGTGTCACAATGTTGGAGCCCCTCCTGGGTGTGCCGGACATGGTGTTCCCACAAGATCTCTCTGGCTCGGGTGCTCTGTCATTAGGCCTTGCCACCGGTGCCACACGCCACTCCTAGTGCTGAGCGCGAGGCCAACGAGACGCAGCTTTTGTTGCCAGAGCGCTCCAGCCTCCCCCATAACCGCTTCAGTTTTACTGGAACTTCTGCTGTGGAGACAGATAATTGAGTTTCTCTATATTCCATGCGAGTTTGTTTAAATTGTCTGTCTGTATACACAGGTTGTGACCAGTCCAAGTCCAGTCCGTACAGCGTTGGGCGACTGCATGGCATTTGGTGTTTTCAGATCAGCATCAACGTATCGTTAAAATCACACCGTTCCAGTAAATATCAGCTGAATTAGTTTTACCTGTCATTTCCCGAAAGCCCCACAACAGGGTTGTAGGTTTTCACCCATCCATGTAGAGACGGCCTCTGCGTGGGCAAATGTTTGTTATCTTTGGTTTCAGCTGGAGGTTCGGTGTCTCTCTGGGACTGGTCGACATGCATACCAGGACAGACCAGCACGGCCCTCCCATTACCACATGAGTATATTCCATAGGAGTCATGTGACCGCTAGTGTCCTCTCTCCCAGTGTATCCCATTGTGAAAGATGCATGTGAATGCAAACTTTACATTCATGCTAATTATGACAGTATGTTCAAAGCAATGCTACTCAAAAGAAAACAAGTGTAATCAGTCTACAGTACTGAATGAGTCATGTTTGGATGAATCTCTGGAAACATGTCATAATCGGTCAAATTTCACCCCAAAATAAAATAAAAATTATATATTTTTTTGTTATAAACAGTCAAAACAGTTTGTATATTAAAACAAACCTCATTACTGTAATGCAAAAAATATTATTTCAAATACAAATAAAGTATTTTTAGTATTTGTACTCTCTTTAATTTTGAATAATTTATATTAAATAATTGTATATATTTTTGATAATTTGAGTACAATATTAAAATGTACCGTGTTACAGTAATGAGAATTGAATTGATCATCACTGAGAATAATGGAAATTAGATTTCAAATATTAAAAGTATAATGTCAAGATACATTAGGATGCATAAGATTCATCTCATTAGGACAATTAAAATTTGTTCTGAAAATGTCACAATTGAAAAAAATAGATATTCATAAAATATACCTCATTTTCTTTGTTTTAATAATTTTTACCTTCTTTTAAATTTTGTGGATTAAATTTAATTTGGTCATGTTTCTGTGAGACAGGGTTATTAAATAAAATAAACATTAACTGAAATAAAATATAAAAAATACTAATATTTTTATACAAAATAATGCATGCATGCATAATAAATAAATAATTTGTATTTAAATAAGTTAAGCTAGTTGCCAACATTTCTCATTTTCAAATGCTAAAATAACTAAAACTATAACAATCTATATAAAAATTACAATTAATTAAACCAAAACTACAATTTAAATTTAAAAAAAAAAGAATTCAAAAACTGAAACACGGAGTATGTCAACGATACTGAAATAACTGAGATGCAGAGAGATGTACCTAAGCTGCAGATGTCACTTCCCCAAGAACAGTATGCTCTTGACCTGTCAAATCCAAACTGAATTTCTTCTAAATTAAATGAATCTGCATGAAAAGCTGCAATATCTTTCTGTAAGGGGCAATAATCCTGGGCACTTGTGCCACGGCCAACAGAGGCCTGCATGTCAGTGATACTTTCATCTAAATATACACGAGACTGACGGCAGCAGGTGACAGGGTCCTGAACATCACGCATACACAAGTGTGTGTGTGTGTGTGTGTGTGTGTGTGTGTGTGTGTGTGTGTGTGTGTGTGTGTGTGTGTGTGTGTGTGTGTGTGTGTAGAGTGTGTGTGTGTGTGTGTGTGTGTGAGTGTGTGTGTGTGTGTGTCTGTGTGTGTGTGTGTGTGTGTGTGTGTGTGTGTGTGTGTGTGTGTGTGTGTGTGTGTGTGTGTGTGTGTGTGTGTGTGTGTGTGTGTGTGTGTGTGTGTGTGTGTGTGTGTGTGAGAGTGTGTGTGTGTGTGTGTGTGTGTGTGTGTGTCTGTGTGTGTGTCTGTGTGTGTGTGTGTGTGTGTGTGTGTGTGTGTGTGTTGTGTGTGTGTAGTGTGTGTGTGTGTGTGAGTGTGTGTGTGTGTGTGTGTGTGTGTGTGTGTGTGTGAGAGTGTGAGAGTGTGTGTGTGAGTGTGTGTCCTTGTTGGGTGCGGTTGGGGCTGGGATGCCATCGCCCCTTCACTGTGGATTTAGATCTGAACTAAACACAACCCGATTTTGGGTTTCTCTACAAAGCCAGCTGGTCTGGCTTGATTTTCTGTAGTCTTTTTTGACATATTAACAAGCTTTTTTTCTTTTTTACAAAGACTGTCCCACAGCAGGTGCTGGAGGGTTGATCTTCCTGGAGAAGAAAGTTATCGGACTGGTAAGTGACCAAAAACGTCCAAATGAAACGATTGCTTGACGTTGGAGAAAAAATGAGGTGTCTGCTTGAACATAGGTTAAGTCCATAATAAAGTGTGTGTGCTAGTGTGACACAGTGTTTCAACACGTCTCGTTTGGGGAATGCAGATCTGAGAATAGAAATAGAAAGATACAAATTTAGAGAGGTGGCCTTTTTGTCGAGACATGGTTTGCCTTCGTAAATAGATATGTTTGTCTAGGAGATGAATGCGGGAGAGGATCACCGTTGACTAATATTGTGTCAAGCTGGTTTACGGCTCCTTTTATGACAAAAGCTTTGACGTGAATGTCACGTTCTTCGTCGGAGCGTTTCAGGACTTTATCAAGCCACTATATGTTTGACCCACGTGTTGTGGAGGATCTTCTTTTCCCCAAAAATGCTTGTTAATATTATCTCATTGAACTAGAACTAACTGACTGACAACTTAGATAATTTTTATTTTGTTACCTTGTTACACTTGTGTTGTTCCCTGTCAAAAATGACTGCTTGTAAATCTCTCTTTATGAAATTTGGGTTTCAATCTTTTTGTCAACATATCTTTTTTTGATATGATTGATTGTCTGTGCTTATGCATCTCAATTTTTTTGTGAAAATTTTAAAATAATTCCACAAATAATGTTCCAAATAAAATGCAAAACCTGTGATAATTGTTAGAAAACAAGCATTCTATATATTATTACCAAATCTTGGATTCTCGATCTTTTTGTCACCTTGTTTTCCAAGAAGTTTACAAGCGGTTTTTAAAAGGTCGGTCATGTTTGACCAGGAACACCAAATTAGGTAAAGGATTTCAAGCTCAGCAGAAAGGTTAAATGTCATTTCTACTTCCTGTGTTTGGTACCAGTGTGCATAATATTGCAATAAAAGATAAATGTGTTTAAAAATTGAAGAAGCCATTTTCATTGCTAGTAAATTCTATAATTACAAAGAAATGGCAAGTAACATTATATTAAGCATAAAATGTTTAAGTAGAAAAACCGAAATAGATTCTCCTGTAAAATGTACTCAAATAATCTTTGTTTTACTTACACTTGAATTCCAGTGAATTTGGTACAAAAAGATAACTGTTCTTAAATGAGGATTAAAGTGTTCTTTACTGGTGCTCGCTCCGCTGGTGTCTTTCTCTATAAAGGCCACAGCTGTAGCGTATCCATCAACAGTGTTTGAGATAATGAAAGGCACATCAAGGGCATTTGAGGTGCCCACAAAACCACCGATTCCTGCCCACAACCACTGCAAAACAAGACGCCGTGATAATGCTATCCTTATGTACTGAGTGTGAGTGCTTGTACAGTTCAGACTCTGGCTGTCCCGATGGTTGATGCTCTAAAAGAGCTGAATGTGTTTGAGGAGGAAGCACAACTGACCCACTTTAGATGCTGAACGTCAATGCAGCAAGATCTGCATGTTCAGCTGCACCGAGCTCAGTTTGTATTTTGACTCTGTGTATTCAGCCTGGTTGTTATAATAGAATACTGTATTCTAATTACAATGATATATATATATTAAACTTTGGATAAAAGAGTCTGTTCATTTAATTTAATAAAATAAAGGGCTATATTCAGTGCAACTGAGACATTCATTGCTTAAATTAAACAATTTTTTTTTACACAAAATTGACTAAAATATTTAAATCTGGTGTATTTTAATTTGGATACTATGGATATATATATTTTAAATATTTTAGTTAATTTTGTGTAAAAAAAAAAAGTGTTTCATTTAAGCAATGAATGTCTCAGTTGTATGTGTGTGTGCATAATATATACAAATATACATAATATACAAATTATATTGTGTGTGTGTGTGTGTGTGTGTGTAAAATATATTTGATATATGTAAAAACATGGCTTTTCACACACACACACACACACACACACACACACACACACACACACACACACACACACACACACACACACACACACATATATATGTATATATATAATATCCAAAATACATATATATAATTATCTTATTATACTACTAACAAATACATATTATTTATAAATGCATAAATACTTTTACTGATTAATGTTATGAACACCAAAACTGTTCTCTTATAGTTTATATATAGATTATTTTGTTATGTTGATTTAGAATTTCTTTTTGTGCCTTATTTTTATTTATATTTTTTTTGAGAAAGTGGACTCTCAATTTGCAATTTAATTATAATTTGTTATTTTTGTTAGATGCTGTATTTGTGCTTTTGTACATAGGTTTTATGCAACATCATAAATGTAATGTAACATTTTGGGCATAATGTAGTGCAATATGAGATATATATTTTGAAAGGGCATACCTGTAAGCAGATATCAGGTTATGTAACAGACTTTAGGGCAGGTTTCGAGACATGGGAACTCGTCAGGTAGCATGATTTGAAGTGCGTTTTGCACGCTAGGACTCCTCCAGTGAAACCAGAGTGTGAACTACAACAATAGAAAGCATGTTTTCTGTATTCAGGCTCGTGTGGTGGTTTACAGGTGTCTAGCCGTGAGCCGTGGCCTCAGCGACACATGCAAACAGCTAGCTATATGTGTGAATGGGTTAGACATGAAAATAGGCAAAAATCTCAAATAGGCTGGATTGAGACAATCGACTGTTATTTAACAGGAAACTTGGTATTAAATAAATAATTGTTGTAAAAATAAAAATGTGGTCAATATTTACTCACCCTCATGTTGTTCCGAACCTGTATGAGTTCTTCCTTCAATTATCACAGAAATATTCACTTTGTCCAAAAGGAGTTAAAGTTCAAATATTAGTCTTTTCAATGCAAACCTGTTATTTGCTATAAAGTAGACCCTGAAGTGTGCTTCAAGACAGGCTGTTTGTTTTATCTTTGGACTGGAGACTGTCTGTCTAGCTGTCTTTCTCTGTGTAATGTGTTTTTATGACAGCAGGTAAAATGTGTGCTGCACCTCTGCTGACTTATTCATTTCATCTTGATATGAATTTTAATCAAACATTCACGGAAATGCTACATGCACACTGTAAAGTTTCAGGAGTGACCAGTGGCGGCTGGTCAATAGGGGGCGCTGGGGGGCCGCCCCCCCTTCAAGTTAGCCCCCTTTTTAACAATAAGTTACAAATATATCGCAAATATTAACTAAATAAAATCATTTAGTCATAGTATTCTACTGTTAGTTATATTATAATTTATTGAAAATCCAAAATGTAAACTATATTTCTTTCATATTTGTGTGCGGGGCGCCGGACTAATGAGTGTGTATGTAGGTACACAAACTTTTCAAAAGCATGTGATTTGAGGCTAAGCTCTAATTGGCTTGTTTCAAATTGTCCTTGGGGCGCAGGCTCCTCCCACTTTTGTTGTTAGAGAATCAATATTGTTTTATATGTTTGGCCTCAATGTGATTGGACCGTTTAACGACTCTCGTTTTAACTCAGCAATGAGCTCGACAGGTGAAGAAAAATTAATAGATAGAAAAGATCCAGATGAAAGTACATTCGGTTTCAGTTTGTTTTAAAATAACTTCACATGAACTCTTGAGTGCATTTAACGAAGACGCGACGCGACTGAACGCTTTGCATTAGTAGGATGCGTCGCGTCACGCTCACTACTGGGTGTTACAGTACGCGTTAGCCGCCTCTTTTGCAAAGAGAGAGAACGAATGATTCTCTCCGTGTGAGAACAGACGCTCGTGAATCGTGTCAGTAAACAGAGAGCTCAAACACTGCTGATCACCCAGGATAACCGGACGTCTTCAGCTGTTTTCCCTTATTTGCTTTCGCATCCATCGAGTTTTAGGGTTGGGGTAGGTGTAGATGTTAATAAAACACAATCTAATAGGTAGAAAAAAATATTTATTGTTGGTTTCCGGTACTAGATGTATCTCTTCTATCCACAACCTGAATATAACACGTAATTACTGTATGTGCATTACTGTAAGAGTAGGTTTAGGGTTGTGTTAGGTGTACACATTAATAAAACATAACAGGTAGATTTTTCGTTGTCGAATTGTACTCCCCACTGTTTTAATGGGAGGTAGCAAAATCTGACAGGTAGCACAAATCGACAGAACACCGGAAATCGCCGGCTCTCCATTGAAATGAATGGGATCGTGTCGCTTTGTCGTGTAATGTGAACGGGGCTTTAGTCTACGTGTCTTTGAGCTTGTTGTTTGGGCTCGACTCATAGAGCGATCAATTTTATATAGGCTAGTTAATAAACTGTGTAGGTTGCGATATTTTGACGTGTTACTTATTTCCAAGTTATTGCGTTTGGAAGGAAGTTGATGTGCTTGTTCTTATTTGCTGGTTTTTAGAGCAAGATCTGGCAACACAAACGTACCTCGTCCCCCTGTGATTTATTACACCGCAACTCTGATGTGCGTTTAAATAAGTCGTTCACTTCGGTTCCGTACACACTGCGTAAAGGTGTAGTAAATGTTGTTTCTGTAGGCTAAATGTGGTTATTAGAGTTAATTCGGTTGTAGAATGTGTGAACGTACAGAACATTTAGCAGCAGTGTGGCCTTAGTAAACACAAACAACTTCAAAATCATAATAACTACCCCCAAAGCTTCACAGACACTTAAGATTACGCTCATAGTATTGCAAAACTTCACATGGGGTTTTACCCTTACCCGCACTTGGCAGCGCTTGGGGAAATTGTTCAATGAAAAGCATGCCCCCCCCCACCCCCCCCTCCTCAGAGTGCCCATGCTCCTTTGTGAGTGTCAGCATTAGAGGCCTGCCAGGAAAAGTGTTGGAAAGGTAAAGGGGTTGTCAGTGTTCTGTGTCTATTAAAACACACACATAGCTTTTCTTGGACAAGAGTGGTTAAGCTGTTTCCGCTCTCTACCTAATGCTCAGTTATCGAGATAAACTTTGAAAAACGTTAACAGTCCCGGTCTCAGCTGAATGAACAAATACAGAAGCCCTCTGATCGAGCTGTGATGGTTATTGAAAGGATGTGTGGTATAGGCCAAGTCTGGATTGAGGTGTAATACTCGGACCCGCCGCTAGTGTGCGCTGATGAGTCCCAGAGACGCCTGTCACTAAACTCCACTGATCTCTAATTCCCCAGACTCATAACTAATTCATATCATTTGATGAATATTTCACTTTTATAGGTGCCAAACGAAGAACCTGAAAGCCTAAAAAACCCATTTGATGGAGACACAAAAGCAGTGAGGATTCAGAGGGAGAAGACAGTGAAGTTGAAACAGAAGGTTTTGAGCAAGTGATTGGTAAGATTTATTTTTAAACAAATTACATGTTCTTGTTTATTTTTATACTATTTATTTTAAATATTTACTTATATATTTTTGTATGCATTACATTATAAATTGTATGCATAACAAACACAATAATTAAATGATAATCTTATATAATTAGTTTTATTATTCAGTTTAATAATAATTATACAATTATTCCGTAAAATTAACTAACAAAGAAAATTATAATATAAATATCTTAATATAACAATTAGGATATTTATTGCAACAATTATTCATTATTGAATATTATGATATAATAATGTATAATTTAACGGGTATTTATTTAACTGTAAATAGAGTCGGGTGAAGAAAAAATGAAAATAAAAGATAGTTAAAGAAATTGATGACTAAGTACAGTGAGTTTCCCTTAAAATAACTTGACATGAACTCTTGAGTGCATTTAACGAAGACGCGACGCGACTGACGCTTTGGTGATTAGTAGGATGCGTCGCGTCACGCGCGTGCGGGTGTTACAGTACGCGTTAGCCCCGCCTCTTTACAAAGAGAGAGCGAGCCCGAATGATTCTCTCTCCCGTGTGACGAACAGACGCTCGTGAGGATCGTGTCAGTAAACTAGAGAGCTCAAACACTGCTGATCCACCCAGGATAACTCTGGACGTCTTCAGCTGTTTTCCCTTATTTAAAAAACCCGCTTTCGCATCCATCGCTGCATGTGTCAAAACCAATGAGAGACGCGGCGTTCAGCGATCATTCTCACATTGACGCGCGCATGAAGCGCTGTGACGCGGTTCTGGATTTGGAGAGCGCGTGAGGAGTTCTGGACCATTAACACAGCGCATGCATGCTTTCTGGACCTGACACACTCATGCATTACAAAGTAAGTTCAACTGGCACAACTATAGAAGCTTTTTGGCTTAATAGAACACATTGATTAGAATCGAATACCATACTAGAGTTTAACAAGCAGCTGGATAGTATAGAACAGAACAGTTTTACACGTGATACTAGTGAAGTATAGGTCAAATTATATAGAATAGTACAACTGAAGTATGGAGTAGCTTAGTGTCGTTTAACAAGCATTATAATAGTGTATACTGAAGTAATATAGAAAAGTGTTAGTATAGAACAGTGTAAGTAATATACTAGAATAGTACACTATAAATAGTATACACTAGTATAGAAAAGAATGATTTTACAGGTAATATAGTTTAAGTAATTTAATATAATATACTAAAAGTAATAGAACACCATAAAATAGAATCATTTACAAGTAATAGTCGAGTATAGAATAGTTTGTCATATATTATATACTAGAAAATAAAATAATACTGTATACTACTGTAGTATGGAATAGTATAACAAGTTACAGTAATTTTAGAAATCCAGATATCATATGCTTGTTGCATTGGCTGTTCTATTTAGTAATTTTTATTGTTATGTATTTATTTTATTTTTATATATATAATTTTAATGTTGTCTGGGGTGCTTCAGGTAACACTAAACAAACTACTTTTCCCAAATGGTGTAATTATATGAATAGCATCTCTATTTATACCCCGCTGTGGTAATTGGAGAACTGTAAACAAGTCATTTTTTATGGCAGCTCTTACCGAAACGAATGGCTTTACAGTTAACCTGTAATACCCAGGATGGGGGGCATGAGAGAAGTACTCTGTGCTGGGGCTTGTACAATAATAATGACCAAAGGGCAAACTGTGATCCAGGAAAGCCTGGTGCTCCTCCCTATACTTCATAACATTCATTGTGGCCTTTTTGTGAGTGTGTTAAATGCACATTAGTATTGAAAGAGGGGCAAGAATGAACAAATCCGCGTTTCGATGAGTTGAAATGCTTGAACACAAACAGGAAGCGTGTGCGTCTGCTATGTGCCTCCTCTCAAAGTATGGCACACACTTCGACCGATTATCGCCATCGGGAAACTATAAATCTGACGTGTGTTATCAGTGAATGATGACAACTTAACAGCAATGAAGGATGACAACAACAGCTTCTGTGTTCTCAATCACACCACAGTCGCCTGATGGTGAGACGTTAATTAATACATGTTGTATGGAAAGCTAACGTAGATTTGGAAAAGCCAATCATCCAAAAAGCTCTGGATTGAGATGTTATGAGAGGGGATTTCTAAGCTTTGCTGTCGTATACGGTTTGATAAAGCGCTTGACGGGAAGACGGCGTAATTGTGGTGTTAGCAGCTAGTAGTGGCATCCAGGCTGTAGAGACAGTATATGAGCTGTGTAGGTTATCCTGCTGGGTGGTCTGAGTGCTGGTCAGATCTTTCTTCATTAGCCACTGAGTGAAACGCAGCGCCGTCATCGTTCCTGAAGAAACAGCTGTGCTCCTGAATGAAGACTTTTGAAAACATTCGGATGCAAATGTACACATTTTATAATGACACATTTATTAACTATTTTATGTATTTAAGTAACAATTATAAGCATTATGTGTTGTTTTATGGATATATATAATTCATAAAATGTTATTTATATATGGAAAATAAATTAAAACTATGTAATAAATATATTTTTATTCAAAACAAAACGTAAGTAAAATAAATGAGCAAAATGCTATAAAATGTAAATATATATTTAACTAAAACTTGTTATACACCTATTATTGCGTAATATTTTTTATATTTAAATATGTATATTAAAAATTAATGTATAACAATTTTTAGTTAAATATATATTTACATTTTATAGCATTATACATTTTGCTCATTCATTTTACTTACGTTTTGTTTTGAATAAAAATATATTTATTACATAGTTTTAATTTATTTTCCATATATAAATATCATTTTATGAATTATGATGATGTGCATTAACACTAAAATTAGTATTGAATCCAAAAATGTTATGTACACTTATAATTTTTTAAAATTTTTTTTTTCATATTGAATAAAATATGGATTCGTTGTAAATGAAGAATAGCAGTGCGTGTGTTCATTATTTCTGCACTCGGCACATTCAACCTGGGTTTAACCCTAGAAAAGCTCAGAATGAAACCTAAGCTCTCCTGGTCTGTGGCTTTGCTGATCTTGCTCTCAAAGCAGTTTTTCGGCTACAAAAAATGAAAAACCTTCAGATTTTTTCCCTGTCATGTAATCTATCTTTGTCACTGGTGTAAAATGCTCAATTCACTGCGTTACATCCTCCAGTGAGGAGGCTTCGCACAGAGAACTCATTGTACGGCGGGCCGTATATAGCGTTAATCAGCGAACACTCGCCCCCCTTGCTCGACGCGTGCGTCTGGGGATATTTTTAGTGGATCATGTGTTCATAGTTTAGTGTGAGGTTAGTTAAAGTATTTAAGATGTGACTTGTCGGCTCTGAGGTAACAGATACTGGGTCCACTGTAACACGGCACTGGAATCCTGTCCAGTTTTCCCATTAACAGGATAGTCAGCCGTTTCATTGGGCTCCTGGTTCTGTCTGTCCATCTTTTGGACTGGGTTGTTATGACATCTGCACACTGACAGGTTTCTATCGGTGCAAGAATCCCAAGCCAGGTGTCTCTGAAAGGACAAATGCTAATTCTTGACCTCCTGAGGTCTTACAGAAGTCCAGCTGATGAAGGACGGTTAGCGATAAAGCTCAACGGCAGGAGTCGAAGCCATTCTTTGTGTGTCTGTACATTTGATAGTTTCGTTTCTGGATGCTAATTAGTTAATACAGCATTCTAGACAGTACCGGTATCACAACATGTCATTTTTAACCTCACTTTACCTATCAGGGACTAGATCTTCGAAGGGAAGAGTTAATATATTACCATATTGGCTTAATAAAACAATACTTAAATACAAAATTTGTAGGATCTCCTGAAAAGCAAGGAAAGGTCACCCAAAATTAAAAATGCCCTCATTTATTCACCCTCATGTTAGTCCAAGCGTTCTGTGGAACACAGCATACAATGAAAGTCAATGGGGTCCAATGTTGTCCTTCAAAATATCTACTGTTGGGTTCCTCTGAAAAGAGTAAATAATGACACAACTCTTATTTTTGGGTGAACTATCCCTTTAAGACACTCCAGGCTGTGCTATATGGTGAATATCTCATACAGCACTGACCTCAGCCTCAAAATTACAGAGGTGCAGTCCATGTTTGGTTGAAGCAAACTTGCATATTTGAGGGCTTTTATAGGCCTGACTGTGTTGCTCGAATCATGTAAGTTTGCTCTTTGATTATATGTCAAGACAGTTCCCACAATGAGGTTTACTTTCAAAATGAGTGTCTAGAGAAGACTAGCATCTCTATTCTGCATTTGAAGGCACAGAAAGCATTGAGAGCTATAAATTAAATGTAGGCTTTTGAAGTCCCAAAACACCTCTGATTTGACGCTTGTGAACAATGTTTGTCTCAGTTTTGATGAGCCATCGATTTCAGCCTCTGCTTCTGTTGTTCAGAGTAAAAAGTTCATTTTATTTTTGGATCTGCTGCGTTTACACACGCAGTATATTTGGTAGAGGAAGTCTGTGAGGGGGAGTTTGAGGGGGCCGACGAGCCGAGTTCCTGCCGTCATGCTCCCGAGTTTCCACGTCACTTCCTCTCCATGAGATCGTTCCCATGCTGCTGTAAACACCCACACCCAGACCTCCAGACCGAAATCCAGCTCTTATGATGCAGATACTGGGCGAGAGAAACTGTTCAGCCAGTAAACTTCAGAGCCTGGATTCACAAATACCTTTAAGATGTTTCTTAAGACAAATCCTAAAGAATGTGGAATTACTTAAAGGGATAGTTCACCAAAAAATGAAAATGACCTCATGATTAATTCATCGTGTATATGACTTTCTTCTTTCAGATGAATACAATCGGAGCTCTATTATAAAACGTCTTGGCTCTTTCAAGCTTAATAATGGCAGTGAATAGTGGTCAAGATTTTGAAGCCCAAAAAGTGCATCTATAATCAAAAGTACTCCACACAGCTCCAGAGGGTTAATGAAGGGCTTCTGAAGTCAATCGATGCATTTGTGTAACAATAATGACTTTATCTACTACATTTTTTGTGATTATAAAATTAAAAACAAGGTCCCTATTAGACTCGATTTTTGAATTTCAACTTGTTTCTGAATTTCGAATTTTGCAAAAACACTTAAAATAATAATCATTGTTTACATTATCATCCCTTGTAGTAGTAATATATATATATATTGAGTTGTGCTATAATGCTTAATAATTTAAACAAACCAATGAATTCATTAAACGTCTTACATTTGGGTATTTAAACACGTTTAGGTTATCTGAACTTTACGAGGTTATTTACTGTTTGCTGATTTCTAAGAATTCAAATTCTTAAGTTTTAACTTTAGAACATTCTTAAATATTTTTGGGAATACAAAGGTAAAAATATAGCAGTTACAAAGATTTTTATTTTAATAATGTTTTTTTTAATTTGGCTTCTGGTCTTTCTAGGCTTGATCTTTGCATCAAAATCCACGTAAACTTCAGTTGTCAGTTCACCTTTTACTCCTTAATCGTGTTCTGTACACACAAAATCCACTAAAATACGGGAGTGACAACCGCATTAACTCCCGAAAAATACAGTTATTGACAACCGCATTTACAGAAATTCTACGCAGAGTGTACGGAACCAAACTGAACAACTAGTTATTAATGACGTATTTGAACATGCATCAGTGTATTCGTCTGTAAGTGAGATGCAAGAAAACAGTGAAAGAAGTATTAACTTAGCTCACGGGGCTATAGTTGCCAGATCTTCACAGAAAAACACAACAACAATCTTGGACAAGTACAAAAAACAAAAACACCAAAATGCTTTGTAACACCAAAAAAAACCCTCATCCACAACAGCTCACATTTTATCTTTATAAGATAAGACCAAACAACATGCCTAAAAGTGCTTATAAATATGAGGACATGGCAACACTGCAAGACCGCGCTCTCTAAAGCAGCCTCCCGAGCATAAACACAACGCTGCACGTCTATCAGCGGTAGTTTAGTTAACATCGAACGATCATTTACAGGACTCACTCCTGCATTTAAATGCGCTTGTCACTCCTGAAACCCTCTGTGAGCTGTAGAACATACTGCATCTCAATCCATTAGAAAATGCTCTCACCGTATTTTTAATGTAAGAGTGGGTGTCCATTTATAACTTCAATGTGTGAAGCTTGCGGTGTCATTCACTTCCAGTTATTTTTAGCTGGACAAAACAGCTTGCTATTGCAAATTGGTATTTCTTATTTTAATTAATTGTCATTAACTCGCTGGTTTGTACCGCAAATAGTTTGACCATCTCTGCACTATATGTTATTCTTCAAATGATTTACCTATAGTGACCAATGAAACAAAAACTCACACTTATTATTCTTATTTGTGTAAGAATAATAACTTTATCTACTACATTTTTTGTGATTATAAAATTTAAATTAAGGTCCCTATTAGAGTCGAATTTTGAATTTCACAATCAAAGAAAACAGCTTACTTCCTCGTTACAAAATAATGTGAATAGGCTAGCATTGCTATTCCCGGCGACTTCACTTAAGATTAAGAATGTAAACAAACCACTAAAATGAAATATTCAGCTTTCGGGTGTAACTCAAAGGATCAGCGGTTCTTCAGATGATGGGACCAGCGCGGTCCCATACACGCTGCCAGTGCCACGAGACACCGTGAGACTCGCTCTGATGTCAGAGCCAACCAGCCGGACAGATCTGTTCTCCACGCCGGGCAGTCTGACAGAAACACTTAAAGATATCGATCACAGTCTGTGTCTAAGCCGTGAACCGCTAACTGCAGGGCAAGTGTGCGTTTACTCTCAAATAATATACAGTCAGCTTTGATGTCCAAAAATCACATTATACTTCTATATATATATATTTACTAATAGATGCGTATTAACAAATAAAACAAACTTTACATTATTATTATTAGTGCTGTCAAACGATTAATCGCATCCAAAATAAACGGGTTTGTTTACATTATATATGCATGTGTACTGTGTATATTTTTTTGAATATATAAATGCACACACATACAGTATACATTTTGTAAATATTCTTATATTTTTATATGAAAATATTTACATTTATATATTCATGTTCTTATATATTATATGTATATATACATATAAATAATTAATATAAAACATTTTTCTTAAATATATACATGCATGTGTTTGCATTTATATACATGGTACATAAATGTGCCTCATATCGTTCTTCATTCTCATTATTGTTACAAATTAACATAATTTCAACCCGATTTAATATTTCCTGTTTATTTATTTGGTTATTTTCCTATATGCATCAAATCAGGTAGAATTAACTTGTTATGCAAAACACTGTATATTGTAAAAATAAAGATAGCTAATATGTGTAGATTTAACTGAGCACTTACTGAGCAGCTCAGTATTCATGTCATAAATGCACTGCTTTTGAAATAATGTGACTGAAAACAGAAGTGATATCTTAGCATGTGGCTATGAATGGCCACAGAGTTTCAGTTGGCAGTGTGTATCGGTTAGCGGTGAAGCGCAAACGCGGCGCACACACACTGAGAGAACACAGCTGTGTGACACATCTTCACAGCAAAAGGAAGCCATGCAAATGAGCAACCAACTATGAGCAATGCGCCAAAATGCCTTGTGCTCTCGCTGTCATAGTTTTGAGTTATTCGCCAGAATATTAACCGAATTGTTGCTAATATCTCGATCGTAGCTGACAGTGATTACAAGCTTAGCTTTTGTAATTAGGTCACTGAAAGGCCTGCAAAAAACTAGGACAGAATTTGAGATTTTCCATTAATTTGGGCATTTAAGGAAGTGTAGCATCCTTGTCTTGAATTAGTGCATTTTTCTTTATTTTACCCCATTAGCAATAATTCTTCATAAAGCATAAATCTGTGAAGTTTATGCTATAAAGGTTTTATATGTGCCAGTAAGCATAATTAAAAGTTAATTTAATTTTAGTTTCATTGATATACTGTTACAGTTTTTGCCATTATTTTTAATTTGTTTTCTTTTTACTTTTATTTTAAAAATATATATTTAATTATTAATTGCATTGATTTATTTTATTAAAATGTAATTGTATTTATTAAATGTCATTGTAATATTTTTAATGATGTCTATATTGATTTTATTAATTTTTAATTTATTAATTTTAGTTTATTGCATTTTATTTATTTTAGTACTCTAAGTTAAACTAAACAAAATTGAGAAATTTTGCATCGGCAATGAGCTGAAAAAATAAATAAAATAAATACCAACAAAAAAAGTAGTTTTTAACTATAATAACTGATTCACATTAAGTTAAATCTATCTCATTTTAAGGGTGTGTGTGTGTGTGTGTGTGTGTGTGTGTGTGTGTGTGTGTGTCTGTGTCTGTGTCTGTGTCTGTGTGTGTGTGTCTGTGTCTGTGTCTGTGTGTCTGTGTGTGTGTGTGTGTGTGTGTCTGTGTGTCTGTGTGTCTGTGTGTGTGTGTGTGTGTGTGTGTGTGTGTGTGTGTGTGTGTGTGTGCGTCTGTGTGTCTGTGTGTGTGTGTATGTGTCTGTGTGTGTGTGTGTCTGTGTGTGTGTGTCTGTGTGTGTGTGTGTGTGTCTGTATCTGTGTGTCTGTGTGTGTGTGTGTGTGTGTGTGTGTGTGTTTTTACTACTGAATATGATTAACAGAATATTTTTTTGGAGTGTAAGCCAAAGTCAGATCTCTCTAATCTCGCGGACAGCATCAACCTGGACTCACATGTCCCACGGCTGTTCACGCACAGCGCTCCACCAGGACCCGCGGGTTCAGGATATGGGAATGTAGCGGGCGTCTGGGAGCTGGTCTCGTTCCGTGGTACGACTAACCTTCACAGCTCGTGTGCTCTCATTGAGAAAGACAGGCGCTGTCTCCTCTTTGTCCTTGGGAAGTTTCGAGGCGAGCCGTAAGGGTGGGGCGGAGAGTGACTCGTCCCCATTCCGGCACTGATTGATACAGTCTCTTGATAGACAGCACAGAGATGTAGGAGTCCTCTCCATGAGATACAGCTGGCAGAACGTATGTTCTTGAATATGTCCAGTATGTATTTGAAGACCGCTGGGTCGTTGAGGTTGATTAGCAGTGATTGCTTAGGTTATTAATGCTGCGTATTCCTTAATAAACCCCTAAACTCAGCATAAACACCGTTCTGTGCTGCATTCATGATGAAACCATGAGTGTACCAATACATTTCTAAGATGTTAGGCGGTAAATATACTAAAAACAGCTTAGCGGTATCATAGAAATGCTCTAGCAACCACAGAATACAACATAGCAATGTACTAAAGCAGGTTCCTCAAATCTTTCCCTGGAGGGCCGATCTGCTGCAGAGTTTAGCTCCTAAACAAACTCACTACCTGTGATTGTCTAATGATCTTGAAGACGCTGATTAGCATATTCAGGTGTGTTTGATTAGAGTTAGAGCTAAACTCTGCAGGACTGGCCAGATTTGAGGATGCCTGTACTAAAGCATTCAGAACACCTTAGCAACTACATAATGTTGCGCTGTGATTTAAATCACTCAAAACACCTTAGCAACCTCATCACAACACCCTAACAACCACATACTGTAGCATTGTGCTTAAACCCAGCCAGAACACCTTAGCAACCGCATAACAACACCCTAGCAACAAAACCACTTAGAATACCTTAGCAAACACATACTGTTGTGCTGTGCTTAAAATGATTTAAAACACCGTAGCAACCTCATCACAACACCCTAACAACCACATACTGTAGCATTGTGCTTAAACCCACCCAGAACACCTGAGCAACCGCATAACAACACCCTAGCAACAAAACCACTTAGAATACCTTAGCAAACACATACTGTTGTGCTGTGCTTAATATGATTTAAAACACCGTAGCAACCTCATCACAACACCCTAACAACCACATACTGTATCATTGTGCTTAAACCCACCCAGAACACCTGAGCAACCGCATAACAACACCCTAGCAACAAAACCACTTAGAATACCTTAGCAACTACATAATGTTGCGCTGTGATCTAAATCACTCAAAACACCTTAGCAACCTCATCACAACACCCTAACAACCACAAACAGAACACCTTAGCAACTGTTTAATCTCAGCAAAGCTCATCAGGTCCTTCAGAACGATGGGATTTGCCGGTACTTCCCATTTTCCGTGTTGTGGAGCGGTTTATGGGAAGAGGCATCTTTTATTGTTTCTACTCCGTGATGTCACTTCCTGACGAGGCCGTCTGCAAAGGTTTCCTGTCATTATGTTCATTCGTGTGAGCTGAGGGCTGTTGTTTGCAGAGAGAGTCAGCTGTCTGACACCTCCGGGGTCTGCCAAGAGCTCAGAGGATCTGTTTCGACAAGTTCCTCCGCTGCCTGGCACGTCTTCAGCGCTTCAGATGCCCTGAACGAGGGTGATAATGAAGCTGTACAGGCTCCAAGCTCAATTGTGTTAACTGACGGTAGCCAAGTTATGCCAGAGGCTGTCTTGAAATGCTTTTAGATTGCTTTCTTTTGTTGATTTCTACCTTTTTGAGGTCTTTATTAGCGGCCTTTATTACCGCTTTGAGATCCCGTAACCTTAAAGGGATAGTTCACCCAAAAAAAGTTAATAATTTTCTGCACTTGTGAGATGTAATTGTATTTATTTTTCAGGATGTTTTTTTTTGTTGCCAATATTAGCTGTAAACTTTTTTATTTTTTTATTTTTTTTCGCCTACCCTTAAAGGAATAGTTCACCCAAAAACGACTTTTGGTAACCAAACAGTTAACGGTAGCCATTGACTTCAATTGTATTTTTGTTCATACCATGGAAGTCAATGGGTACCGTTGCCAACATTTATATTCATCATTACCGACATTCTTTAAAATATCTTATTTTGTGATCCAACTTCTGATTTAAGTCATAACTCTTGTTGTAGGATTATTAGATAATGTTTAACAAGAAAATATTAATTTAAGTCTTTCTATTTCCAAATTTCATGTTTAATTCAAGGCATTACTTGCCAATTCTTTGGAATTATTTGTAAAATATTCTAGCAATTTCTGAGCAAAAAAATAGTTTATACTCCATATTTACAAGTTACTTTTTTAATAATATGAAACATGATGGGACTTGCAATGTAATTAACGTCAAGCATGCAAAACATTTGTGCCGAATGAGATATGTTTGTATAGTGCCGGTAGTTTCAGTTTCACTTAAAGAAATAGTTTAGGCTTGGTGTTGTATATATATTACTTATAATTAATTCCAGTATAATTTATGTTGGTTATATATTTGTTTTTCATTCCTGTTCTCTCCTGAATACTTCTAAATTTAAAGAATCTGTTGTGGTAATTACTTAGCTAGCATGCTCTAGAAACCACTTAGCATCATGCTAAAAAGACGTTATTATTATGGCAGTTAGTTAGTTCCCAGGCACCTTTTCTCCAGAAAATGATAAAATCGTGTTAATCGGTGTTGTAGAGAAAGAACGGGACATGGTTGATCTGAAATGAATGTAAATTTGGTTTGAATTTACGCTGACTGCGAGGTATGTGTGCGGCATTGTGTTTAGCATTTGCGCTAACTGATAATCTACTACTCTGAGGCGTTTTTTTTATTAAATACATATTCATTGACTGCACAGTCAGACCCAGGATTTGTTCAAAATCGACTTATGTGGGCATGAACGACACATTCCCCTTCAGGTTGCCCTTTTACTACAGCTAATTTGCAAAGCGTTAGCTGCTAGCTAGGTCTCTCTGCCCTTCTCTGGAAGTTGTCCTGGGCCTAATGGCCCCTCCGGAGACTGTCTCAGTCATATCTAGGTGTTATCTCAGCGCTGTTTTATTTCGGTGGCACCATGCCGCTCTTCACAGAACGAGGAGATATCTGTCCTCTCCTGTTGCCCTCGGGAGAAGCAGAGAAGCAGATTAACAAAGTGACTTAATGTTGCACAGTACTCTCTGGAGATCCCTGCTCCTGGTTTCTTGGCACCGGGCCGGCCTCCCTCCAACTCAAGTAACACAGTGTCTCTCTCCGTCTTTATCTTTCCGTCACATGGGTAAACACACGGCATCTCTGACCTCTAAGCCATTTTGCCTCGGCATGTCCAGCTCCTGTGGGGCTTTTGCCGAAAACTTGTTCACAATTTCAGTACATTTTCCTGGCGGTTCCCTCTTTTTACAGTGGCTTCGGTCCGATGTTGGCAGCAAGATGTTAGGATTGTTTTGTGTGTTTTGTTTTGTTTTGTTTTATTTTATTTTGTGTTTTGTTTTGTTTTATTTTGTGTTTTGTTTATTTTATTTTTGTTTTGTTTTGTTTTGTTTTATTTTGTGTTTTGTTTTATTGTTTTGTTTTGTTTTGTTTTATTTTTATTTTATTTTATTTTGTGTTTTGTTTTGTTTTGTTTTGTTTATTTTGTGTTTTGTTTATTTTATTTTGTTGTTTTCTTTTGTTTGTTTATTTTATTTTGTTTTGTGTTTTGTTTGTGTTTTTTGTGTTTTGTTTTGTTTTGTATATCATATAATTAATAATGATATAATTAATTTATATTCAAATTAATAAAATAAAATATTTTTTGTATTCTACGTGATAAAATTGATTATTTGATTGATTTTATAAAAAAATTCATTGATTTTTATATTCCAAAATGGTTACCATCTTGTCAACTGCACATTTATAATATTTAGTAGAACGTGTCTTGTAGTTTACAAATCTGGTTATTTGCCATAACATAAATATTTTTGATACTTGATTGTGACAAAATAGCTGCTAAACTGCATAAATGACTTGATCAAACGAGACAGCGATGTACCCCACAGCATGTACAAGATGTCCTTGATTAACTACACATAACCAGACTGATCAGTTAGTTAGAGAGGAGTGACCGAGTGGCTAAAGGGAACTCGAGTCCGGGTTTAATGGATTACATGTGCTGAACAGCTTAGGCGCACGTCCATCAGGCTGTAAGCTACGTTAGAGGAGGTAGATGCAGAATCTTGAGTATATAATGGGATCCATAAAAGTCAGTAAGTAAGAGTGTTTTGTGGGACGTTGAATGCAGATTTTACGCATACCAAAGAGACTCAGCATTTGATCTCCACTGTCTTGAATTTACTGTTTCCATTTTTATTGGCGTACTCTTTTATCCGAGCGGAGCTTGCCGAGGCTTTTATCGTTTGGTATGCTTTTCAAATTCAAATTCAACATTCCTGTAACTTCCTCTTCTGATGTATCATCTGTTTTTTCCATCCCTCCTTCATAAATGCTTCACATCTCTCTGGCTTTTATCAGTCGACTTGAAGCATGATCAAAAGGTCACATGCATTGCCAAGTTGTTGACCGTGTCCCCTGAAGATCTGTGCTGCTGGTTTTCGGTTCTCTACACGCCGCGTGTTTTCCCTGTCTCTCGTTGTGAGTGTAAGCATTTCACCTCTACTCCCCAAAGCTCTCTGCGTTCTCTCATTTGCATTGTGGGTTGTCTTTGAGTTGTATTTCCTCTTGTGCTGGCTGCTCTGGTCTTCAGCTGGGTACTTGTGCTCTCCGAGGGCTACAGACGACTACAGCCATCTGTGTGAACCTGTAGTGTTAACACAAACCCTGTGTCAGAGATATAACATATTTATAATATACATGCTTCCTAAAATATTACTATTGACTTCGACTTGTTTGATCCCCAAGGGGAAATTAAATAATAATATGCATTTAGCAGACGCTTTAATCCAAAGCGACTTACATTGCATTCAGGTTATATATTTTTTTTGTCAGTACACGTGTACCTTGGGAATCGAACCCACAACCTTTGCGCTGCTAACGCAATGCTCTACCACTGAGCCACAGGAACACATACATAATATAATTCATACATTTAATTTCTATTTAAGCATAAACATCACAACAAAAACTTAATTCAAGATATATATCTGAAACACATCTTTTATTTCTCAAGTACATTTCTGGTTCAAATGTTATAAATAATTAAATGAATATTGATTTTGTTTATATATAGATAATTTATATATGGCAGGATTTTTTTCCAAAAAAGTACTATATATATATATATACCTGATTGATTCAAACTTGCTGACATATCCATATACAATTAATAAAATGTAAAAATAATAATAATAAAATCAGTATTCTCTGAAATCAAAATGTTTTCTAAAGTACATTTTTTAAATATTATAATATATCATATTTTATATAATTTTATTTTAATATAATATTTTATAATAATAATAATAGTTTAGAGGAAGTAATTTTTTTTTGCTTATTAAACATGTTTTATAAATCAGTTGTTTTCCAAAAAGTCCTGGTTTTGTAATCTGTTAACCAAGACGCTCCTTGTTTTTCCCACATTCAAGCTTATGAGTGATATCACACATCTGTCTGATAAAATCTGTTTTTCTCTGTCTTGTCTGTTCAGGAACGAATGCCGGCGTCTTTGAAATAAGAGGAACGAGCAAAGAGAAAAGACTGCATTGAGGATCGGAGCGAGAGCGAGAGAGGAAGGAAGACAAGTGTGTACAGTACTTTTGGAATAGGAAGGAATACAAGACCGAAATAATGGGGAGGAAAAAGATTCAGATTGCGCGGATAATGGACGAACGTAACAGACAGGTAAAAGAGATGTTATCTAAACGGAAAGAATGGAGATGTGGCGCTCACTTCACAGAAATGCAATAAATCTTAAGCGCATACTTTCTCACACGCACACACGCACATGCGCACGCGCACACATGCACACACACACACACACACACACACACACACACACACACACACACACACACACACACACACACACACACACACACACACACACAGACACACACACACACACACACACACACACGCACACACACACACACAGACACACACACACACACGCACACACACACACACACACACACACACACACACACATGCACACAGACACATACACAAACACACACACACACACAGTATGCATCACTAAAGGAAGTGCCAGCAGCTTCTGACGACAGTGTCACAAGACACTCACAAGCTGGATTCTCACTTTGGACTGGCTGCTTTCGTTTTTGTACATGTGTGTTGCGTGTTTGTGTGTGATTGTGAAATAAGATTGTCCTAAATCATCATAATTGCTGTTTTTAATGCTTCTTTAATTGCGATATTAAATGCATTGCCTCTGCCTTAGAGGATATGATGTGAAGAGTCTGAATAATTGAGGTTTGTAACGGAGCAGAGCAAACCGTGCCTCTACCAGCGGGGGTGTCATTCACCACAACTAGCGGTTTCCAAACTATTACTCACCCGGCTATTAGACGGCCAGCATCTGAAGCCACATCTGACAACACTTACAAAGCACATCAACCTCTTACCTTCCTGATCGAACCAGCTTTTCCCGGTCATGCCTGATGGTGCATGGGTTTCCATGGTTTATATCATCCAGAACTTCGTAAATTAGGTCTCTGCAGCTTTTTTTATATTTATATTTACCATTTATAAATCTTGGCATGTGTTGTGCAGGAACTCTAGCAGCGTGGCCAAACATGAAATCATGATTTGGAGGGGTAACTGTTCAATTTCATGGCTAACGCTGATAGCTGCAGGTCATACCACCAGAGTGCTGGCTCTTAACGAGCTAATAACCGTCAAGTATCCACGAGAATTGAACTCGCCGTCTTCAGGTTTCAGCCAGGATGAACTCAGTTAAACTCGCTGGAATTTCAGCTGGAGTGACAGGAAGGTGAATTTACTGATTTGCAGTTCAAAGAAATGTAGCACATGATGAATTCTGGGAAATGAAGTTTTTGATCTATAAACTTTTAACAAAACTTCCCTTTACAAAATTACAAGTATATACATTTCCTTGAATTTCTGTTTTAATTCTACTGACATTCAAATTTTAATTCTGCCTCGTGTTTGGTGACTTAATTCAAATTTAGGAACTGAATTGGAATTTAAAAGTAATTTGCAATTCAGTTCTGAATGTAGTTTAAAACTTTTCATTTAATGACCTAAAAACATTTACTGAACCATTCAAAAGTTTGTTTGTTGATGTTTTTATGAGTCCCTCATAAAGGCGGCATTTATTTGATTATAAATACAGTAAAAGTAGTAATATTGTGAAATAATATTATAATTTAAAATAACAGTTTTGTATTGTAATATATTTGTAATTTATTCCTGTGATGCGGAGCTGAATTTTCAGCATCATTACTCCAGTCTTCAGCGTCACATGATCTTTCAGAAATCATAATAATATGCTAATTTGAGCTCAAGAAACATCTCTTATTATCAGTGTTGAAAAGTTTTGAATATTTTTGTGGAAATGTGATCCATTTATTAGGATGTTTTGATGAATAGAAAATTCAAAGAGCAAAATTTATTCAAAATATAAATCTTTTAACGTTATACGTAAATGTCTTTATTGTCACATATGATCAGTTGAATGCTAAATAAAAGTATTAATTCTTAAAAACTAAAATAATGATTTGTAGTGTATAAATAAGAACCTTAAAAATATCATTGAAGGATCTATAATGTAACATCAATATCTTTAGTCAACACTGGAACACTATATAGCTATTAAAAGTAACATGAAGAGCTCCATTTAAGAACTTATTTAATTATTGTGCATTTTTCTCAGAGGTTTTGCGCTTGCAAGAAAGGTTAAGTGTTCAGACCGATGCTTTACATGTTGTTCTTTACTTCTGAACAATGCATCAGTGTTCAAGTGGACAGCAGCTCAGGGTGCAGGATAAATGGTTGCCTGTCATCTATGCCCCCCACCTGTATCCCCTTCAATGGCCAGCATAGGGCCGGAAGCAGAGGCAAAGCCATTGTGGAGGGGAAGCCATTGGACCCTTCCTGTTATGACAGGAAATGCGCTCAAATGTGCTTCCTGACCCCAGTGCAGTGGCACGATTAACCCCCTCTCAGCACCCACCCTTTGCCGTGTTGTGCTGGTGAAGTTGTCCATGGATGTTCTGTCTGAGACGCCTTAACTCAAGGCAAATACACGTGCATGCATCTTTACAGGGGAAGCACAGTCGTGTAGTTAGCTGCAGCCTCAAAGTGCAGTTAAGCATCAGAAAGCATGTCGGAAAATGTAAAAAAAAAAAATGTCTTTGTGACTCAGACATCTAAGGTAAATCAAGACAGGCTGAACATGGCAGTAAACGCACGCAGCGCGCGTTTTTTTGCCCGTATGTGCGTGTGGGGGCGTCTCAGTGAGCATGTGTAAGACATCTGTCGCTCCCGGTGCATGTGAGTGTAAGTGTGAGCGTAATCTAAATCATGTGGAGGTGAGAGCATCAGCGTGCTGAGCTGTAGGAGTGAGAAGATCACCCTGCTGGAGTTTGTTTGTGACCGAGAGCATGACGTCCGAACTCACGCACAGGGATCAGCGACACAAACACCACCAACACCATGTAGATTAGAGCTTCACATGCATGTCTATTACACATTGACATGCATGCATGACGTTTACATTCTTGAAGGAGAGAAAGGAGAGAATGTGTCTTTTATTTCTCTTAGACGGAAATTAGATTAACTTAGATTAGAACATTCTGCTTTTCAAAACTTAAAAAAGAAGGCAGTAATCTCACGTCTCTTGTAGAGAATAACCAAATGATCTGAGCTATGTGATAAATGCATTTGTTCATCTGTACTCTTACATGTGTGAGAGGAGCTTTCTTTCCCCTGAGGAGCTTTGAGAAAAACATTTGAGACAAATAACTCTGGCTCAAACAGTAAGGCATGGCATTGGCAACGTCAAAGTCATGGGTTCGAGTCCCAGGAATGCATGAAATGATGAAATATAGAACTTGCGAAATTCTATATGCAAAGTCACTTGATGAAAGCAAATGAGACATAATACTTAAATGAGACATAATTGAGAATTCTAATAAGTCTGTTGCGTTGTGTAAAATAAACTTCTGAGCAATGCATTTATGCTCCATGTCAACATCGCACGATTTGCATCCATTATATTTCTTTTATTGCATTTTAAGATAAACAAATTTGTGAAAATTGATACTTCGCTGAGACATAATTGAAAACTACTGAGTTACGAAAGAGCCACCTCTGAGCAATACACTTTTATGGTATTTGGGGATTTGTCTCTTCAGTCGTTTCAATTGGTTCATTTTTCCTCTGGAGACATATCTGCTGCTTTAATGAGACCTATCGGAGAACTCTATTAAGTCTCCGAAGCTAAAAGCCAACTCTAAGCAATAACATGTCCTTTCTATCTCATTTTGATGCCAGAACTCGACAATCCAGAGTTTAAATATTTCAGGCAGATGCCCAAGAGAGTTCTTCGGGTTTTTTGCTGCTGATTCTCACTGAATTTCATCGCCATCTCATCACAGATGGAGAGTTTGTTCTGGGTTTAAATGGTGTCTTTGGGAAATTGTCCTTTCCAAATGGAACGTGCTCAATGCTGCCGGCGTGCCTAGGTGATGCTGGGTCATCATTAGCCAAAGCAATCCTATGGACCCTACCACCCAGGGGCTGTCAATTTGTGAAGCGTGCTGGGCAGAATTTCACCTTGAACTCCCCAGTCTAAATTTAGCATGGCACGCAGAGCTCTGATAGCTCTCTAATCAGAATACCCTGTCAAACTATTTGGTTTTGGACGGATGGGGCCATGTACACTCTAGCTATAAGTTTCATTTTGATGGGGGGTTTTACTGAAGTCATGCAATTGCCAATGAAAAGAATTGCACATGTATTCAAGAACAAGTCAATAAAGTTCATATTTCATTGTATCAGTTCACAAGAAAATTTTGCTAAATTGGAGCCATGGAGTTGTGGGTAGTAGTCATGTATTTATCATATGAGCCTTTTTTGGACAGATCTTCCTTTAGCTCAAGCAGAAGAGCATGCCGTTAACAATGGAAAGGTCATGGGTTTGATTCCCTGGGAATGCATGAACCAATAAACTGTATACCATGCAGTGGAAGTCGCTATGAATAAAATCATCTGTGAAATGCAAAATTTTAGCTTAAGACGCCTGTTGAGGACTGAAAATACTGGTTACCATCTATGTTGCTCATTTCAACAAGGTTGACCAGCAACCTAGGATGTAAAACCTAATGCTATCGTTGTCCAACATGTTATACGTTTTGTCATTAAATGAGAGGTATCAAATCTATCCAAATGTAAATGTTTGTTCTTTTGTTTATCAGGTTACGTTTACAAAGAGGAAGTTTGGACTAATGAAGAAGGCCTACGAGCTGAGCGTTCTGTGCGACTGTGAGATCGCCCTCATCATCTTCAACAGAACTAATAAACTGTTCCAGTACGCCAGCACCGACATGGACAAAGTTCTGCTTAAATACACTGAGTACAATGAGCCCCATGAGAGTCGGACTAATTTGGACATCGTGGAGGTGAGTTCCCCTTGACAATAAACACAATGTTTTTGACAAATAATTTCAGGGAATTTGAATCAGATGCCTCACCGAGAGATCAGGTTACTCAGGTAGGAGTAGTAGGATTTGACACCTGGCCCGTATCTGGTGGTGATTTGTTAGGGAACATGCTGTTATAGGCCTTGCAAAAGACATCTGGCACATGCCGTTGTGCTCTATAAGAACGGATCAGGCTAAAGGACAGGGACAAGGACTTTACGCAACCGGTCTAAGAGGATATGGCAGGTGCCACGGTCCAAGCCAGGTGGTCTGCACAGAGACTTAAGATCATGCTTGCTCATCACCGCCACATTTTGTGACATGTGAGCTCCTGAAAAGATCACGGGGCAAGCGTGGGTAGCTTTAGGTAAGGGATTCCTCATCCACTAATCTAAGACTTCAGCGTCTTTTACTGAAATCGCCACCGAACGACCAAAGAGCAACTGCGAAACTGCTCTCAGTTCTTCCAAACCACCTGTCAAGACTGACTTTGGGAAGAGAGAACTTGAAGGTTCCCACCCCACATGCATGAAAGGCCATGGTGCTCCCATTGGGAGCAGTGGGAAAAATATTTCCCCTGGAAAAGTCCCTTTTCCAGTAAAAACACCCGATTAATTTGCGTAGAGGCCTAGTGGTGCCACACAAACAAACTCTCTCCTCTTACTAACTGAGTAAGGGATAAAGAAAAACATGCAATAAGGATGAGGAATAACAGTGGATGCTGAAAGGGGCGTTTTTAGGAGCTCAATTGTGGTGAGGGATCTCTTTATCTTTGTGCGCTCGAGCATGAGCCGGTTATTCTTTTGCAACTCACTTCACTTGCACATAACAAGCTGCGAATTCAAACTCTATTATTATACTTTGACTGTTCAGTCTAGTGTAACATCGTTCGACAGGCCATTTGCAGCGTTGACACATGCATTACAAGCAAAGCCCTGGGGTCAGACTTAGTTGTGTTTTTATGAGGCTGAGAGGGAAAACAGCATGGCTTGCCTCATGAGAGGAGAAACATCAAATCTCCACGAGGCAAATCTCACGGACACCCTGCCAAGCCAGTAACGAGCCGGGATAATCCCATTTCCTTGATTAGTGTAATCTGAAAATGCTCATTTTAATCCTAAAAACTGACAGCGTGCACTATAACCCCATGTCGTCACCCGAAACACACGCTTTCCGGACCCCACACCTCTACTGGGAATTGTCAACGAGACCGCTGGCGCAAAGGAAGGAACATGTTAATTATTTCCAAAGGTCGCGTTGTTAATGGCTACATGGCTGGCTAATGAGATTGAGCAAAGCTCTGTGCGTATGGTAGTTGACCTCTTGTGTTTGGTCTTGTGCTGGAAGGCATTAGAGGTGGCAACCTTCCCCTCGTCCAATTTCACCCACACAAACCTCTGAGAAAACATGCCTCCAGCGCTTGGCACATCGATCTGATTTCAAATGTAGCGAAGAAAACATCGTCAACCTACTTTTATAAACTGGCTCCATTTCAGGCACATTTGCCTGAAACGTTTTCTACTCTGCTAATTTAGATAATTTGTCTTCATGTAGTTGCATGCCAATGCATTCTTAAGCACTTCATTTTGTTCCCCATTCCCAGCTCACTCACAGTTCTCCATGTGAGAAGGTTTGCCTTAAAGTCAATGCTTCACATTCCATTGTGCAGTTTGTTACGTCTTTGGCTAAATGTATGTTTAGAAGTGTTTTGATGGGATTGTTTGCTGCGGCAACGGTTCCCTTGTGTATTCGGAGGTGCTGGTTGCATGCACGCATGATTGCTCTTGATCTTCCGTTGAACCTTGATGACGATTGACAGATTAAATCGGTGAATCAGATTTGCTGGGCTTATACTGCTCTGTGTAAACACTGTCACATTGCAGCCACAGCATCAAGAGGATGTCAGGAACTAGACCTTTTTGCCGTTACAGATCTGATCTGAATTTGATATATATGTTTATATAAGTGTTTTGATCTGCTTTTGATATATATGTTTATATAAGACGATACAAATAAACACATTTGAGTGTTTTTACCCAAAATAAATCAGTGCAACTCTCATCCCTTCAGGAATTTCACCAAAAGAGAGACGTCTTTGTTTTGCGTTCCTTCACCCCGCCTTTTTCACAAACGGGTTAACATGAGTTTACTGCTTCACTTAGTAACAGCGTGTTGTATTTTGCGCTTTTGGCCTGAGACTCGTGGTTATTTATAAGATGGAGGTCTTTCACATTCTTTACCCCTCTGCCTCTTTTCCATCCTCGGTCCTGGGAGAGAGCAGCTGAAGTTCTCATAGCGTTGGAAATAAGGAGCAGACGCCCAACTTGTGTGCCAAACCTCCTCCCCGTTCCAACCCTTTGTGTTTTTATGCGGTCCTTCCCCATTAAATGCCTGAAAACCGGTAGTTTTCTAAAAATAGAAAGCAGCACAGCTAAAAATAGCTCCGGCAGTCGTGCCAAGGAACATGGAGAAGAATAGGCGTGGAGTGCTGAAGAGAGAGAGAGAGAGAGGACAGCCGTGCTTGTTTCCCCACTCCATTTTCCCTCCGAGAAAAACTGACCACAGACGGCGGCGTACTTCAATAAAGCTTAAATCAGACTTGTTTGGATGCTGTTTTCACACTTTTAAGAGAGGGAAGCAAGTTCTTTTGATTGCGTGACTTCTCGTGGCATGCTCCTCTGCACTTCACAGATTGTTTCTTTCGGCTCATATCTGCCATCTGTTCAGCTATGTAAACTTGAAAACATGGTGTGAAATTCGAGCATGCAGTGACCTCAGCCCACATTTGGGTCAGTGTTCTGATCTGCTCATGCTTAGAGTTTGAAACGCAGTATTTACTGCCTTGCTGCTTCATCCTCGATTGAACGACATCAGAGGGCGGTTTTACATTCCACGATTAATCTGAACCTGTTGCGTGAGTCAGGTTTTCCAAGACCCAACGGCGAGCCAGCGCAGCACAAAAATGCTTCACTTTTACCAAGACTCTTTATGAGAGTGCTAATTGTTAGCTGGTCACAATAACGTTTTTGAAGCCCATTTCCAGATAGGCTACCCTTGATAAGGAGTTCCAGAGACAAAAGCTGTTAATTGACGGCGATTGAGGAATGCTTTATTCCTCCCTGGTGTTGCAACTGATTGTAGATCGTAAGGTCGGCCGTTACTGTGGCATGCAACGTGTCAAATACAGTTCAGTCTGGTGACTGTGAATGATTGAGGCCCACAAGAGCCCATTATTGGGCTACAGTGAGGGGCTTTGTGTCCAAAAGGACTTGATCAGTAATAATTTAACATGAATAAGCATACTGTCCTCTATAGATGCTGCAATGGAAAAACAAGGCTTCTGAAAGGAAGGTCACAGGACAACAAATGTAAAGAGATGACATACTTGTGTGTGATAATGTGCGATTATTTACAGGAAGGCCCCAGAGGGAATTCGTCAAAATTCATAAACATGAACCTGCTCGACCCCGGGAATGATTCGGGTGAGGAATTCTTGCCTCACGTCAGTTGCATAGAAGTCGGGATGTGTTGTTTTCCGAGAGCTGACAATAAAACCACCCAAGAACACCAGGGAGCACAAAACGCTAGCTTTTTTCGAGCCCAACTCGCTTTCGGAACAGTCTTCCGCTTCCTCGCGGTCGGATTGGATATCCACCGGGCCGGTTACTGTCGTAATTATGCTCTCAAGTGCGTTTAATACCAAACACGCAGCTCTCCACTCGTGGCAGTAAAAGAGAGGGCCTTTGATTCGTTATTATAGGGTACTGAGAGCATCAAAGGAGGTAAATTACCCATAGGTCCCCAGTGTGGCATTTTCCAAACGTTGCCCAGCTGCTGTGGTCGGAGCAGCTGGTGGAAAGAGCCCTGGAGGAGGGCCAGACAGTGCCACGCATTGGCCATGCGACCTGCCACAGGAACGGGGGCGTCCGCGCTGGCTCACCCGTACGGCTCTAATAGGATTCCGCCTCTTTAACGGTCGGAATCAGTACGGCTTTCGTTTTTCCACCCCCCGATCCATATGCTTTTGATAAACCACGCTTGATACACCAGTGTTTAGGCAGCACAAATCGAGTCTTATTTGGGCTTTTTCTGTGAACTGATAACATGTCTTTTCCTTTCGCTTCAACATGCGTTTCTGTTACGATAGCTGCTGCACTTGTCTGTGCTGCCAGTTTTCTGACTCACTGCTCAAATCAACAACTTTCCACGCAGGCAAACATGACACACACACACACGCACGTCTGAAGAGGGGGAAGAAGTTCTTCGTCGAATATCCCTACTGACACGTGAGACAATAAGGCGACATTTCCTTCAACCCAGCTGCCTTTTTGTGGTCACATGCTCTCAGTTTGATTGCTTTTTTGGGTGTCTTGGATGTGGTCCGTGTTGCTGTTGACAGGCAAAATGCAGTGCCACCTTGGTGTGTGTGCTTGTTCCTTAAAGGAAAGACATCTTTAATGTTTCGATTGTTAGAGTGCGGTGGAACTAGGGATTTTTGCATGTTTCTTGCATCTCATATTGTTGTGCTCAATGCTATTACAGTGTTTTAACATTTTTATGTTCCTCAAGAAAACATCTGTTATTTAAATGAAACATGAGAGTTATGAATGAACACCTTGAGTAACTTTTACTGCATGTCAAGAATTGTCTCATTTGTTTGTCTTAAGGCACTTGAGGAGAAACACCTGAGTTGAAGATGATACTTAAAGGAATCATAACTGAGAATTATGAGTTATTAAGGAGCAAACTCAAAGCAATACATTTCAAATATATGTCAACGGTCTCATTTTTATATCCATTTTATGAGAAAAATCTGAGATGCATCGATCCTTGAATAAAACTAAGAACTCCATTAACAATAAACAATATAAACATGCTGTAGATCAACAATTGTCTCCATTTTTTTGAGGAGAAACCTCAGCAACTAAAAGTTGAGATTTAAAGGAAATCTGAATGAGGACTCGATGAAGTCTCCCGAGCGATGATTGAGCAATCTGTGAGTAATATCATTTTCCTCTGGGTTGGTGTGCTGTGAATGCAGTTTCTCAGACTTTGCCCTTGTTTAAGTGTCTCCTGACACACTGGACTGTAATGAGCCTGGTTTGAGGTGAGGCGAGACCACCCATGTGGTCCTCAGAGGAGGGTACAAGGTGACGTGACGCCCTCAGTCAGTCCGTCAGCTGCTGGCCAGCAAACGGCATCAGTCAGCTGTCTCCACACGGTACCACCTGCTACGGCACGTACAACATCATTTCTCCGCTGAAGGTTACCGGCTAGCACGCTATATAGGACACATGTCTACATGCGGACAGACTGGGGCTGTCTTTGTCATGTGGGAGAGCGATGCAGCGCTGGTTTAATTAGGAGCAAGCCTCCATAGAGTTAACAAGACTAGGTCTCTCCTCTCCTTTCTTCTCCTCTCCACCTCACGACAGCTCACTTCAACTTTAGTCATAGCTTTTTTTACTTGTTGCAAAGTAATGCTAGAAGCTTTTGCCCAATGTCTTGTAAAAAGTGCTCAGAGGTTGCTCTCTCATAGCGCAGGAGACTTTTGAGAAGTTTTATTTAAAGCCAGAAACACCCGCATATTCATATTTTTGGTCTCTCATATGGGTTCCTAAAAGTATTTTGGTAAAAATTGAAATTAGACATTTATATGACAGCCAGCAATGGAACACAACTGGAATCTCTCTGACTTTTTGTGACACAACACAACTTATGCCTTTTGGATCATATACTCATGTAGACTGTTATTGATCTAAGAATGAACTTTGTCTGGGATGTTTCTCCTAAAGTCATTTTTAGAAGTTAAAATATGCATACATGAGCCAAGAGTTGGCATACAGTAAGAATTTTGAGCTATAAAATGAACCTCGATAGCATGTGCCAGAAGATTTGGTCTTGGGAGAAATAGTTGAGTTCATACTGAGATCTCGGATTTCTTTTTTTAAAATATGAGCATATTTTGAGACATTGTGTGGAGATCTCTTTGAGAAGATGCTGAAATGCAATACAATACAATAAGTACAATATAATTGCAATGACAATTAAATAAAACCTCAACAACTCTGAATGAAAATTAGAAATTAACTAAAACTAACTGAAATAATTGTGGAAATAAGTTGAAGAAAACCGATCTAGCTGGAAATAAATAAACTAAAATTGAACTAAACTCAAATAACTACTAAATCTAAGAATATTAATAAACAATCTGAAAATATTAATAAAAACATAATAGCATATAAATAATACAATGAAAGTCAATGATGACCAATGTTTTTTTTTGTTCTTAAAAATATATTATTTTGTGACATGAATGATGTCTAAAGCACATGATAAAATTACTAAAAATTAAACAATATAAAACTTAATTGAAAATATGAATACAAATCATGATAGTATATTATATTACTAAACAATGCTGTTCCATAGAATGAAAGACAATGTTTTTTGGTTCTTAAAAAGTCTTCTATTGTGACACGAAGGCGATTAAATGACAGAATATGATTTATAAGCAAAGGTCTTCACGTTTCAGTTCTTAATTGAATCTAGGAGCAATAATCGAGATCTTAAAGTCGTCCCGCTCTCGTCGTGTGGTGTGTGATGAACTGAACAGGAATGCTCGGCTGGGCACGACCCTCCTCCTGTTGGTCTGGAGCGGTCCGTGCCGGTCTGAATGTTTAGTCTGCTGATGTCAGGCTTTGGGATACAGCCGTGTTGCTAAAAGCACCGAGCCGGGTCGGACTGTGAGCTGGAGGTGTCAGCGACCCGCAGGCAGCGTGATTGGGGGATGGCTGCTGGTGTAGGGTTGCTGGGACGCTGCTGGGTGGCACTGGGGCAAAAAATAGCCTTCTACGGCCATCCCTGGGGTTCGAGGCCGTGATTGGCTGTGGCCCCGGCTCCGCCCCTTCCCCTTGAGCCGAGGAGATTTGTTGGACAGGTGCAAGGGCCCTGACAGGTGGAGATGTCTTGAATGAGTGGGATTGCTGTGGTCCAGTGATGTGGCTGCTTGCCGACGAACGAAACGCTGAGACCAGGCAGAAAGAAAAGCCAAGCTGCATTGCTGTATTTCACAGCTTTTACCTTGAAACTAACTCATAAAAACACGGGCAATGCACAAAGAAGGTGTATTATTCTGACATGGCCATTAAAAACATAAGATCAAACATTTAGCTTTTAGTATGAATAAGAGGAATAGTGTAGCGTAGTAGCTCTGCTAATGAGTGATTAATGCACATTTTTATTCCAACACTTGCTCAAACTAGACTCTGAAAAGCTTCAGATGAAAGGATTGGGCTCTTCGGAGGAATCAAAGGCTCAGCTTCACAAGCAGGAACAGCTTTATTTGTTTTCAGATGTAGCCCTCGTGTGGTCAAACAGGAAATAGCTCCAGTCCTCGAGACCAGCTCATTTATCAGCATCTGTTGTCAGTTACTGCCGGAAATAATTTGATGCATTTAATGCTTTATTTTTTCATGTTTCATTTTTAGTTTTTTGTTTAGATGTATTTCTTTATTAATTTATTCTGTATTATTATATCTCATTTGAACTCAGATAATGCCTTTTCCTTTTTTATCTGTCATTTATCAGCATCTGTGGCATGTTGTCGATTACTACGGAAAATAATTTTGAAAAACATACCACAGAAAATAATTTAGTCTTGTACATCAGTTTGTAGAAAAATCTATGATATATATATTTTATATTAAGCAACAGATACTGTTGATACTTTTGATAGAGAATTTTAGTTTCAATTTCCTGTGCTATCCTACATTAAAAGAATAAACACACACACACTGTATATATTTATATATTTGTTGTACCTTTTCCTTTTTCATCTGTGAACAAGTTTCTGTCTCTCTAGAAATATATTTGTAAGTATTTGAATATTTTTGTGTATTTGTTTCAGACTCTGAGGAAGAAGGGTCTAAACGGCTGTGACAGTCCTGATATTGATGCTGAAGATTCAGGTCACAGTCCAGAATCTGAGGACAAATATCGTAAAATCAACGAGGACATTGACCTGATGATCAGCAGGCAGAGACTGTGTGTAAGTGTCGTCAATATTTCAGATCAGTTATTAGCAGACGGCTGATAATACACTACATCCAAGATTGTTCTTTTCCATTCACATACTATATTTATGTATTTCTCAGTTATTGATCTTTGTGAATGATGATTGATTTCAATACATTTTGTTTTATAGGCCATCCCCCAGTCTAATTATGACATGTCCGTCTCAATCCCTGTGAGCAACCACAACAGCCTGATCTACAGCCACCCGGGAGCGTCCCTGGGCAACCCCAACATGCTGCCGCTGGCCCACCCCTCCCTCCACAGGAACAGCATGTCCCCTGGAGTGACCCACCGGCCCCCGAGCGCAGGCAACACAGGTACTGCCCCGCACCGGGCTCTCCGCTTTGCCAGGGACTCCTGGTATGGTTTCAGATAATGTCATCATTATTGACATCATTAGAGAGGACCACCAACAGCTCCACGAGGCTATGAAAACACGCCTCGCATGTATTCAAACATCATTACAGGCGCTCAAATATTCAGCGGTGCCGGGCCCGGTCTGTAATATAAACACTGTGTACTCCGCAGAACTCCTGAGGCTGTCCCAGAGCTGAAAAAGGAGATTTGGCTGCTTGTAAAGGAACTCCTGGTTTTCAGCGGGCAAATAAAGACGGCCATATTTTCCTTTTAACTCCCGTTCTGACTTTTGAAAGGTCTGTGTTTGTGGTTCATCGAGAGGAAGTTTGGTCAGCTTAGGATTTATCAAAACACATTATCCGTACTCTGAGCACATGTTTCTTTTTGATCAAATCAGACCGATTTTTTTTATTATTTTATCTATGCTTCAATCAAAATGTTTTGTTTTTGTTCCTTTAATGTTTTACCAGAACCACCCTTTCAATCTTGAAATGTGGAAATCCATCCAACAATATATAAATATATGGCAGCGGCTATTTGCACTGAGTGTAAATTACATATTTTCTTAGCGATAGATATTATTTACACTACGTGAAAATAGCAGTATTTTTTAACGATATACTATGTACACTAATGCAAATAGCTAGATTCTATTTACACTGTTAAAATAGCAAGATTTTCTGCTATCTATAGCTACTTATTGTAAATAGCGACAGTTATCTGCACCTCAGTGTTGTAGTACATTATAAAACAGTACGCAATAATAACTGTATTGAGTGTAAATTATAGTTTTAATTCAAATTATTAAATGTATGCCACCTTATTGGGACAATAAAGCCCTCCCTGTACCTACCCTAACCCTACCTGATTCTTCTATTTTCCAAAAATGTTCAATTTTTATTAAAAATAAATGCCTTTTTGATGCAATATGAGATTTGAAACAGAGAAAACATTTCAGCAAAAGGCGGATTCAAACTTGGGTCAATTGCGTTAAAAAGAATGCGTCTTTTATATATATATATATATATTGCAAATATTTTCTTTTATTTTTTAACTATTAAAAATATTTAAGAATGATTTTTTTTTAATTTAAATGCAAGTGTAATTTTATTTAAGAAAATGTATTATGTATATTTTAAATGTCATAAAAAAGTATTATTTATTAAATAATTTATTAAACGTATTAAATTAGTTTAAATTTAATGACATTTATTTAACCACAGCAGTCTAAACAAAAAGTGAAAATATTATGTACAAATTATTTCTACAAATTGTGTCATTTGACCATCGCAAACAACCATTTCTCAACGAATAACGTTTTATCAAACATTGGTGAACTTGTGTACCGAAGAACTACCAAAGAAACCGAAGCATTGTCAAACAAAACAAGTGACGACAATTACACACAATCATGCGACACATAAATAAACCGAAGTATAAATAATATGATTTCAATTAAATATAGGATTTTATTCCAAAAGCATGACATTTGCTTCAGGGATAAATGAATAATAGGGAACACAAATACTGACAAAAAATGTATAGCATGAATGCACTGTAAGTCGCTTTGGATAAAAGCGTCAGCTAAATGCATAAATGTAAATAATACAGTATTGTCTTGTGATGCATGTATAGTAACACACCTTTGGATCTTGTAGACACGTGTGACGGTGAGAAAAGTCTTAGCAGTGTTTCATTTCAAAAAGCCACAGGGCCAAAAGAAACCTCCAGCTATGTGTGTTCAGAGTGTATAGAGAAAGAGAAAAGAGGAAGCAATGGGAAGAAAAAGGACACGTGTGGGACGCGTAATCCTTCTGTGGGCTTGTTATTATTGTCTAAAGATCTATTTTGTGCTCTGGTCTGACCGCAGCGTCTGTCCTGTCATTATCCTTGGCCCTCCTGGAACAATTTGCTTCGTATTACAGGAGCAAAACTAAATATGAGTCTTGGCAGGGCGGGCGACGTCTGAAACCGCGCAGACTTTTCCAAGGTTTTTCTTGGACGCTGGCATCTCCTCCATAGGGCCGAACAGGGGTTTGTGGTTCGGATAGACTTACAGATGGGTTTTTTCACACTGGCTCTCGAGCGGCCGCAGGAAGGAGGCGTCAGTCAGGCGTGTCAGTCTTGTTTAATGTCTTCTCTGTCCTATCCTCAGGTGGCCTCATGGGTCCAGACCTCAGCAGCGGAGTGAGCACCAGCGCTGGTAAGAGTCGTGTGTGTTTGCTGTCTCAATAGACAGACGGAGCCACTCGGTTTGATTCAAAGCTTCCTTTTCTCGGCTAGTTCCTCCCCGGATATTTACCCAGCGGCCGCTGTAGGATGTCGCGGTGAAGGGCCTTAAATAGTATATTTCAAGAAGCGTTTCATAAAAAACACCCTACGCTGAATTCTAATATGATGAAGCCGTCAACACCTTCGTTAGGCGAGAGGAAACATAACGCAGTGTATTCGTAGAACGTCCAGAATCCACCACAGAAAGGTCCAAAGCGTCTCCGTGATGTGCCGTTTGTTAGTGAACACGGTTCAGTGATGAAAAAGATTAAAAGCCGTTAACATTTGAGCCAGCGCATGCACGAAAGAGTTTTAGCCAAGCTCGCAGAGAACTCACTGGCTGTCAACACCAGCCCTGGTTTGGTGCAGAAGACTCAAACGGACATTGATGAAAAGCAAATGTTGAAAACTAGAAGTCTAAATTGTCTTTATGACTTTTTTTTCTCGCATATGCAAGTCTCGGAAAATATCAAAACATCCAAAAGTGATTCTTTGATAACTGTTGTAAAGTGCTGTTGTACGTTTGCCAACATTTGACATTTTTTTTCTTCCATAACGTTCACTTGTTTCCCAATCGTTACCCGTAAGACCGTTCTGTGCTGTTACTGTGACAGATGGAAACCATTTAGTGACAGCGTCTTGAAAAAGACCACAGAGCTAGCATTGAAGAGGACTTCTTAGAAAGCATGTGGAAACATAACTTATGATCAAATATCTTGAAAACAACCACAGATACAATAACGTTATTTTGTATGTTTTAGACAGATGTATCAGACACTGTCAGGTCCACCGAGGCATTTTAGGGTTCAAGGGACAATTTATTATGACCTCTTCAAACAAGAAGTAGTTCAAACGCTCTCTGAATATTTTTAAAGATGTGCTTCATAACACCACAGACGTGGAATCTTCTGAAGCTCAATTTGAATCAAAAAATACACAAAATGATATTTAAAATTATTATTGTAAAGTTTTGTAGCTTTATTTTTATACAGAAAGGTTTTCATCTATTATTCATCTAAGTATTATTATCCAGAAAATGTAAGCAGTGCAGAAAAGCAGTAGTAATAATAATATTAATAATAGTCATTATTATTATTATTATTATCAGTATTTTGTTATAAATAATGTTTATTTGGAATATAAATCTTTTGCGTTATAAATGTCTTCACTGTCACTTCCTTGCTAATTAAAATGAATGGGAACGCTTTACTATAGCGACCAATTATCACTATTAACTAATTGCTTATTAGTACACATATTATTAATATATTGGCTTTATTAGCACTTATAATTCTGCATGACCATATTCTGCATCCCTAATCCTCCCCAATACCTAAACTTAATAACTACATTACTAATTATTAATAAGCTGCAAATTAGGAATTTATTGAGACAAAAGATATTGTAAATGGTTTGTTACTAACGAGAATTTGGCCTTAAAATAAAGTGACAAATTAATTTCTTAATTTATTTGATATATTATGCATTTTAATTTTTAACAAATTAGTAAACAATGCAAAAAAAGTGTTAATTTGTGTTTGTAATATGTTACTTCCACCAAACATATTGTGTGAAGATTACCTTTATGTGTTTAAATAGTCATTTATGCAAATGAGGGGACATGATTTGTTGACATCTAAAGCTTCATATGTTTATTTGTTTGTATTTTTTCTACTTAAAATATAGAAACTTAAAATTACTTCTAATCATATCAGAAAAAGAAATCAAATATGTTTCCATAAATCTGCATTAATGTTTTGATATGAGTTCTGTATTGTATTTGTGAGATGTGAAATTGCTCTGGCATGGTTTGCAGTGTTTATAGTCGTGTAAACGTGTTCTGTATGGTCACTAGTGTTAGATTGACGCGTCCTCTCCGACTGTCCCACAGGGAACGGGTACGGAAACCACCGCAACTCCCCTGGTCTGCTGGTCTCTCCGGGGAGCATGAGCAAGAACATGCAGGCCAAATCTCCTCCACCCATGATCATGACCATGAGCAACCGCAAGCCCGACCTGCGCGTCCTCATCCCTCCCGGCTCAAAGAACATCGTGAGTTCACAGCTTACCACACATCTAGTACCATCGCTGGATGCAAGCTCAGCTGCACTTGATGACCAGCATTGCCCATATAAACCAATACTGACCATCAGATATATGCCATGAAGTGCAATGTTACTAGAACTAATTAGAATTGTATTCTTTTTAACTGCTCACCAGTCGGAGGATGTTGAATATAAACCAATACTGACCATCAGATATATGCCATGAAGTGCAATGTTACTAGAACTAATTAGAATTGTATTCTTTTTAACTGCTCACCAGTCGGAGGATGTTGACATGTTGCTGGTAAGTCGTGTCAAAATTGCAGTGAAACACGATTAACCATCAGAAGGACGAACTATAGTTCTTATGTCAATACACACGAGACAGTCTCATTCCTCTGCTGCCAAGGGACTGCTTTAGCGGTTCCCATAGCACAGCGGTTCTCAATTCCAGTCCTCGCGCCCCCCCGCTCTGCATATTTCGTATGTTACTCTTATCGCTTCAGATGTTTGTTCTATTGGAACGTAAGTGCCCTGCGAAGTGGACATCACAGGATATTCCTCCATGATTCCAGTTCGAAGCGAGCGTATATATTCCATTCAAAGTGCATTGAAGTGTGTTAGACGTGAATTAAAATTTTATATATTTACAGAGGTATATGATGTCACACTCGTCCGTGCATGAAGACGTTGCACAGCGCAAATCCATGAATGAATGTAAGTAAACTTCAGCGGATTTCCTGCTCAGGAGTAAGGGAGCAATGGACCCTGTGTAGGGAGCAATGGACCCTGTGTAGGGAGCAATGGACCCTGTGTAGGGAGCAATGGACCCTGTGTAGGGAGCAATGGACCCTGTGTAGGGAGCAATGGACCCTGTGTGGGAGCAATGGACCCTGTGTAGGGAGCAATGGACCCTGTGTAGGGAGCAATGGACACTGTGTAGGGAGCAATGGACCCTGTGTAGGGAGCAATGGACACTGTGTAGGGAGCAATGGACCCTGTGTAGGGAGCAATGGACCCTGTGTAGGGAGCAATGGACCCTCTGTAGGGAGCAATGGACCCTGTGTAGGGAGCAATGGACCCTCTGTAGGGAGCAATGGACCCTGTGTAGGGAGCAATGGACCCTGTGTAGGGAGCAATGGACACTGTGTAGGGAGCAATGGACCCTGTGTAGGGAGCAATGGACCCTGTGTAGGGAGCAATGGACCCTGTGTAGGGAGCAATGGACCCTGTGTAGGGAGCAATGGACCCTGTGTAACACAGCAATGGACCCTGTGTAGGGAGCATGTTATCTGAACAGGTGTGTTCATGCAAAGGAGAGACATTCTAACAAGCTGATTATCTGAATCTGTGTTAAGAAAGAGACATAGCAAAATACTCTGCTGGAGAGGGGCGAGGACTGGAATTGAGAACCGCTGTATTAAGCAGTTAGATGGGGCAGATATGACACCTCCTGCACATTTACTGAGACCGATTACATTTTTGTTGCATTTCTTTCCCACAGAACCAGAGAATAAACAACTCCCAGTCGGCCCAGTCTCTGAGCACACCGGTGGTGTCTGTAGCCACGCCCACTCTGCCAGGACAGGGAATGGGCGGCTACCCATCAGCCATCTCTACCTCATACGGTACCGGTGAGAGCGGAGGACAATTCAGATACAGTACAACTATATCAAAAACAGATCACCTCACATATGGAGTGAATCAGAATATAGCCTTTTATCTAAAGCAGCTTACTGTAGAGGGACATAAGCATCATATTATATTATATTAAAATATTTATGTATTATCATTTCATATATCTATATACCGTTCAGTAGTTTGGATGTGTTTATTCAAGGCGTAAAACAGTAATATTGTGAAATGTCATTGCTGGTTTCTTTTTAATTGATTTACAAATGTAATTTATTCCTGTGATGCAGCTGAATATTCAGCATCATTACTTCAGTCGTCAGTCACATGATCTTCAGAAATCATACTCATATGCTGATTTGTGCTCTAGAAACAGTTCTGATTATTATCAATGTTTATTATCCGTTGTGCTGCTTGTTGTTAGATACTCATTTTTGCAGATCTATGACATAGAAGTCAAGTCAACTTTATTTATATAGCGCTTTTAACAATACAAATTGTAACAAAGCACTGCACAATATCAAAATAGGAAAATTGTGTCAATAATGTAAAATGACAAGATATAGACATACATAGAGGTAGAAAATACATAGAAGTATTTTGTAATGTTATAAATGTCACTTTTAACGAAGAAAATTTTTACTACCCCCAAAGATATTAATCGTAGTGTGTATTTTTATATTATTCTTTAGTTTTATATTTGATTGTGTACATTTAGTTGAGTCATTTTTTTGACATGAACAGTTTCTATCTCGCTCAGTTAATCAGAACTGTTTGAGGAGTCTTGGACACACCACCAGGTGGCGCATGACTTGAGATCCGCTGAGCATCTATCTTTCTGTTGCAGTAACCTCGATGCAGTGAGTTGAACAGAGATCTTTCTCTCCTCTTCTAGAATATTCTCTCAGCAGCGGAGACCTGTCCTCTCTGACCGGTTTTAACAGCCCGGCTTCTCTTCATCTGGGTTCGATGACCGGCTGGCCACAGAACATGCAGCATTCTGGTCTTGGACATCTCGGGTGAGCAGAACGCCCCTGACCCATGCCCCCAGAACACCCTGGATATGAGCGCTTACGCTCCCTAGAAGCACTGAACAATCCCTGGGGACATGTGCAGTGCCTCGTATCATAATGGCATTCATCCACACTCATTATTCATGTATTATAATCATTTATGCAAACTCAATATTTAAATAAAAACTAATACAATATAAAATAATAATAGTCTTCATATTTTCAGTTAAATTGTTTTGCTGGGAATTTGAGATTATATTTTTATTGCAAAGTAAAAATTGTAATAATGTCAAACTAATATAGCAAAACATTATACATTCTTAAATTCAAGTTAATTTAACTTTTCACTTAAATAGTTTTGCTGAAAACTTGGGTTTTATGTTAATTCGATTGCAAAATAAAATGTGAAATGAATATATAATATAATGTCAAATACATGTTTTTTTTCCAGTTCAACTTTATACTTTTTTGGGAATCTGGGGTTTCATTTTTAATTCGATGGCAAAATTTTAAATAAAATGTCAAACTGATAATATAATCTCAAATTCATCTGAATTTTTGCGGTTTAAAATGTGCACTTAATTTTTTTTATTTCAATTAGATTGCAACATTTTAAATAAAATATCAAACTAATATAAAATATTATATATATACATTCTCAAATCCATGTAAAACAAATTGTTTTATTCTATTTTTATTAAAATGCAACATTTTGAATGAAAAATATGAATCTAATATAATATAATCTCAAATTCACTATTTCAGTTTATTATTTCATTATTTCAAAATGTTAAAAGTTAAACTTTTCACTTAAATCATTTTGCTGATAATACAATTTCTTATAAAAATATTGTTGTAAACATAAAAAATGGAGCTCACTGTATTTTACTGTTTGAAAAGTGTGGAAGGCGCATTAAAACATGGGCCTTTTTATATTAATCTCTAAAAACGGATGAGGAAATTCATGTATTATTCTCCTCGGCCTCTAACCGTGTCTTTCCTCTCCGGCCGCAGGAACTGCACCAGCACACAGCAGTTATGTCAGAGCTCCACCCTCTCGCTGCCGTCCAATCAGAGCCTGCACATCAAGTCTGAACCGGTGTCTCCTCCCCGCGACCGGGCCGGCGGCTACGCCCAGCCTCCGCCCCAGCAGCAGCAGCAGCAGCAGGGTCAGCTGCGGCAGGACGCGGGCCGCTCTCCGGTCGACAGCCTGAGCAGCTGCGGCAGCTCGTATGAGGGCAGCGACCGCGACTTCCACTCGCCCATGGGACTGCTGAGACCCTCTCCGGACGAGCGGCAGAGCCCGTCTGTCAAGCGCATGCGTCTGTCCGAGGGCTGGGCCTCGTGATCGCGGACGCTTTTCTATGCAAAGATTTCACTTTAGTATTATTATATTTGTTTCTGCCGAGTGCGAGTGCTACATCAAGTATTACAATTTATATATATATATGATAAACGGGGAGGGCGGGTGGGTGTGTTTGTGATTTGGGGTCGGGGGCATGGGACATGCATCGCTTGTGCCACGTGTGGGGAAAACTACAAAAGACAAAAAAAATGATACAGGATTAAAAAGAGAAGTCTGGTACTCTTGTTTGGTAAAGCTACGTTTTAGTTTCAGTAATATATTATGCATAATTAAACTATTAATAGAGGCATTGACGTGTCTCAGGGCTCGTACAAGTAATATTCCCGTACAGACCGGGCCTTTACGCTCACCGTCAATGCTCACTTGCAAGTGTATGTTATCACAGACGTTGTTGTGTTGCAGGTTCAACGTATTTATGTAAATAGAGAACAATGAGGCTTCTGGGTAAATGAGCCTGCCAGGATTTGCAGGTTTCTTTACGATTAGCGGAGTGAGAGAGAAAGCCATCACGCATCATTGGAAGACTAGCACGGGTTCGGGGCTGAGGAACGTACAGCGTTTAGAGTTCAGAACGGATCGGGAAGGCTGATATTTCAGAGCCGTGTTAACAGCGTTAAAGTTCTCCTGGCCATGTATTGCCTATCCCCGGTGGAAGAGATGTACAATACATTCTGCTTATATTTTCATAAAAATGCAGAGCATTTGTTGCTACCTGTTGACCACATGAGTCAGAATGTGATTTCAAGCTTTGCCGATGTTGAACAGAAAGGTAAAGCAGTGTGAGCTCCAAAAATAAAGCCATATAAACAATTTCACATCATTTCTACCCGTCTTTTTTATTGCTTGTTTCTTTATTTCATCAGATTATGGACGTATGCCTCTTATTCTCACCAAGGCTGCATCTATTTGATCACAAATTCAGTAAAAACAGTAATATTGTCAAATAAGTTGAATATATTGTAAAAGGTGTGATGCAAAGCTGAATTTTCAGTGTCACATGATTCCTTCAGAAATCATTATAATGTACTTATTTGCTGCTTAGGAAATTATTAGCCATGTTGAAAACAATTGTGCATTATTTTTTGCTAATGTCCCCATGAAGTTATGAAAACATTTCTGTTTTTTAAATGTTTTAAAAGAGAACGTTCCATTTGGTCATTTTTGCAAACATTATGGGAATATTGCATTTAGATTTTCCCACTATATTAATATTAATTTAAGAGAACATTGGCCAAATTCTGAGAGCGTCTCTTGTTAGATGCAGCATACGGTAGTACTCTCAATTTGTAGTCTTTGTAAGTTGAGTTTTAAAAACCTTATCAATATACTGTGATAAAACATTTGCAGCTTTAGGATCAAAACTAAGAGTCATAAATCCTGGTTTAAACATCCAGCTTTGAGTTCACAGCCTAAACTCAGATATATTGAAACACTTCATATTCAAACAGAAGTCTAGTGATCTGCTTCTGAAACACAGGCAGGTTCTGGTGAGATGTGATTCTGGGGTTGGTTTGATGGAGTAGGAAACCTTTATTTTTGATAAATCTGCAGTTACATCAAATGCTCTTTTAAAATACGTTTACAAGGACAAACACATTTATGGTTCTGTTACACATCTTTATTGCTGGAAGACTGAACATGACATTCAACACCTTTAATGAGTTAATGTGACGTGATCATGGGATGCATGAAGACAGGCAAGAAATAAAGAAACGCTTCTGTCGGAAAATTAAGAGACTTTTTGATTCGAAATAAATAGAATGTGTTTGTAAACGCGCGGGTTTAAAACAATGAGAATAGCAGTTGATTCATTCTTATTTTTCTTTTTACGATAATACAGATATCATCCAGGTTTAGAAATATATCGACATCTCAATTCATAAGAGATGCACGCTTTATGTATCACACACTGAACGAGCGAGCTGAAATTAAACAAGAAACCCAGCACGAGGAAATATTCATCAGGAAAATGCACGTTAATGCGTTTTAATATAGCACAATAAAGATCTTTGTTTATGCCAATACATGTGCCATCAAAAACAACAACCCTAATAATAATTCCTATCTATCGCAATAAAACATATTTCGGATCATACCCAAAACAAGCCAGTAATTGCTTCTATAATCATCTTTATTTTTGAGAAAAGTCAAATACATACAAATAAAGTACTAACACATCAATTAGGTTTAAAGCATTACATAAATATGATTATAGGTTATAATATTTTATAAGATAGATAGATAGATAGATAGATAGATAGATAGATAGATAGATAGATAGATAGATAGATAGATAGATAGATAGATTTCATCCCTTGTTCAGATGGTGGAAATCAGTTTATTAATGATTTCATCCCTTGTTCAGATGGTGGAAATCAGTTTATTAATTTTATGAAGAGCTCAAAATATCCTATCAAATCCTTCTCTTCAATCTTTGGTGAAAATTACGCGTTTTTCTGTCAGAAAACTGTGATAAATGAAAGAGGTGCGTTATAGAATATCGACGATCATATACATCGAATATTTTTTTGATTCATGGAAATATCTCCTGTTGGACTAAAGCTGCCGCCAGGTGTCGCTGTAACGCAAAAACACAGATCTGTGCGCCGCCTCACACACACACACACACACACACACACACACACACACACACACACACACACACACACACACACACACACACATGTTGGTTTTTATGGTTTACGGGGACTCTCCATAGGCGTAATGGTTTTTATACTGTACAAACTGTATGTGCTATTGCCCTACACCTACCCTACACCTAAACTTAGCCCTCACAGGAGACGGTGCATTTCTACTTTCCCTCAAAAAACTCACTCTGTATGATTTATAAGCGTTTTAAATTATGGGGACACTGAAAATGTCCTCATAAATCACCTTCTCCTTGTAATACCTATGTCATACCCATGTCATTATACAAATTTGTGTCCTCATAAACCACATAAACATGCCCACACACACACACACACACACACACACACACACACACACACACACACACACACACACACAGAATGCACACACACTGTCGAAATTCAAGAATGAACAACTGTCGAAATATAAAGCTCAAGTATTGTATAACGTCCTAAAATCTGAACTAATAAGAAATGCATTTTAAATAAAAATAATAAATAAAATAAGAATGAATGATGAGGCTAAACACACAGATTTCGCTTCCAAAATTCTGAGATTATGAGATGGATTTTTGTGTGGCTTCATCAGTGTCTACAGAGGTCTGTACGTCTGAAAATAGCGGATATGTCTCATTCGTTTTAAAGAAGACTGTAATATTTGATTTTAACCTGAACAAAAGCATCATGTCTGCGTGTGTGAGAGTGTGTGAGTGTGTGTGAGAGTGTGTGAGAGTGTGTGAGAGTGTGTGTGAGAGTGTGTGAGAGAGTGTGAGAGTGTGTGAGAGTGTGTGAGAGTGTGTGTGAGAGAGTGTCGTTGTTCTGCTATTTGTCCTTCTCTTTTATGTTTATGAACGTGCTGAAAATATAAAAAGCCTAAGAAAACAAAAATAACTCAATCTATGTTCTATGGTCGTTTAGTTTTGTATATTAAATACAGATTTTTATATTTTATTTTAAAGACATTCCTAAAAACATTACTTGCTTTCAGACACAAAATAATAATTGTATTTGTATCAATGTTATCAGTAATTACCGTTTTGCATTATGAGAAGCATAAAAGATTCGCTCTCGTGTCCTCATAATGCGCGTGAGAACATCCCTGACCACCAGCACGAGCTCAAACACAGCTGACGAACCAATGCCTTTTCACATGACATGTACGTTTGGGAATATTGTTACTTGATTTAGAATACATCATAGGCTATATATATATTAAACCATTTTATTCCCTTCAGTCTTAATGTATAAATCGAATTATCTGGTTTCAATGAAAATTGTCTGACGCTGCAGCATAATAATTATGCACAATGTGTTTTAATAAAACTCGACTGTTCTCCTAAAAACTAAACTGTTCAATCAAGACATTATCCGTGAGAAATAAACCACAATTAAAAGCTAAAAATCTAATATTAATATTACAATCTCTAGACGAATGAAAATACTCACCTGCTGAAGACAAACTGTGCTGTTCTTGAGATGAGCTCCTGAAGCAGATGAACGCTGTTCTGCCTGGTGACAAACACAAAGACACATCATGATGATTATTACAGGAATTAATATCTCTCGTGCTCTCTCTCCTTCTTCCAGCGGCATTAACATCCTGAAAGTGTGCTGAAGAAATAAACTCGTAGATTACATCCTTCCTGCGAGATTACGGGCTGTGCACGAGGCATTGTTTCTCTGAAGGTTGTAGTCATTATGGCTTGATTTGCATATTGAGCATCATTAATTTCCTCGGTGTATCTAAATATGGCTGCACGTAACAAACAAGACGACGTCATTGAACGTGACCCCCAGTCCTGCATCAACGAGTGTCAAAACCATAAATGAATCATGATAGAAAGAAAATCATTTCAATGATTAGAAGAAAAGCGTTACAATTGTACAATTGTTCCCAAATAGTAGAACATGTCATTATACGCATGAAAGACAACACTTTCACGAAACACACACACGTGCTGTTCAGGTGAGTCACACCTGCTCACATCAAGAACTCCTAAAGTCTGAGCAAGTTCAATCAACACTTCACTTCATCACACGTATGATGCAGAGGTAGAAGGGGTGGATCACGACCCCCCTCCACACACACACACACACACACACACACACACGCTCTCGCGCTCAGGCAGCACGTGATGAAGTTCTGCTCTTCCCTCACACCTTCTCGTCCTGTGGATGGAGTAAGATGCCTCGTGCATCTCCAGTAAACTAGTCTCGGAGGGATTTCTAATCGAGGACCCGTTTGACATCGAGATGAGCGGGTTTCGGTGCCACGGGGAGTCCACGGAGAACGTAAGCAGTCTAATTTAACAAAAATAGGCCACGTGAAGTCTGTGCGTTTTCATGAATCATTTTTAAAACATTTGGCCTGTGTTTTTTTTTCTCGGGTGTCCCTGTCAGAAAAAAAGAAAACTGTTGATAAATCAACCAATTTAAAATGTTTTATTATTTTATAATAAAGTTTAGCTTATTAAATAACAGGCTTATTTTATTGTCCTTTTTAAAACACTCATGGCTCTCTGTAAATCTTTATACTTTATTAACACATGCTTCATTGACCTGCGAGTCACTATTCAACTAACGAGAACAGATAAATACGTGTTAATTGTCCTCTGTGTGACGTCACGCCGAACACACTGAGTGGTTAATTACTTCAGGGTGGTTAAATTAAGAGCTGCTGAAAGATCATGTTTTGTGCTTTAAAATGATGCTGCTAAATCTTTTCTTGATTTGGAGAATCCTTCTGAAGCTGTGAAATCAAGCTAAAGCTTTGTTCTGCTGTAATTCTCATCCATGTGTGTAGAAGTGATGCTCTCATTTACTTCATTCAGACGCTTTATTTCTTCTCTTTTAGACGTCTAAGGATTTTTCTTATAGGCGTATATATTTTCTAATAGAGTATGAAAAACATTTATATATGTGTGTGTCTGTATGTGTCGATTGCATGTGGACTAAGATTAAATATCTATTTAGATGCATTTACATACAGATATTGCTTTAATTAGTTGTGAAATAATGGTTAGGTATTTTTGTGCATCCTTTCAGTGATAATATTTATTTAGCGTTATTTTTATGCTTGTATTGCCTGTTTACAATGCAATAGATCAGTGAAGTATTTCTGAAATATAAGAGACGCGTAATGATTTATTATAATTCATAATTACAAAAGCGATGCCGTGAAAACTATTGTACAATCAAGCAAGACGTTTCACTCTTGTGCCTAAAACGAAATCCTATAACAGAATCATAAATTACTGAACGATATCATGGCATTTTTTATCTGTATGCGTACAAGTATTTGTCTATTACTAAAACGAGTAGTTTAGAATATCATATAAAATGTTCGAAAAGAAGAAGAATTGTCATTTTTAAATATGTGGGGTAATTTCATGTAGGCTAGCATAGTTTTACCCCAAGCCCTGGTTAATTTGTGATCCTGGTCTATAATCGCACACTGCAGAAAAGGGGCAAGCCGGTGCGCGTCGCCGCGTGCGTCTCTGAACGGACATTTAAATCCGGCGCGACCTCAAGACCTCTGACCTCACGAGGTTTGTGCGCATTTTGGGCACTAGAGATGGAGCCCATTGAGTGCGTCAGTCCTGTCATCCGTGAGCACGTCATCCGTGTGCTATAAGGACGTCATGATGTTACCCCGAAAATGCCTCCGGATCAAACCTGCGCGCATTTTACGCATGATGCGAGAGTGATATTTGGAGCCCAAACCCAAGCACGCATGTGTTTACTCTCCAGCTCTCGCTCGGTGCCCGATGCTGTCTTCATGCCTCGCGGTTTTTGCTGCGCGCCCGTTTATTCTCTTGCCTGGATACGCAGGATTTCATGCGTACCGTACTGTAAATCCAGCCAAGCCGAGCTCCGACTGGAATAAAAGCATCCTCGCTGCAATGGATGGATGTAGCAGGCTCGCGTCTCGTAGCGTTGCCTTAATCGTTCGAGTCAATAATTAAGAAGTTCAACAATTACGCGCGGGAGCCAAGTTGGATGGGATCGACCTCATTTGGATGAACTTTTGTTTTTTGCGTGCACGCATCTGCTGACTTGGAGTAATGGGGCAAATGGACTTTGTGCACTTGTTGTGGTGTGACACATCACGTTGGAGGCGTGTTGTTATCTTTGGTTATCTAGCTGTATGAGTGTGCTGGTCGTCATAAAGCTAGATAACCGAAAGTAAGAACCGCTTCTATCAGCGTCTCAACGTGGAGCATTACATATATAGGCGTTAGATGTATTGTTACACATGCAAACGCTTCAGGATGATGTGTTTGTTACAGCCTATTATTAAAGCTTTTGGATGAAAGGATGAAGGCAAAGCACGTAGGGTAAGTTTGTTGTAGTTGTCATCTCATTGGAACCCACGTGCGTCCGTGTATCGTTGACTCTGGACTTATTCAAGCTCCTCAAATGAAATAATTGGGACATAATGGGATGGAGGAAGGAGCTCATCCTTAATTGATGCGGTCGAGCGCACGTGGGGGAGATGCTGTGAACGCCCGTGGACCCCCATTCCCACGCTCGAGGGCAAGTGCATGGGCAATGTCTTGTCTGGGGCAGAATATGACAGACAGCCCTGGGAGGGGGGGCAAGTGCGCCCTGCTCATCTGCATCTCTGTGGAGGGTGGAGTGAATGGAGGATGCTGGAGAGGGAATGTGTGACGGGATGCTGTACTTCCACACATCCACGACAGACAGGCCCCAGGAGCCGCCGATAGAGGCCCCCAGGAGCCGCCGATAGAGGCCCCCAGGAGCCGCCGATAGAGGCCCCCAGGAGCCGCCGATAGAGGCCCCCAGGAGCCGCCGATAGAGGCCCCCAGGAGCCGCCGATAGAGGCTCTCTCACACACATCATGAAGCAGCTGGCCGTACATCACAAACGCTTTCTTTCACATTCAGTTGACTCTTTTCTCTTTCTCTTCTTGATATTTAAAGATCAAAACGTATACATAATCCCTGCTTTTAATATTAATTTAATATCTTTAATTTAGTATAGGCTATTATCCTTATTGGCATTTAGATCCCTCAATCTGGGACTCAATCCCTCAATCCCTCAAATCATTGAATTTTATTATAAATGTAATATATATATATATATATATATATTAGATTTCACGTCTAAATATTTTAAAAGACAACGTATGGTGTTTTTCTCCTTTTTAAATAAAAGGCATTAATTACCTTAAAGTTTTGGAATTTATTAAATTAAAAATGTAATAATATTTTTGTAAGTAGTAAGTATGAATTACCTTATAGTTTTTGAAGAAAATATATAAATGATGTTTTATAATTAAAAAGAAGAATCGCTTCATATATCATTATTAATGCAGAAAGGGGAATTCCCAGAATTTCTAGTGCAAACCATCACATTTTGTTTGGAGTTTAACTATAAAGTTATCTTTTATTTGTGTTGTTGTAGTGTTATGTGCTAAAAAAATTAGAATTTCAATAAAATATTTGATTAGACAAATTCCTCGTGTGCCAGTGCAACCCTTCTGATAGAACAGAATCCGGCTTTCTGGAGGCATGCTGTTCAATGATATTGATATTTATGTGTTATGTATTTTGGCATATGGAATCAGTTTTGACGGTCAGCTTGAACTTGAATTTGACCATGAAGCACACGCTGAACTCTGACCTTTGATTCCTTCGGGACAGAGGTCAGACGGGTCACCACTTGAGGTCACAGAAGGACTCGAGCAGAAGAAGAGAAACCCATGTATTTGTGTTCAGGGATGATTACATCTGTCAGCTTCACAAGAAGAGAAGCAGAAATGAGCCGCTTTGTTAATCAGAACATTTGCCTGAACAAAATAGAACATTTCAGAGAAGTGATCTGAAATATATCATTCATTAGATCACACAGATTGCATGTTGTTTTTATTTAAAAATGCATTAATTTATTAATTCATTGTTTTGGCCTGGGGAGGACATTAATTTTAGTTAAATAATATTACAATGAAAAAAATGTGTTTTCAAATTCACTGAGCCACATGTTCCTGTGGCTCAGGGGTAGAGCATTGCGTTAGCAGCGCAAAGGTTGTGGGTTCGATTCCCAGGGAACACATACTGACAATAACTGTATAACCTGAATGCACTGTAAGTCGCTTTGGATAAAAGCATCTGCTAAATGCATAAATGTAAATGTAATATAATCACTGAAATGTATGGCACTTCCCATTTCAACGCCTGAACTAAATAAAGACACTGTACATGATTTAGCAGTGAAAGAGCGAGTGCTAATCAATCTGCAGTTATGATGTGTTGGCCGATCTATAATGAGCTCTTGAGCTGATTGAGCTGATGCCAGTGTGTCTATAGGTGTAATGAGAATCACCTCATGTCCTGCGCTTTAGTCACAGAGATATTACTATCTTCTGAGAGCGATCTATAATCAGAACATACACTGAAGGATATTAATACTGAACGTATCAGCTGTTAATAAAGATCCGCTGCATTTCACCGCTAAAACAAGCTGATTTCTCCAATGAATGAATGAATACAGATACACTGAGTCCTGTAATTGTGTTTCCGTCTCTGATTCAGAACAAATCTTCTAATATTAGACAACAGCTGATAGCACAATCTACAAATGACTTCATAACCGTTAAACCGGCTCATTAATACAACCAGACTAATTTACTGAGACTCAGGGATTTAGATGGAGACCCGAGGAGACGCTTTTCCTTTATTTGAGGGCAAACACACAGATGTACGGCCGAATACAACAGAATGAACCCTGGAATTATTGCTGGCATGGCATTTTAAATGCAAATTGACTGTAATTAGTAAAAATCAAGATATATTTCTGTATTCTGACAAAACCAAGATTCGGTTGAGAATCAAATATTAAAATAAAGCTTTCTTTGACTGCAGGAAAAAGCAAGACAAGCACTGATTTGTGTGATGTTGAAATGATCTTCCGTACAGTACGAGCTTTTAATTAAGCGTCAGCGGTTCATGGGCATCTCCAAACACGTCATTGTCCACCGTGGAAGCGATGCCTTCGGTTTGCCACCATCTTATGGCTTTGGCAGTGGAGACTGAGAGGGCAATCCCAAAATGTCTGCTGACACACACACACACACACACACACACACACGTCGCGCGCTTTGCATATGTCACAGCACAATGGCTGGCCGTTACCATGAATACCAGTTTTCTAATTAGCACCATTTTCATTGGTGTAGCACCCTGAGCGCCGGCGTATGATTGGTGTAATCACTCTCAGGAGAGCTGCTTTTGATGAACATTATAAAGAGCATATGAATGAACACATTGTAGTTCTGTGTTTATGCAGCAAAAACAAATACGTGTTTTATGGCTTCTTTACTTAACAGTGCACATATTTTAAATACACTCAATGTTTCACAGTGATACCAAAGAGAGGAATTTTGATTACTTTTGGAGTGGCATGCATGAAATATGAACAGAAGACGCACAGATAGATGGCAGACATGAGAAACTCTGTTAATAATTCATTCAGATTGAAGATATTCATGCAGTAATAGGTGTCGTTGATAGTTATGCTCTTGTGAAACCAATCTTAAGCATTTAGCTTGTGGTCTTTATTCTTTCTCTTAGACTATAATCAAATACTGTCCATTAACAGATACAGCATACGTTTCCTTTCAAATGTCCTTGTATGGTATAAATAGAAGTAGGTCATGGATTCAATCCCCGTGTATTAATTGTTTGAATGTATGGTAAATGTAAATTAGATATGTATCTCTGAAGATGAGATATTGAGCTCACTGTTATATACAGTCTTGTTGCATGGATAAACCACGTGGATGAAGTCACAATGTGTTTTATAGCTTAAACACCAGTTTCATATTTCAACCTAAATGCATTTTAAATGTGTATATCGCACATATATCAAACATGCTCAACATTTCATAGTTTGGTGATACCAAAGAGATGTTTTCATCACCAGGGGCATGCATGAAATATGAACAAAACTAGTACAGATAGATGGCATGACGAGAAACGCTGTTCATAATGTACACATTAATAATAGGTGCCACTGATACTCATGCGCTATAAAACACTTCATAGTACAGTAAACCAGAGAGTTTGATCATATTAGAGTCACTTCAGTGGCTTGAGCACCAACAGACTTTATTCTTTCTTTCTAAACTCAATCAAATTATGTCCATTCAAAGTTATGGCATAAAATAGCATTAAAAGTTGCCTGGTGTGGCATAAATATAATGTAGCTCAACCAGGACATGGGTTTGATTCCCCAACAGATGTTTTCTTTCAATCCAATTTAAGATGTTTTGTATAATAATGTATGTCAAATATAAATCAATATATTATATGCATGTCTAAATATGAGCTCACCATTATAAAGAGTCATGTATAAACCATGTTTAAAAGACCATATGATGAAGACTAGTTCTGCTTTTCCACAGCGAAACCAGTATGCTTCATGACTTCTTTAGCTTACACATTAGTTTATATTTCACCATAAAGTGCATAAATATGACAAATATTCATAACACAGTGATACAGAGAGTCATATCAGTGGCTTAAGCATGAATTTGTTTTGGTAGTGGTCTTTATTCTTTCTTTCTGACCACAATTAGTCATTAAAAGTGATTGCATTAATTGGCATTAAAATAGTCTGTGTGGCATAAATAAAAATGTAGCCATGGGTTCGATTGCCCAGAAATACAGATCAAATGTTTTCTTTGAATCGCAAGTTTCTTTGGATAAACATGTATAGCCAATGTAATTCTAGACATTATATATATCTATAAACGCGAGATACTGAGCTCACCGTTATGTAGGAAAGCCAGCAGAACAGTATGTGTCTTTATTGTGCTTGTAATGTGAAATCTCTGTGTTTCTCTGTGTTAGAGGCAGCTGGAGCTCCGAGGAAGAGGAGGCAGCGCTGCTTCATGAAGCTGATGCAACATGAGGTGAGTGTAGAGCCCGAGGCCAGAGAAAGAGACGTGGACCATTCATAGACACATGCACATGTGTGTGTTTAATCAAGATGCTCGTAGCACATCTGAGATGTTTTCCACTGCATACAAAAGCACAAAGATACATGCAAATGACAAAAAGCATGAGTGGAAAAATACACATGACAAAACAGTATTGGTGGAAAGAGTGGTTGTATAGGGGTTGAAGATGGGAAGCTCAAGCTCACGGGCTGTATATTATTATAATGCTATGATGCAGTGTTAAAGACTACAAGAATTGCTGTGGTCAGAGGACATGTTTATCGAGCCAGAAGACTCAATGATCACGATGTGTGTGTGTGGTTTAGAAAACCAGGCCAAAGGCAACATCAAACCCTGACCTATTTCTTCAACTCGAGTCGTTGAATTGAACTGTTACAGTGAAGTTCTCTGTGACAGCAGACGCTAACGATGTGAGATTTAGATTACAATTACGAAACGGGTCACGCAATTTGTGTGTGTGTTGGCATAATAGAATAAAACAGCATGCAAATATCAATAAGCAACAACAAAACAATCCACTAATAAATATATTCAGATTTTTTCGGCAGCTAATTTGTTGATTTGTTGCTAAACATGCACCGCTGTGTAAATATTAGAAACCCAGCTTTCATCAAAATCTTCCTATCCAAGCGTAAATCTGTATTTCTGTGTGTGAGGTGGATTTGCACGAGCTCCATCTTTTTTTTTTTTTTCATGGTTCCCACCCAGGGAACAAAAGGCATGTGCATAATAAAATCATGCAAATGCATGCAAATTGCAAAGCAAAAATAGGGGTATGGACTTGGTGCTTTCCTTTGTGATGCAATCATCCCCCTCACTGTGTACTTAAAGAGCTGGGTTAAGCAGGAGACGAATGCTCTGAATGGACCAGAAAGAGGAACAAAAAGAAGAACAGGTGTCTTTTCCTGTGCGCTAATGTTTTTACCAAAAAAAAGAAAATGCAGAAAAAGGACGAAACATTAAATTTCCACCTTTGTGGGAAAAATATTTAGCTAATTCAAAGATGAAAATTGCACACACACACACACACACACACACACACACACACACACACACACACACTGTATAAGAAAATGTATTTATTGATATCAGGGTTGTTAATTATTATAGCACTGATGTAAATATATTTTGTTGTACAGCTTGTGTATGTACAATTATTTTCTTTAAATTAGTATATATTTATAACTATTTTTCATGTAAAGTTAAATAATTTATATATCATAGTTATCTAAAACTGAAACTAAAATGAAAAGTCATAAAAAAACATTTTTCTTGAAATAAAATAATCATCAACCAAAATAAAATATTGAATAAATAACTTTTTTATTTCAGCTAGTTACTAAGGCAACATTTCTCAGTTTAATTTCGTTCAATTTTATTTACTAAAATAACTAGAGCTAAAAATGAAATAAAAATGAATAAAAGGGATATAGACAAAAACACACATCAAAGTTACTTAAACGTTAATTGAAATATAATACCATATAACAAACTTTTTATTTCAGCTCATTTTAATTATACTAAAATAAAAAATGATAACAAACATTCAAAATATGAATAAAAACTATAATAGTATATCTTATTAAAATCACTCTGATTTCTATTTTTTATATTTGAATAATTTGTATTTGTTTAAAAATAAATATAGTATTCTTCGACCAGAGTTTTGTTTTAAAATAATAGGCAGAAATGCTTCATATTTAGGCCATGTTCTGTACGCCACATTAAACGGTCTTTTCTTTCTCCAGACTGGAGGGGCTTCTCTCTCAGACACAATATGGTGAGATGCGCACATGCTCAGCGTGCAGACAGACGCCTCACAAGCTTCTTATAATGCGTGTCCACATTAACATTCTTGCATGTCTAATGCAGACACACGGTGTCCGGAGAGCGTGTGAATGAGGCCGTTATAGACAGCACCGTCTTAATGATTTATTAATCTGCACGGCCTCATCTGAATATCAGAGCCTGGATGCTGAGCAGATGGGCCGACTGCAGACGTTCAGCGCAGTGTGTGTGTGTGTGTGTGTGTGTGTGTGTGTGTGTGTGTGTGTGTCTCTGTGTGTGTGTGTGTGTGTCTCTGTGTGTGTGTCTGCGTGTGTGTGTGTGTGTGTGTGTGTGTGTGTCTGTGTGTGTGTGTGTGTGTGTGTGTTTGTGTCTGTGTGTGTGTGTGTGTGTGTGTGTGTGTCTCTGTGTGTCTGTGTGTGTGTGTGTGTGTGTGTGTGTGTGTGTGTCTCTGTGTGTGTGTGTGTGTGTGTGTGTGTGTGTGTGTGTGTGTGTGTGTGTGTGTGTGTGTGTGTCCGTGTGTGTGTCTCTGTGTGTGTGTGTGTGTGTGTGTGTGTGTGTGTGTGTCCGTGTGTGTGTGTGTGTGTGCATGTCGCAGTGCTGACGGCCATAGAAACACACACTGCAGACTCAGAGCTGCGTGATATTTCAAAGGCAACAGAGCAAGCTCTGAATATTTTGAAATTCAATTCATGTAGTGTGTTTTCAGTGTTATTTGTTAGTCAGTTGACATATTAATGATTTGTAGACTCATAAGCTGATAGCATGCAATATGCATGATAAATTAAATTGAAAGGGAAAAGCTTGAATGCAAGAATTCATCTTTAATGACAGTTAGAAGATGCATTGAGTTTTAGTGTGTTAAATGCACTTTGAGGGCTGTTCCATACAGTATGTGTGGTGATGCTGTGAAGAAATGTACAGGCTTTATAATACCAGGATTACTTTAAACCCATTTTACACATCTGAAATATGCTGTGTGAAAGTTTGCATCCAAATCATTGATTAAACATGGCTGCTTGAATGTGTAAGCGAACAGAAACCATTTTGTGTATGTTGTGGTACAGTATAGTTATAACCTAGATTTGATGATATAAACTTCCACAGACATTTCCATGGGATACAGTATTTGAATATACTGTTCAGTATTGGGTCAGTGATAAAACAAAAATACTTTTATTCAGCAACGATGCATTAAATTGATCAAAAGTGAAATATGTATGCTACATATCTTATTTCAAATAAATGTAGTTCTTTTGAACTGTCTATAGAATTGTGTAAAAAAAGTCCCAAAAAATTAAAGCAGAATAACACATGATAAAAAAATGCAGCAAATCAGCATATTAAAATGATATCTGAAGGATCGTGTGACTAAAACAAATCTGCTCAAAGTAATTTAATAAACTGCATTTTAAATATATTAAAATATACATTATATATACACAGTATATATCAAATAAAACATATTTTACATTTTTTTTATATTTTGGTTGAATAAATTGCAGACTTGGCAAGCAAAAAAGGCTTCAAAAACATTTATTAATGCATTTTATATAATGCATTTTAAATGTTATGTATTTGAATGAATTATATAACAATGCAACACATCAGTTTTATAAGACCAGTGAAAAGGTCTGAACTATATCTAAAGCATGAGGACATAGTCAAACTGTTGTTCAATTGATAGATATGTCATACTTCCTCCCATGCTGCTCATATTAACAAGACAAATGATGGCTATCAAGCTTATTAAAGCATATTTATCATTGTGTTGGCATATATATGCATGCAATTTGATAATAAGTAATGCAATGTGTAAACACACACACATAAACACAAATGCAAATGTGATAGAAGAAGCTATTTTCTGCTTTTAAACCCTCTGCATTTTCACTTGATATTCTCAGAAAACCTTTTGGATGAACCAAAACCATGTTTCCAAGCACAAAGGCCTTATTTTAGGGATGTTCAATCATTTTGCATGCTTCAAGTCCACTTGTCTTCTTCCAGACAGTGTTCATCCCTCTCTTAATGTCTCTCTGCTGAAGTGCGTGGCGATTAAGCAGCAATAGTTCAGCCCTGTGAGAGACACTGCTCTCTCTCGGGTCCCATGACGGAGCTCTGTGTTAAGAGTGGCGATGGAGAGAAAAGTGAAGGAGGGGAGGACAAATTGGAGGGGGCTTACGCTGGCCCAGTCAAAGGGTCCATTGTGCTGGGGCGAGGAGCAGAGTTAATCAGGGGACCCAACAGTAATCAACGGTAGAGTTTGGGTCGGACAACTGCTTGGGTAAACAGCCATTGTTCTTGGGCTGAGGTACTAAACAATGCCAGCATTGTCCCCGGGTCTCTCATTAGGGTGTGCTGGGGGTTACGAGCTCTCGGCTCGGGCTGTTAAGAGCTTCGGAAGCGGATGGGAACCGGAGGGGTAAAGGGGGAGAGGAACAGGCCTCTCACGGTCCCTTTTGGCCATGGGCCGCACAAGCCGCAGGAAAGAGAGAAAGGCCAAGCTTGTCATGACATCTTCACGTCAAAATCTCACGGGAGGGGGGGAGGGGGTGACATGAAATCCATTAGAAAGGGAGTTATAGTCGTCTATAACCAATATCAATAAAATCCAGTCTACATGAAATATATCCGTGAAAATATGCTTTTAAAGCAATACATCGTTTGGGGCTCTTAGCTTAAAAACAACAATAAAACTCAAACATAGAATGTATCAATAAACTGAAATGAACAAATGTCATTAATGTGTGAATACACTTAAACATTTGTCTTCCAAGCCATGTTTTAGCCTCACCCTGATTCATTATGCTAAACTTACAATAAGCCTATGATATTTTATAAACGTCAGACCAGAGTTATTGTTTACTTTTGTCATTTTCTGTGCGTGTCATGTCCATAAATACAGGAAAAACTAGTTTTTTGTTAGATATGAACAAAATATCATTAATGACATGCTATACATTTACTAAACATCCATCCTCCAAACCGTGTTGTTGATGTTTTATAGATATCGGGGCGGATTTGCCGGGAAATGACCTACTTCTGTCATTTGTGCATGTTCACGTCTGACCATAAAGACAAAAGGTCTGGTTGTTATATATAGTTGTGTCCACGCATGCAGTAGCACATGCATATCATTAATTAAGCAATGTTTCTCCAAAGGTTTATATTTCGACCACTATAAAGCGATAGTGGGCAATACATTACATGAATGTGCATATGAACAAAGACTATTGAATACCCAAGACGAGTCACTCTTATTTGTTTTGAATGGGGAATAATATGGCCGCTCTACTGAAGGAAGCCCCGCCTTCTGAGTAAAACAGCCAATCCCTAATCGGTAAAGTCAGCATGTCACTGCAGCTGCCGTCAGAAGTCCTGGTCTCTATAGAAACAGTAATAATTCAGAGATGTGCGCTATGGACTGTGCATGCACAGGTGGTCTAGCCTGAAAAATACACTTTTTTAACGCTATTTCAGCAAAAAAAAAAGCATGTATGAGACAGTTGTCATTGGTGATTTCAAATATGGAATGTATTTGTAAGCTAAACAGTTTTGGATAATTTGATGTTTCCCCATAAAAAGAGATCGGAGCTGCACTTGCATGGTGAGAGGCGTTTCAAAGATGGCCGCCGACTGGCATGACTTGCCTTAAAGGGACTTTGGTATTAATATAGCATGTTGTGCCGGCACAGGCATGAACTTTGTTTTAATTTACATTTATTTAACATGCTTGAGAAGTTGGTACAAATTTCAAACTTGTGTAAGACTACTGGGAAAATACGGTTTTCCAACGCAACTGTAAAAACAATTGATAAACACTGGTTTTACCAGCATACATTTGGCTATCATTTATTATTTCTTTAAATTTTTCCTCTTTGGTTTGTTTCCTGTGTGTGTGTGTGACCTCCTGATTCAGAGAATGATGGATTCATCCACATCTGGGTTCCAGCTTTGGCACATACAGTATATGCAGTTGTTCCTATTCTGAGAGAGAGAGAGAGAGAGAGAGAGAGAGAGAGAGAGAGAGAGAGAGAGAGAGACAGAGAGAGAGAGAGAGAGACCGAGAGAGAGAGGAGAGAGAGAGACCGAGAGAGAGAGAGAGAGAGAGAGAGAGAGAGAGAGAGAGAGAGAGAGACCGAGAGAGAGAGAGAGAGAGACCGAGAGAGAGAGAGAGAGAGAGAGAGAGAGAGAGAGAGAGAGAGAGAGAGAGAGAGAGAGAGAGAGAGAGAGAGAGAGAGAGAGAGAGAGAGGTTCATGTAACACTCTCCCATGAAGAAAGCATGTTACTGTAATTAGACAGCGTGAGGATAATTCCCCCCCAAACCCTTTCATCTTCCCGTTCTCTCCTCACCTAATTCTACATAATAGTAAGACACGGCAGGCATAAGATCTCTCCTTAAGTGATGACACGGCCTCTATATGTGTGTTTAATGAGTATGTATGTGCTGAAAATGGGGGTCTTTTGTTCGTTTTAGAATCAGGGATATTTCTGAGCGCGGCAAACCATTTATCTAGTATTTTGTGTGTGGAAATGAACGCTCTTTCGTGCCATTGCTTCTGTCGGTAGTATCTCTGTTATCTCAGAAAGCACATTAGGTCGAAAACTGATGGTAAAATTCGGCGTGTGTGTGAAACGGGAAAAGAGGAGCTAGCGTCCGAGTCATTAAACCAGGACCGGGCTCGGACGAAGGGAACTCGGCGCTCTGGTTTGTGATTAGCTCCATTGTTGGAGATATTTTGAGGTTCGTTGGTCTCAGATAATGTTCTCTAATGAGTTCACACGAGCTTCGCTGAACCTTGTGTACGGCAGAGGTTATAGGGGTCTCATCCTGCTTCATACTGTGTAAAAGACTACATAAGGCCCTGTCAGGGCAAGACATCACATTTGATTGGATTGTGGAAAGAGCCTGTGATATTACTGGTTGATTTACTTCACCTCGGTCACTTCAGCAGGAAAGGTGTCCGGCAGAAAATGTTTTCTTCTTTACAATAACATGTACTGTTGAATCACTTCGATTTAAAATCAGTTTTTTTGTTTCTAAAAACTTGCACACTTCATGTGCTTATGAATAATTTTCAATAAGACCAAAAACGTTATTAAAGTATATATATATTTTTTATTTTGATGTCATTCAACATAACTATCCATATAAAATGTATTTTAAACATTGCTGTTAAAAAATAAATAAAACTCACATATATAACTTGTGCACTTATAAATTATTTATAAGAAACATAAATTGATGTAACATAAAATATATTTTATATGAATTGTTTTTATTTATTTATTTGTTATATATATTTACAAATATATTTTTTATATATTTATATATTTTTATATACAGTATGCAGAATCATATACATTCTTCCAGCTTTAGATGTTCAATATTTGCTGGCTTTATTCTCTGATATGAGAGTTTCACTTCCTGTTGTTGTGACCTCATGGCTGCGTCTGGCATGAGCTGAGAGATAAACATAATTATGACATCACTTTCTCAAGCTGCCACCGTTTCAGACGTGAGAAAATGACACATGCTAGCAAAGCACAAAGAAAATATTTGTGTGTGTCTGTGTATGTGTGATATACATTCTTCCAGCTGTGTATGATGTGTGCAATATTTAATGTTGTGTTGTGTGTATGAGAGTGTGTGTGTGCGTGTGTGTATGTGACCTGTGTGTATGGTGTGCGTCTGTCATGAGTGTGCCGAGTGTGTGTGTATGACATGTGTGTGTGTGTGTGTATGGAGGTGTGTGTGAGCGTGTGTGTATGTAGCGTGTGTGTGTGTGTGTGTGTGTGTGTGTGTGTGTGTGTGTGTGTGTGTGTGTGTGTGTGTGTGTGTGTGTGTGTGTGTGTGTGTGTGTATGAGCGTGTGTGTGTGTGTGTGTGTGTGTGTGTGTGAGTGTGTGTGTGTATGTATGAGTGTGTGTGTGTGTGTGTGTATGTATGTGCGTGTGTGTGTAAGAGTGTGTGTGTGTGTGTGTGTGTGTGTGTGTGTGTGTGTGTGTCGTCGGAGGGGGTGGTTGTTACACTACACCAGTGTTGTATGCGATATGCTGGATTAGAGGGGACAAAAGTATGCAAATATTGTTGCTCAGTTCTTCCAGGCTTTGTGAGACGGTTTGACAGTAAAAGGAGACGAGATGCATGTGAGGTTGTGTCACCATCTGTGATGCTAACCTTGGATGATCAATTAAATACAAATATCAAAGAGACTATAAAACAATAAGAGAATAAAACAAGCAATGAAACTGAAAACAACCACTAAAACCATTTAAACCAACACTAAAACCATTTAAACCAACATTAAAACCATTTAAACCAACATTAAAACCATTCAAATAAAACATTTGGTTAATTTAAATAAAATAAATATTGAACTGAAAAATGTATAAAATATAAATATCTTATTTTAATTTGTTTTACTAAACCACACAGCCAGATGACTAAAAATGCAACTAAAATGGAAAGCATAAAATAAAAAAAAAAATATAAAAAAAAAAAAAAAAAAAAAAATATATATATATATATGTGTGTGTTTATTATTAAGGGAAAATTATATGATCATTTATTTAACAAATTATATAATCTCACTGCAACTATACAATGTCTATAATTTTCTCACTTTCATCATTACCAACTTTTTCTAAATGAAGACTTCTATATTAATAGGAATAAGCATAGCAGAAGTATGCCTCTAAAAAGATAACATAAATACCAAGTTATGCATCAGACAAGTATGCAATGACCTGAGAAGAATCAAGAGGCCAAAAGATATTTAACTGCATCAAGTAGATTTGTGCATTTTGCTCACACACACACACACACACACACACACACACACACACACACACACACACACACACACACACACACAGGTCGCTCACTGAAAGGATAGTGGTTAGGTGTGAAATCACGATGTGTTAACACGACTGACTCCTGTGAGCACACACACACACACACAGACACACACACACACACAGACAGACATCACAGAGGCCACAAGATAAACACATCAAGTACACACACACAGACACACACACACACACACACAGACACACACACACAGACACACACACACACAGACACACAGACACAGACAGACACAGACACACAGACACACAGACACAGACACAGACACACAGTCGCTCACTGAAAGGATAGTGGTTAGGTGTGAAATCACGACACAGACACACACAGACACACACACACACAGACAGACAGACACACACACACACACAGACACACACACACAGACACACACACACACACACACACACAGACACACACACGTCGCTCACTGAAAGGATAGTGGTTAGGTGTGAAATCACGATGTGTTAACACGACTGACTCCTGTGAGCACACACACTCAGATTCATAACCCTTAAAATAGCATGTGTATCTGTAAAAGCTTCGGCTCAGCAATACATTTCTCCATCATAGTCCAGAGAGCGTTTCATACACCTGGCATGATAGTTACATTGATATCCTGACTGTAATTAAAGGATTAAAAGCCATCGCTTCCCTCATCATGATCAACGATGGTTTAATTTCACTCAGAAATGAATATTTCCGCATCTCATTCCCATGTCTAATGTAATGAGTGAACGTAGCAACTTCACATAGCCAAAGGCCAAATGGACACGATTTTTCACAATAGAAAAGAATCAGACAAAGGAACAGCACTAGAAAATGAGTTTCTGCTGATCCATCAAGCTTGTATTTGTCTTCTGTGGAAGTGGAGAGCAGTGCATCAGGAATTCAGTTTCCGGTTCCTAACGTCCTCGTGAACTAATCACAGCGTGTTCATTAATTACACGGCGCTCAGTGGATTTCAACATAACTACAGCCGCCGCATGTAGACAAACGTCAGCAAAACTCAGACGGCATGCATGCACTTTGTGTCTGAAACGGTTTGTACGTCACAGTTAAAGCTCATTATTTTGGTCTTTTCAGGAATGGAAGACAGATGAAGGATGCTAAAGGAATAATACGAGGATGTGATCTGGACACGTTCATATCACTGCAGTGATGGTGAATATAACATCAGTCAGAGCTCACAAAGATACAGAAGATGGTTCAATCAAATGGTAAAAACTATTATATAAATAAAACAATCCTTATGTATAAAACTATTTATTTTAATAAAAAAATATATTTGATCCAAATATATATATATATATATATACACTGCCGCTCAAAGGTTTGGGATCAGTAAGATTTGTAATGTTTTTTAAAGGCTGTATTTATTTGATCATAAATACAGAAAAAAATGTATTTTGTTAAATAATATTGCAATTTAAAATAACAGTTTTCTATTTTAATATATTTTAAAATGTAATTTATTTCTGTGATGCAGCGCTGTATTTTCAGCATCATTACTCCGGTCTTCAGTCACATGATCTTCAGAAATCATAATAATATGCTGATTTATAATCAATGTTGGAAACCGTTGTACTGCTTCATATATTTTTTAGGATTCTCTGATAAAAGTGATAAAGAACAGTGTTTATTTAAAAACGACATTTTGTGTTTCAATATACAATACTGTTGAAAAGTTCAGTACATTTTTTTTATTTTTGTTTTAAGAAATTAATACTTTTATTCAGGAGGGATGTGTTAAAGGAATAAAAAGTGATAGTAAAGACATATTGTTAGAAAATATTTCTATTTTGAACAAATGCTGCTCTTTTTAACTTTATTCATCAAAATATCAAAGAAAAAATGATCACAGGTTCCAAAAAACTACATGAAGCAGCACAACAGTTTCAACACTATTAATAAATCAGCATATTATTATGATTTCTGAAGATCATATGACACTGAAGACCGGAGTAATGATGCTGAAAATACAGCGCTGCATCACAGGAATAAATTACATTTTACAATATATTAAAATAGGAAACCAATATTAGAAATTGCAATAAGATTTCACAATATTACTGTTTATTTCTGTATCTTTGATCGAATAAATGCAGCCTTGATGAGCAGAAGAGACTCCATTAAAAACTTTAATTAAAAATCTTACTGATCCCAAACTATATAAATATATGTTTGAAGACATTGAGTATGTATATTTAACACAATGCATATGCTTGGTTTTTTGTTCTTTTATTTTTATGTATATTTTTATGATGAAATGTAAAGATTTACACATTTTTAAATAAATATTTATATTTGATCAAAATGTTTGTTTCTTTTTTCATTCTACTGTTCTTGTGTGTGTGTGTCTGTGTGTGTGTCTGTCTGTGTGTGTGTGTGTGTGTGTCTGTGTGTGTGTCTGTGTGTGTGTGTGTGTGTGTGTGTGTGTGTCTGTGTGTGTGTGTGTGTGTCTGTGTGTGTGTGTGTGTGTCTGTGTGTGTGTGTGTGTGTGTGTGTCTCTGTGTGTGTCTCTGTGTGTGTGTGTGTCTCTGTGTGTGTGTGTGTCTCTGTGTGTGTGTGTGTGTGTCTGTGTGTGTGTGTGTGTGTCTGTGTGTGTGTGTGTGTGTCTGTGTGTGTGTGTGTGTGTGTGTGTCTCTGTGTGTGTGTGTGTGTGTGTGTGTCTGTGTGTGTCTCTGTGTGTGTGTGTGTGTGTGTGTGTGTCTGTGTGTGTGTGTGTGTGTGTGTGTGTGTGTGTGTGTGTCTCTGTGTGTGTGTGTGTGTGTGTGTGTGTGTCTCTGTGTGTGTGTGTGTGTCTGTGTGTGTGTGTCTCTGTGTGTGTGTGTCAATCTCAGCTCAATGGTTCAGATATGACCGATCATAAAAGCATGTCAGATTGCATGAATGAATGATATGAGTGTAGCTCTCACACCTCAGGACACATGATGTTACAAAACTCAACGAAGCAAACGCCTAGTTAGCATAATTAGTGGGTAAATTCATGTTTTGTTACTTTTGCTAATCATATTCAGGTTATTTCCTATTCTAGAGTGTTTTATTGGACAAATGTGCATATATATTTATTTTCCCAGAAGAGAACATATTTAAATAGATATATCTGCTGAATGTTTAGGAGCGCTTTCAACTTTAAATAAAAATGTACTTCAAATTGTGCAGCAAATAATATAATTGTTTACATGACATGGAAAAAAAATCTACATACTGACTTAAACATGTTGGAAAACCAGTAAAACCTATTTATCATGTCATTAAAATGAAAAGGGAAAGGTGTACCTGTATAATTACCGCATCATTCTGAATGATCGGCCAGTATCAGCTTCAGTGAGTTGAGGGCTCTAGTGTTTGTGAGTGGACGCTGCTCCTCTCATCCTCTCAGACTCTTGTTAAACGAGGTGCTGCTGAAATTAATTAGCATGATTCACAATCATCATGTCTCTTCATCAAGACCGTGCCGCACTGTCCAATCAGTGTTTCTGAATGCGGTGCTTATATTTACTCATTAAACTCTAAACGAGCCGATAATGATCAAAGAACCAGCAGAAGTTAACAATGCTCTTCCAGTAATTATCTTATAAACGGAGAAGCCAGCAGTGAGCAGCACATTAGCCGTCTCTGGAGAAATGTGTGCATGTTTTGTCTTTATGCATAACTGCAATAATTATGTTTTGAACGTTAATCTGGCTAAATGTTCTAAAGTGGACGTATTTGTTGTATTTCAGGAAAATCTAAATGTAATAGTTTATTTCATCTTGGTGTAAAATCTGACTGTGAACTGTACAAATGTTAGCCGTTAATATTTAGGCTAATGTTTCCAACATGAAACTCCCCGTATAGTGACGCTGAACAATCACACATCAGGTTTAAAGAGGTCAATAAATGATCCAAATAATAATATTCTCACTATAGCCCCACCCATGATCCAGCATGCTTTGCATCGTTTGGAGCATGTTTACAGACAAGTCTTACATGATTGTATGAGTGTTACCATTGTGGAACTTATCATAATTCAAAAATATGATATTACATTTTGTGTGTGCACGTGCGTGCACTGCTAAGCATGCTGGGTAATAGGTCACGCTAAAATGTATTTATGCAAAAAATTATATATATATATATATTCTTTCTCTCTCTCTATAAACACTATTTATAAATATATTTGTAAATATGTAATATATATATATGAGGTGAAAACTTAAGCAAAACATGAATCACAGTGTTTTTATGATGTATGTATGTATATAAATATACACACACACATGATAGCATCACACAGTTGCTGTAGATTTGTCGTCTGCACATCCATGATGTGAATCTCTCGTTCCACCACATCCCAAAGGTGCTCTATTGGACTGAGATCTGGTGACTGTGGAGGTCATTTGAGTAAAGTGAACTCATTGTCATGTTCAAGAAACCAGTCTGAGATGATTTGAGCTTTGTGACATGATGCATTATCCTGCTGGAAGTACATCAGAAGATGGTACACTGTAGTCATAAAGGGATGGACATGGTCAGCAACAATACTCAGGTAGACTGTGGTGTTTAAACGATGCTCAATTGGTACTAAAGACCCCAAAGTGTGCCAAGAAAATACCCCCACACATTACACCACCAGCACCAGCCTGAAACCGTTGAGACAAGGCAGGATGATCCATGCTTTCATGTTCTTTACACCAAATTACTGACCCTACATCTGAATGTAGCAGAAATCAAGACTCATCAGACCAGGCAACGTTTTACAATCTTCTATTGTCCAGTTTTGGTGATCCTGTGTGAATTGTATCCTCCGTGTGCTGTTCTTATCTGACCGGAGCGGCACCCGGTGTGGTCTTCTGCTGCTGGAGTCCATCTGCTTCAGGGTTCGATGTGTTGTGTGTTCAGAGATGGTGTTCTGCAGATCTTGGTTGTAACGAGTGTTATTTGAGTTACTGTTGTCTTTCTATCATCTCTAACCAGTCTGTCCATTCTCCTCTGACCTCTGACATCAACAAGGCATCTTCATCCACACAACTGCCGCTCACTGGATATTTTCTCTTTTTCAGACCATTCTCTGTAAACTCTAGAGATGGTTGTGTGTGAAAATCCCAGTAGATCAGCAGTTTGTGAAATACTCAGACCAGCCCGTCTGCACCAACAACCATTCCACGTTCAGTCACTTAAATCCCCTTTCTTCCCCGTTCTGATGCTCGGTTTGAACTTCAGCAAGTCTTCACCACATCTAGATGCCTAAATACATTGAGTTGCTTCCTTGTGATTGGCTGATTAGCAATTTGTGTTACCAAGCAATTGAACAGGTGTATTAGGAGAGAGAGAGAGAGAGAGAGAGAGAGAGAGAGAGAGAGAGAGAGAGAGAGAGAGAGAGAGAGAGAGAGAGAGAGAGAGAGAGAGAGAGAGAGAGAGAGAGAGAGAGAGAGAGAGAGAGAGAGAGAGAGAGAGAGAGAGAGAGAGAGAGAGAGAGAGAGAGAGCATTTAATTGGGGAAAAACATGTATATGCCTCTACAGTATTTTACCTGAAGAGAAAGTAAATATGCATGTCAGCTTCTCATTTACTTAAGTGCACTAGCATATATATTGCCATAAAACAGGCTTGGACTAAACTGTCATTTTGATTTCACGGGGTCTTGAAAGATTTCAATAAACACATTTGCTGTTTAAAATACATACAAGAGAGTCTGGACATGAAGGTGCGCATTAACGTTTGAAAAAGGAATAAAAAGGCTTATGATTGCTATGCTAAATTGGAAAGTGTATATAATTTATCTAAACAAAAATCATATTTCATATTTCCCCATGAGCTATGGGGGAAGCTAAACCATGGCTTAACATACCCAGAGAGCATTAAAGCTGGACATCTCAATGGACAGAGGGTGGGCCGGGCTGTCTGCTTGTGTGCCGAGCGGTTCGGAGACAGACTATTGTCCCGCCACGGGCTCAAAACAGAGACTCTCCCCCATTCTTAGAGTCAGACAAGGCTAAGAGGTTTCCACATTCATGTCCACCTCAACTCGCTCCCCACTTCACCGCAGCAATGCATGATCCCGGCTCACTTCAGCCGCAGAGGAGGCCAGACTGCAGCTGCCCGTCTGGGAACGCATGAAAGAACGGGGTGTTGTTCGGTTGGGGCGGAGGGTGAAGCTGCGAAGGCCCTCCTAAAGAGAGATGAGGCATATTGAAAACTATATTAAATTACCCTGATTAACAATTTAGCCACGAACAGGAGAGGCAGGGAGGGGTTCTATTGGCAGAGCCAAAGTCTATTCACCGCCAGAGCGGCGGGGTCGAAAGGTCCCTCAAGTTCACAGGCTCTGCGGCTTTGTTATGCTAACACACAATCTCAAATCAGCAGCCAAGTGGAGTGTGAAATAGAAATGATTCCTTGAGAACTTTCAGCGAGTTTGTCGTCCACACCACCTCCTCCCCCCAAGACCAGGAGTCTGCCGTCTGCTCCTGCCACGCTAAAAACTACCCCCTCCATCCATGAGATGGACGACTACAAAATATCAGAAGTAGTATTTTGATGACTAGTGCATTAGATTTTTTTTTTTTTTGTGCGTCAAATCGCATTTGTATTTTTGCATGCTTGCGAGTATAGAAGCTTGTTTTCACAACGGGTAAAAAATAAAGGTAAATGCCATGTTTGATCTCACAATTTTTCTCACAGTTATATCTCACAATTGGTAATTCTGAGTCAGAATTGCAAGATATAAACTCAGAACTGATAGATACAATCTCTTTGTATCTCTTTTATATCTAACGTTATATCTGTGAAACTCACTGAAAAAGTCAGACTTGCATGATGTAATCTCAGAACTGATAGAAAGAAATTGCATTGGGGATGTACATTTTGAAATCTGAGAAAAGGGTCAAAATTGCAAGATGTAAACCAATTTCGGAAAAAATCAGAAATGATAACTCACAATTCAGTTCATATTTCAGAAAAACAGGTTTCCATGTCTTGTCCATGGAGTCTTTGACTTCTGATACTTTTGATTTCCGTTCAAACTGTTTTCTCTTTGTTATATTAGATCACGTTATACCTGTCTAGGAAACCTTTTGCCTTCATCTTTTAATTTTCCTTCTTTTCAAAAACATGTTATTGTTTTACTCTAGTCCCAAAGCAAGTTTGTTTGAAGTTTCAGAAAATCCATCATATAAATGGTATAATTATTTGTGGTTTCACTTCATTTTGATGGTACTTTAACAGATTCGGTTTGGTTAGTAGAGTATTTGTAGACTGCTAGGGTTAGATTAAGTGCTTAGTCAGGAGAATGTCTGTAGAGAGATCATCACAATAAAGAGTTAGCAGATATTAATCTGACAGTCTATTAATACTCTAATGAGAGTTAGCTGACTTGTGCAATGTTACTTATAGTCATCAGAATGGACCATCAAAATAACGTGTTACCTCATTTTTAATAATCTTCACAAAGAGTGAAATTATCATAAATCCTTTCAATATTTTTTGATTGTGTGTATGTGTGTGTAAATGAAAATAAATTATTGATTCCATCACTGTACAACAGTTTTACTGCTAATAAAGTTTTTTTTTCAAAAGTTCAAACGTTAGACTACTTGGTTAACAAGTAAACAATAACGTCAGTGAACAGCATGCATCAAAATCAAGGTAAATATCACTTGTCGGATTCTATTCAAGCTGCAGTTTTTGTCAAGTTATGCAAAAATCATGAATGTATTGTTTAATTGTGTGTATTTAGGATGCACAAAATTCAAGCCGTATCTAGGAAAATGTGTTTTTATCTCACTTCTACCACACAATGCTATTAAACACAAACCATAATAGAGATATGGTGAAAGTGTTTAAGACAAAATTACAAAAACGACATATTTCTCCTGTGGGGCATGTCTAGCCCACAAACACACACAGTTGAACATTGCCATAATAAGCTATGGAGAGTATGAAAATTGAGTTTTAAAGGAGGTCCAGAGTGCCCATAGTTGAAGCAATCACCCACACATTATGGTTATAATTAGTTTTAAGAGCAAATAGATGTCATTTTAATGCTGAACGTCCGCTGGGAGCTGCTTTGTGTCCTTGGGGAGCCATAGAGCCGCTCCACACTACAAGTAACTGATGGGTCAACCATTGTTTGAACCCAGGTCAACGTGACTCGCCCTCATGGGTCACATTCAGTGATCATCAATGACCCTTGTCTCTTGGGTCTCATTTGTGAGACATGATAGCCGAAGGTGAATGTCAGTGTCAGCTGTGGATCAAGTCAAGGAGATGGACATCCACTATATCAGTGATACTCAAATCTGTCTCGTGAGATCCACTTTCCTGCAGAGTTCAGCTCCTGATCAAACTCACTACCTGTGATTTTCTAATGATCTTGAAGACGCTGATTAGCACGCTCAGGTGTGTTTGATTAGGGTCAGAGCTAAACTCTGCAGGCGTGGGCCAGATTTGAGGATGGCTGGATGGCCTTGTAAAGTGCTATTTTAGAATAGTGTTATTCTTATAATCTTTTAAGATTAGGACTTAATCACATGATTAAAGGAATAGCTCACCTGAATATGAAAATGCTGAACATTTACTCACTCTCAGGCTGTCCAAGATGTAGATGAGTTTGTTTCTTCATCAGAACAGATTTGGAGAAATGTAACATTCCATCACTTGCTCAGCAGTGGATGCTCTGCAGTGAATGGGTGCCGTCAGAGTGAGAGTCCAAACAGCTGATAAAAACATCACAATAATCCACACAATAGTCCATCAGTTAATGTCTTGTGAAGAGAAAAACTGCATGATTGAAAGAAACAAATCAATCATTAGGATTTTTACTTTGAAATGAATCCTGTATCCATAATATTGTTCCTCAGTGAAAAAGTCATCTCATCATAATCAGGAGAGAAATATGCACAGATCATTCACAGTTTACAAGAAAAATAGTATAAAAACAATTCACAACAAATATGTGGGTGGATTTTGATGTGAGAGGGCAGGCAATAGATGCTTGCACCAGAGGAAAAGTTATTATGGATTATGGATTCATATTTTATGGACTCATAGCTGAAAGCAATGATTTAAATATAACATTTCTTAATGATGGATTTGTTTCTTTTTCAATTCAATTCAATGTTAACTGATGGACTGGAGTGGTGTGGATTATTGTGATGTTTATCAGCTGTTTGGACTCTCATTCTGACGGCACCCATTCACTGCAGAGTATCCATTAATGAACAAGTAATGCAATGCAATCTGTTCTGATGAAGAAACAAACTCATCTAAATCTCGGATGGCCCAAGGATGGGTACATTATTAGCAAATGTTCATATTTGGGTGAACTATTTATACATTTGTTTAGAAAAATATTTAAATCAGCAGGTTAGTGACATTTCTGATGTAACTGGCAATGGTCATTTTAATATACAACAATTAAAACTAAACCGTTAATAACAGGAATGTCTTAGTTTGTCCTATTCGCTCGCTCTCAGTGTATTTTTTTCACTTTCTCCTCTCTCTCTCTTTTTGGGATAATTGCGCAGCAATTTCAGATTTATGTAGCACTTTAAATACATCCTCCCCTCTCAAGTCTGATTGGTCTCCAGCCGCCTGTTACCATGGTAATGATCCTGTAGCGCTTTGTGAGGTGGCCTTTCTCAGATGACAGGTTAAGCAGACGTGCTTGACCTGTGGGGGCAGATCTATTGCCACCCTTACATTATTTGATCTCACCAAGGAGACGAAATAAGGAGAACAAAATGACATCAAGAATTTCCTCACGATGCACAAGCAGCGAGGCTTCCTCTTACATGTAGCTGTACCATGGTGCAGTAATGGCCTGCAATACCGTGGTATATATTCTGATATGTATACACTGCTATTGTACTCCAAGGCACTTCAAAAGATACCATGGTACATGCCTAAAAACATGGTTCTACCATAAGCCCATGGTACATTTGTGGTATTATTTTTTGCTAGTGTTGTGTGAAATATTATTTCTATGCTCATTATAGTATTTCCTCATTTTTTATATATAGTTTCAATTTTAGTACCTCAGCGTAAACTTTATTTATTTGGATGATGTTTTGGTTTTAGTTAAAAATATCCTCTCTGGTGTTAATGCATTGAAGTGATGTACTTGAAGTAGTACCATGGTCATTTCTGTAACGGAAAATAGAATTCAACATAAATAATACAACTCTACACTTACTGTTACCATAGTAAATTCATATTTTTTTGCATATGTTTAATGCAGCAGTTTTACTGTGGTATCATGGATGTACACTAACTGTCCTGGCTTTCTTTAACTCAATCTTTTGGTTGTTTTCTTTGTAAATTATGTTTTTATTAGTCTTCATATTGCATAACAAAGCAGTGATGATGGTTACCATGGTATAATGGGTTTCAATAGTACATTACCATGAGTAAACAACATCATAAATAAGGTTGATCTTGCTTTAATAAGACATGTGTTGGGTTTAGCCGTGCTTAAGGAAAGCCACAGCCGTACATGGTTTACAATCTCCGTAGCAACAACTGGATCTCTTACTGTTTAAAGGGGCCCTTGGGCCCCCGCTGACTTAAACCCAAGCCTGGGGCCAACATAATGAGCCTGTGATCGGCTCGTCAAACAAGAGCTTCATACCCCATGAGCTCAAGAACACTGCAGTGCATCTACAGCCGCTACACAATTACCAGAGGTTTTCCACCGCATGGTTTAGCTGAAGCCGAACCAGCTGGTGACGCGTTAAAGAAAGAAAACACAGCCTATTTGTACTTGTGTTCAGTGTGATTTCAGAAATAATAACTTTCATGGAAGTCCACTGTATTCCTGCCAACTGTGCTAATTACATAATCTGTTGTAAATGTTACGTATTAATTAGTGGTGGGCCGTTATCGGCGTTAACGTGCTGCGTTAACGTGAGACTCTTATCGGCGATAAAAAAAATATCGCCGTTAATCTATTCTCAAAGTTGGGTTGGGAGCTGGGTCTATACTACGCAAGCTATGATGACTTTCACCCTGATATTTTAGCGCGGATGTATACCTAGCCGAATTGCACTGTAGGGGGCGAGAACGAGTCTTCGAACTAGAGGCTCGCAGTCCGTGATGGACAGATTGTTAACGGCTGGTCTATGTGGTAATACAATCGGACAGGACATCCAAACGCTCATCTATCATTCATCAACCTCAAATATGGCTTTTCCTCTGAAAGATGTATGTAGTAGCAACTTTACATGGCCGCTCAATATGATGTTAACCTAGAGAAATGTGCGCTATTGAAGTGTTTGTGTGGAAGCGCGTTTGCGCAGGACAGGCTCCGGTGCGATCACTTGCTCTTAAAATCTCCGTCATTTTTGGTCATACAGATAAAAGTAGCCTAATACATCTTTCGAATCTGTAAAGACTCTACGTTTATTTGTGTGCACTCAGAATAACAACGAAACGTTGCGCTTTTAAGCAAACAGGATGCGCTTTAGGTCTCATGTGAACTTGAGCGAGAAACTTAGAAACTCCGTCTTTGAAAAATATATCTATAGAGAGTGAAATGTCTAAAAAATAAAAATAGAAGACGTGTGTGTTAGCATGGATGATTTACATGAAATTTAATCTGTGCAACACTGTGCATAATAAGATGGCTTTCAGTTCAATATAATAACAAAAAACGACATTTTGGGCTTAACGTTACTTACTTTTAGTCATTATTTGGGTAGAACACATATTCTGAATCAGGGGCGTAGCCACGGGTGTGCCAGGGTGTGCCGGTGCCACCCACAGTGGCAGCTGGCACACCTAAAAACAGATGCAGAATAATTATTTTTTTAATCGTAATAAACATGGGCAGCGCAAAGGAGGGGCTAGCAGATGCTTCAGCACCCCCAAGAAAGACCAAAGCACTGTCATTGCACCCATAAGAAATGAAATAAATTAAAAACATTTTACTTATTATTACGCATTCATAACTCTGCATTGCAATATAACGTGACGTGATTAGCAGGCGCACTTTTCGAATTGACAGCATTTTATTGAAAAAACTGATCGGTTCCTTGTGCCAAGAAGGCCTGTCCCCGACTAAAGATTTCACTAGTCACACATAAATTGATTAATATAATAACTTGGGCTAGCCTACTAACCATCCTTTAATATATAGGCGTATAGCCTATTCCGCGCCCAAGCGCAGGCTAATGATTATGAATGTTGGGGGAAAGGCAAAATAAAACATTTTAATTATTCGTTTATTAACTAGTGATTTCTTCTCAGTCAGTGTCGGCTGAAAATGTAAAGTTGCAGAATGCGACGCTGACTTTAATAAAGAAATGCACCTTTTCATTCCGACTACGTAATTAAAGATTTTGATTTTTGGTTCTGCTTCGTTCATTTAATAAAGTAGCCGGTTCATTGTTGTGACGCGCTCCGTTTCACGGAGACTGCATGAGACGGCAGAAAGCACATCTTGTTTCTCTATTGTTTCTCTGTGTAGCCTACATAAATAAAAGCATATATATATATATATGAACTGGCTGTTGAATTTTGTATTTTTGAAAGTTCAATAATAATATAAAAACTTGCCGGACGGATTCATTACCCGCTTTGTTCCGGGACCTCACAATTTACAGATCAAGCAGTGCTTATAATATTTGTTAATTTAAAATGTAATTACAATTTTAAATTATTTTCAAAAATAAATAAATAATAATAACATAATTGAGGCATTCAAGGCCAGACCACGCCATCTCGCCCATTGAGCAGCTAACAGGCACCATTAAATGTACTCTGCTATGTTGTTGGCGATCCTGAATGTATAAAAAATATTTTACTGCTTTCTCTAATGTGTCTTGCAAGACATCTATTCAAGATAGTTTATTCCACCAAAAGTAATTTCAAAGGAACATTATATGTAGGCCCATGTACAGTTTAAGTCACCATTGCAGGATGTGCAAAATGATAATTATTTAAAAAGGAGGATTATTTAAAAGCATTTTGTTTTATTTAGTAGAGCAGCTACAGCTGTTTTTACATAATATATTTTTACATAGCCTAGTCACTGAAGTCAATGATTATTCTTTGATAAAGTAAATGTGCTTTGCTCACTGTATAATGTGTTCGTTGTTTGAATAATCGTGGAAATGCGGTGTTATAATTAGAAACTTAAAATGTATTTTTATTAAACCTGTGATCATCAGGTTAAATAGGAGTTTAGTCTTATTAAAATATGTGACATAAATTGTACTTGCCTAAAAGGGGTTTATGATGTGTGTAGTTAATGATTAGGCTACAGTGAGCGCGTTTGACTAGAGCGCAGTTAAACAGCTGTTGTAGGTTATACTGTATGTGATTGTCGGTGACCCTCTTGAGCAAGAAAGCTTCGGAAAATGAAAAAAAATATATATATATATAGCTGCAAGCAGCGATAACCAGGGTTCAAGAATTTTAAGGCCTAAGGTGGTATGCTTTTTAGGGTCTAGGCCAACAGCTGGATGCATAGCTGACAGTGAAACTCATCGAAATGGACAATAGGCTCACAGAAACACACACACACACACACACACACACACACACACACACACACACACACACACACACACACCTACACACACACACACAAATAGAAATGAAATGGTTAAACTATCATATTAATAATCATTAAGCTTGCTTACACAGATACACACACAGACACACTCATATACATGCACACATATTTTGTTGCAGATATAGATATTTGAAATAAATGACAGGTGACAATACTCTTTGCAAGTCTTCTCTTTTTAAGAGTTTATATCAGGGATCTCAACCCTGCTCCTGGAGAGCTATCATCCTGCAGATTTCAGTTCAACCCTGCTCCAACACACCTGTCTGAAATTAACAAGTAGCCTTGAAGACTGTGATTAGCTGGTTCAGGTGTGTTTGATTGGGTTTGGAGCTGAAATCTGTAGGACGTAGCTCTCCAGGAGCAGGGTTGAAGACCCCTGGTAAGCAAATGTGAAATGCAGGGCTGACAATAGAACACATTCACAATGGAGAATTCATTAAAACTGTCTCTCTCTCTGTCACATACACACACACACACAAACACGCAGAAATGAAAGGTTTAAAAATGCTTAATAAACAGTAAGCATACAAACACAGACACACAGACATACGCAGAAATGAAAGGTTTAATAATACTAAATATACAGCACGCATGATAACACACACACTTTGTTGCAGATATAAAATAGTGATTTTCAAAGACATTTGAAAATGGAGAATAGGTTAACAGACACATGTAGCCTACACAAAAATGAAATGGTTAAACTAACATATTAATACCCAATAAGCATGCTTGTTTTTTTGTTTTTTTTGCGCATTAATCTGACAATAAATGTGGCACACCCAGTTTTTCTGATGCACACCCAGAGTCTCCTTTCTGGCTACACTCCTGTTCTGAATGCCTTCGGCAGAATTCAAATGAGCCATTTTAATCTAGATTAATCTAGATTAATTCCAAAATTAATCTAGATTAATCTAGATTAAAAAAATTAATCTATGCCCACCTCTAGTATTAATAACTACATTTAATCATGAGAGCAGGCTGAATCTGGACTACTTGTAAATAGAATACATTATAAGAGTAGAATATATTACTAAACACTGCGGATGTGTAACTGCCAAGAATATTTCAAACTCGTTAGGTGTTTCTCCACGTTATTGCTATTTTTATGTTTATTGTTTGTCCATGTGATGCAGGGATTCCCACAATTTTAACCGTTTTGACCTAAAATATTTATTTGAAGAACCCTGAGATTTAACATTTCAATAATTTAACAACACATTCACGATTTCACACTTACATCTACTAGCACGATAAACGTAATGCGTGTTTGGCGTGTATGGTAATACATTGTAGGCGTGCTGTCCTGGGGGAGGGCTCCTAGCCGGGAATGGCCCGAACCCGGAGTACCCCCCCGTGTGATGAGAATTCTAGTGATATTGGTGGAGAAGGGGTGGTGGAGGGATGCTGCTTAACCATCGACTAGATGAGGTAAGACAGCTGTATTTATGTCCAAGTGTTGATTACCTTGATTGCATACCACCTGTGTTAATTAGGCTGAGTATCTGACGTGCTCCTCCCGAACTTAATTTATAAAACTTCATTTTGCATGTTCTCTGATGTCGGGTAATGGTCACTTTGACATGCAGGTAAGCAAATACAATTGATAAACAAGTTAAGTCAAAAGTAATCTAAAAGTAATCCAAAAATAGTCCAAATGCATTTCCTAAAATGAGATTTTAACAAAGATAACAAATCTACTGAGATAACAAAGATAACATTACTGACTTCCACGTGTAATCTGTTATCAGTAACAGACAGTTTGTAGGTAATCTATGCAGCACTGGCAGGTTTGGAACAAAGTAATCACTTAACATGGGCACGCTTGTTATGTCTCGTGTCCTGTCAAAGATAGATCCACACGGTTTGTTGGCACAGGTCCTGTCGCGAGCGCTTGTTATGTCTCGTGTCCTGTCCAAGGTAGATCCACACGGTGTGTTGGCACAGGTCCTGTCGCGAGCGCTTGTTATGTCTCGTGTCCTGTCCAAGGTAGATCCACACGGTGTGTTGGCACAGGTCCTGTCGCGAGCGCTTGTTATGTCTCGTGTCCTGTCTAAGGTAGATCCACACGGTGTGTTGGCACAGGTCCTGTCGCGAGCGCTTGTTATGTCTCGTGTTCTGTCAAAGATAGATCCACACGGTATGTTGGCACAGGTCCTGTCCCGAGCGCTTGTTATGTCTCGTGTCCTGTCAAATGTAGATCCACACGGTATGTTGGCACAGGTCCTGTCGCGAGCGCTTGTTATGTCTCGTGTCCTGTCAAAGATAGATCCACACGGTATGTTGGCACAGGTCCTGTCGCGAGCGCTTGTTATGTCTCGTGTCCTGTCAAAGGTAGATCCACACGGTTTGTTGGCACAGGTCCTGTCCCGAGCGCTTGTTATGTCTCGTGTCCTGTCCAAGGTAGATCCACACGGTTTGTTGGCACAGGTCCTGTCCAGCGCTTGTTATGTCTTGTGTCCTGTCTAAGGTAGATCCACACGGTTTGTTGGCACAGGTCCTGTCGCGAGCGCTTGTTATGTCTAGTGTCCTGTCTAAGGTAGATCCACACGGTTTGTTGGCACAGGTCCTGTCCCGAGCGCTTGTTATGTCTCGTGTCCTGTCAAAGGTAGATCCACACGGTATGTTGGCACAGGTCCTGTCCCGAGCGCTTGTTATGTCTCGTGTCCTGTCAAAGGTAGATCCACACGGTGTGTTGGCACAGGTCCTGTCGCGAGCGCTTGTTATGTCTCGTGTCCTGTCAAAGGTAGATCCACACGGTGTGTTGGCACAGGTCCTGTCGCGCTTGTTATGTCTCGTGTCCTGTCAAAGGTAGATCCACACAGTTTGTTGGCACAGGTCCTGTCCCGAGCGCTTGTTATGTCTCGTGTCCTGTCAAAGGTAGATCCACACGGTATGTTGGCACAGGTCCTGTCCCGAGCGCTTGTTATGTCTCGTGTCCTGTCAAAGGTAGATCCACACGGTTTGTTGGCACAGGTCCTGTCGCGAGCGCTCGAAGAGGTCAGAGGTGACGTGTCGAAGAAATCTGCAGCTTTCAATTAGCCGTGAGTAGAGTCAAGTCGCTGAACTCCCCTAATGTATCGAGACGTTGCTATTACCTCTGCGATCTAGATCACACGTAATGGACACTCAAGCATCTGAGGGTGCTCGACGCCGGTGAAGTCACATTAGAGATGACGGCCTATTTTTGGTACGAGGACAATTTGAAGAGCAGAAGTTATCTGAGATATATTGGTATTTTGGTCATTTGGTTTCATGATACAATTTGTGGCATTATTGAAGAGACAAAATCTGTTAAATGGGAAAAAACAAGGTTTATTTTTAAATTAAAAGCATTTAAGATTGTCATGCAGTGTGAGACTTGTACAATGACTTTCAGAGGGGTTGATATTTGAAAGAAGCTGAGAAAGGACATTTTTAGGGCAATCTGTTGAGGTTTTGCATGAATCTTTCCGTGCTCCTTGTGCAGTTAGCTGACTTGAACTAACTTAAAAACCTTTCTGATAGTCTATAATAAAATGTAATATAATAAAAAGCCAAATGATGACAGTGTTAATGTTTCAGTGATGCTATCGAGAGAAATATCCTTTATCCTCAGGTGAAAGAAAACATTATTAATTGTGGTTACAGACATGTTTGAATTGTGTAAAAATAACTTTATGAGTCAAGCTTGCTCATGCTTAATATAGTGTATTAATGAATACTGTTGGCTGTATGACAGACCGCTTGTGGTTTTCTCATTTGTAAGTCACTTTGGATAATAGTGTCTGCTGAATGAATGATACAAATATTCTCAAAAAACTGATTTGGGTGGAAAATTAGCCAACATTTAAATCGTCTACTCTAGCACTCAAATCTCATTTGCATATTCACATCGGGTGTTTCTCAAGCCAATTAGTCAATTAGATTGTGGTTACAGTGGAAGTTTTTAGTGTTTTTTTCTAAGCAAATATTGACTTAAGTTATAAGCTACACTGAAAATAATATTTTATTCCACAGTATTTCTTTTTTTAAGTGCAAATATATATACATTGTCAAATCAAGATACATTCACTTCAGAAACAAAAAAATAGCAAGAAAAATATTGACATAAATGGCAACGCTTACACCAATTTAGGAAAAACATATCTGTAAATGGGGTAAGAAAAATGAACTTAATTTAAAGAGAAAACAAGTGTATTGTTCTTACCTCATTGGTAAATGTTCTTGTTTTAAACATGAAGTCTCTTTTTTAAAAAATATCAATTTTGATATAATTTTCAGAAGACTTGTTATCTTCTGTCATTTTTCTTAAATAAATGCATCTTGATTTGAGAATGTTTAGATATTTGTACTGAGATATGTTTTTCAGTGTAATGTGTGATGAAAAGACTTCAAATAAAGTGTTACGGACACTACTTTCATTCATGTAAATCACCGGTTTGAAACAACAACTGCATTTAAAGCACGGCGAAACCACAATTCTGTGTTTCTCCCATGGATAAATGCAAGTTGTTCTGTCTTCGGCAAACTTTGATTTGAGGTGTGTGTGTGTCACGGGTGTCACTGATCTCTCTGCGGGAGGTCACAGGTCAGGATCTGAAGGCCGGTTTCTGACAGCTTGTGTTCATTCACTCAAAGTGCTGCTTCACAAAAGACCTCCGCAGCAGCTCTACAGACCTAATTATTCAGAGCAGTCAGTAATCACTGCAGCAAAATCTACAGCAGTGGTGACCCAACACAACACAAAACTCATTCATTTATTAATATTAGTATGAACTCTACAGGCCTGATTAATAGTTTCGTGCTCTCAGTGGACGATAACTCTCTTCATGATTCACAATGTACTTGGAGTGTTGCACGTGAACCCGTGTTTAGCGCAGTCTGGGTTGAAATGTATTTTGCTTTGTGTACTTTTCTTCATGGTTTTTGTACCAATGACTGCTGCAAAATGTTGGAGAGTTTAAATGAACACAAAGCTCTTGGTGTGAGATATCAAAAAAAAAAATAATAATTATTCTCCCTTTTAAAAGGAATAAATATACTACTCTTCTATATTTTTGATAGTATAGTTATTTTTTTTTCTTCTGCTGTCCAATTGAGAACCACTCATTGAAAAATAATGCACACATTCAAAAGTTTGGAGTCTGTAAGAGTTTTAAGTGCTTTTAAAAGTCTACTGAGGATGCATTTATTTTATCATTAATATATTATTATATAAATAATACTGTAAAATTGTCAAATATTTGTATAATTTAATCAGCTGTTTTCTATTTGAATATATTTCAATTGTAATTTATTCCTGTGATGAAAAACTGTATTTTCAGCATCATTACTCCAGTCTTCAGTGTCACATGATCTTCAGAAATCATAATAATATACTGATTTACTGCTGAACAAAAATGTATTATATCATCAAGGTTAAAATTTGTGCTGATTAATATATATTTATTTTTTCTAGAGTCTTTGATAAGTATAAAGTAAACAAAAACAAGCATTTATTTGAAATATAAATATTTTGTAACACTTTTAAAGTCTTGACTGTTTTGGTCAGTTTGCATCCTTGCTGAATTACAGTATTCATTTCTTTCTTTCCAAAAAAAATTAAAATATATTACTGCCCCCAAACTTTTGAATGGTAGGGTAACCATGACTCGTGTGCAGAAAATATATATTTTCTCCAACATAAACCCATAGGATTAGCTGATCTTACTGCATTCGCATAAAAAAAAGCTGAAGAAAAAAGGACCTCATCCATCCAGCTGTTCAAAACCTAAAGGTATTTGGTGCATTAGTAGTGTGTTCATAGTTATTGAATGCATGATTGTAAATTATGACGTCAGCAGCTGTGCTGCTACATGGTGCAACTGTCATGATTATAACGAAACGAGCTGACGGCAGAGACCGATGAAACCTTTGCTAGAAAAGCCTGTCAAACATCAAGGGTCTGCTTATGTCATCCAGGCCTCGTTCATCAGAGGCCCGTCTGGGCTCCAGCACAGCCTCGGCCCGGGAAAGGAGAGTCTGTGGCCGTCGACCCGCTGTCTCTGAGGACAGTTGCCAGGGTACGAGGACCGAAACTATCTTTCCCCGTCTGGCATCCCACAGCGTGACTCCTGGCATGATCTAGACACGGTATGGCTGGAGGTATAAAGGCTGTCTTTGGAAATGAATGTGGCCGGCGAGGAGGACAAAGAGGCAGGAAAAAGCTAGCGCGGCGGTATAACTGTACTAATGTGTGTACAAGAGAGCGCGTTACGCGGATCTCTAATGCATTAGCCAAATGTAAAGAGGCTGAGGCTTCGCACATTACACATTCACATCACACCGTGGCGCGCAGGCTAATTAGTGCTCGGCTAACGAGCTAGGTCCTCCATTAGCACCCCGAGCCTGAGGGTGATTAGCATTATGGGGGTTTGTATGGCAGCGTCAGGCTTTCTCTCGCTCAGTCGCTGATTAAAAGGCAGCGTGCTTCCTGTCTGAGCGACTCGACTTCCGCCATTATTTTCTGCTGCAGCCTTGAGAAAGCTGACAGAGATGGCGAGTGAACGCTCTGCTCCCTCTCTCAGCCGCGACTCCTCATATCTGAAACATTATATATATATTTTTCATAGATGACAATGTAAAGGTAAGATTATTCATACACAAATAGATGGAGCAAACTTATCATTATCAATCAATCAATCAATCTGTCTGTCTAAATCCATCCATCTATCCCTCGTTCCCCCCCAAACTCTCGCTCTGAACTCCGTTTGTCATTCTCTCTCACACAAACACTCCATTGAAAACTCCTCGGCTCCAGTCGTGTGTTCCAGAAAAACCTCTTACAGACTCAGCAGGCCGGAAAATTGGCCCACGCTGTCACAGTTAGCTTAGCTGATCCTTATTATCCACGTTTCCAAGGGAGCTATTGGTGGGTATTTATCTAACGTACCGGGGAGACGCCCTGCGACCCAGTGGCCGACAGCAGCAGCCCAAAAGCGACGGTTCAAACGTTAATGGCAGCTCTCTGCATGGGACAAAGAGCTTTATAACGCGTGGGAAAAAGTGGTCCGTCAGCTTCCTGGTACTGGGAGAGTTCACACTGACCCAAAAGGTCAGCCAGCGACAGTGCTTCATCCCAACAGGGCCGGTTTGAGACAAAGCCTTTCTTTTACAACTACATTCATCACTCAGGGGCAGTTTCTGTTGCTGTCTGGTGCACAGTCGCTAACACACAAACATACACTATGAGCATTTTTAGAATGACTTTTTTTTTGTGATGAGTGTTTAAATGGACTGAAAAATATCAATGTTTAAATCCAAGTAAATTCACTTTCAAAAACCAGTCATTTAATGTGATAGAAGTCTACAGGGGCGTATAAATATGTGTCGTCCACTTCCCCTCTGACCCCAGGACAGCATGCTCTTGGCATGTCCATACGGACAGACAATGAAGCAGGTCAAGTGAGGTCTGGTGAGTGTCTTCATCCAGGTCCAGGGCACCAGTGGAGCACAGAAGTGAAGTGACCACAGCTCACAGAGAGGCATTGAAGTCCACTTGGTCAACTATTGGTTTGACCTGCTGACCAGCCGGCCTTGTTCATGACCACGACACACGTCAGTGACAATGGTCAAATAAACAATCTGTGACTAGTTTTATATATTAGTCAAAGATATATTCTGTAATAATCTAAAAGTTGAATCAATTTAAAATCTGACGGAAAAATAAGTTGTGCACGTTGCATGCACATTTATACAAATATTTGAACGCTTTGTTATATATTTAAATAAACAAACAAACAAAGAACTTACTTTGCCAAATAGTATTTGTTAAATTTAAATATATATATATATATATATATATATATTTGAAAATAATAATTCAAAATATGAGCAATTTTTGTTATAAAAAAATATGTAATGCATGATTAATTAATCGCAAAACTAAGCTAAGGTCACAATTTTTATTTAATAATTTGCTAAATATTTTTTTATTTTTAATGTCAGCAAGAATTGCAGACAATAAATGAGTGACTCCGTGAGAAACGAGTGCATGGCTGTCTCCCTAAAATGCAAATTTTAACATATTGTTAAAACCATCTGTGAGCAATAATTATGTACTGAATGGCAATTAAACGGCTGACGACAGTGTCACCATCATGTTCCCAGAGTCCTAAAATCCTGCTTGTTCAAATTCCAGCTCTTGTGGGAAGTGTGCTCTCAAAATTAACCACAATGCACTGCTTTACTCAGAATCCATCCATTTTGACCACAGTTAAATTGCCCACACCAAATATTAGGCTGCTTAAAAATAGTTTGCATGTGTATTTGCACTATAATAAAAGTGTATGTGTTTTCGGTAATAGAACAAGCAGTTCATAATTAAGTCAGTTCTGTATTCCTTTGTGAAAAGCGCAGGCACAGCCAGCGGGACGTTGTAAACTCAGAAAGGGTTCAATAACTAGTCCCCTGAAGTGGAGGGCAGGTCTGTTGGTTTTGACTTCAATGGATTAGGCAGGTTGTTAGTGCGTGGAGTGAGAGGGCAGCTGCTCGCGGTACTTGGGTCATTCAGAGCGGATGCATTACAAGGTGCCAGTAACGCTCGGCCCAGCGGTAGGCAGTCCGGCTGCCCTAAGGGAGGTCAGGGGTTAAATGGTTTGTGTCACAGGGGCCGAAACCCATAATTGAAAATAGACCTTGTCCTCCTTAAGTTCACAAAACCAGTGAGTGGTTAAGGGCATGGGGTCTGATATATGAACACGAGGTCATGGGGTAAAGATATTTATAGACATGTTGCATTTCCACATTCCATCAATCATTATAGTTATTGATCAAATTTTCATACTCTGCCTGAAGACACACAAATGGTGTAAATGCATCTATATTTATTAACGTACATATCTAAGGAAATGTAAGATTTTCCATTTTTGAAATGGATAACGTCTTCTCAATTGTACTTTATATAGGCAGGATCATTTTCTGCTCTTTTCGTTGGATCTTGTGTTGATTTGAGTTGTGCTGACAGATTTAATCATTGCTTGGAAAAATGTTAATCGTCTGTTCCCTGACTGAAATACTAGGCCTGGTAGGAAGACGTCCTTTCAGGTCTCTTTACTCGATCCTGCTGGGCTCTATTTGGGCCTTTTGAAAGAGGAAAGTGAGGCAGGACTAGAGTCTCTTCTGCTGACCAGCTGTGCTGTCGGTGTGTGCTTGTAATCTCTATTGTGCCTCGTCACAGGACTTAAATCCCTCCGCCGGGCTGCTAACGCGGGCCTGTGGGTTTGAGCGCGGAGAAATCGCGTGATTACGATGAAACATAAGCTCATAGAAGTGTGTGAATAAACGCGTTTATCTACAGATAACACTATTTTAATAACGTGTTCAGTCACGTTAAAACACCTAGACGAAAAAAAACGTTCGTAGTTATATAACGACGTTAATGTCCGGGACTATATCTTCGAGCGACAGGATTGAACCATTTGCGTTTTTAAAAATATGTTTGTATATTACATTGCAATGATGCGATTATGAACGCTTTATAAAAGCATAATTACCAGCACAGCTTTGAATTCCTTGTTAGGCACACAGGACTCTTTCGAGTCATTGATTCTGTGAATGAAGTACAATGATGCCATCTAGAGGTACAATCGGGAACATTATTATCATTTTTGTAAATACATTAAAGAGAATTCAGTTTCTTATATTTATAAAATGTTATCTAAAATTTATATTAATTTTGTGATCTTAAGGCTGGAGTAAACTACACACGTTTTGCCAAACTTTGAGGACCAGTCTGCAGATACTTTTTACCATTTATTTTGTGCATTATATATATATATATATAGATAGATGTACTTTAATCTGAATATTCAGTTTTATTCCTGGATCCTGCAAGATCACCACCTTAAATACAACATATTAAAAGGACACAGAATAAACACCAAAATCAAAAAAAAGTAAGAAATTCAGAAATCAAATTGACTAAATTCCTTTGATTTATTTGCATATAATTTAGAAAACACAATCGCTGTATTTTTACAAGAACATTAAATGAATGCATGCATACCTGATAGTGTAATCTCACTCGCATCTTTATGCATATTGTCAGGAAATCATTTTAGAAAAATTCAAAAGCATTATTTTCAATTTCACGATTCCAAATATGAAAATAGTTTTGATACAAAATACCTTCTTCAGCATTTCTTGCTAGTTCCTATATCAGACATATATAAAATCAGATATGAAGATGTTTTCTCTTGATCGCCTGCTCAAGCACAAAGAAAACAAACTGAGATTTATGTAAATTCATAAAGCATATTTGGTCTTCTAAGGCATGTTTCTCGCAGCATCAGTTAGTTTACATGCTTTGTACAGATCTTTAGGTCAAATGTGGTTGTAGTTTGTTTTCAGAGGAAAAACTGTAATAGTGTTTGACACTGCAGAATGCAAACCGTAGTTATGAATCTGGAAAACATCCCCATCCTTTTCTTCTGCTTCATATTGTTTTCACTCTTTATGAAAACACATCGTGTAAATAAGGGAGTGCAGGTAAACAAACATTGGCTCACTGCCTTGTCTGTCTAATGTGACGTCTATGCTCAAAGTGGTTTATAATGTCACAGAACACACATGAAAGCTTTTAAAGTGTTGCGCAGTGAAATCCTGCAGTCTATCGGCTGCTGTTGGTCACTGCGTACTGAGTTTGGGTCTGCTGTAGAAGTTCAGTGACCGCCAGGAGTTTTTTCAAGATGTGCTGTGAGAGAAACAGAACAGTTTCACCCAACATGAGACCACAAGTACTGGCTATCATCAGAAAGGATTTCAGAAGTTATAATGGTACCTGCTGCGCACCCCTCTCATTACTGAGTGTCCTCAGCTCATCTAAGTGTGTGACACAGAGCTGGTGTAGGGCAGCGAGGTCACGGGCCAGGTCAGTGTTAAAGTGCTCTGTGGGATCCGGCAGCTCTGGAACATCCTGAAAATAGTAAAGACACACTAGATATTTGACACAGGGCATGTGAATATGACCTAATCATTGGGGTTCTCTGGAAAATAAATACACATGGGGTTTATTAGGGTAATGAGTGTTTCAGGCATCTTAGAGATCAAGGTTTGTTTATTTGTCACGTAATAAATTACAGGGTATAATCAGAAGTGAAACGTAAATCAAGTCAGGTCCGCTCAGTGGACAGTGCAAAAAAAAAAAAAGTAACACAACACAGGACCATATATATAAACATAAGTAAAAAAGGAGAAATAAAGAGTAAAATGTGCAATAGAATAAAAAAGTGCAAAACAAATAAGATGTGCACAAAACAGTATACTGGGACTTAATAACTAGTAATATGAACAGGGATGTGCAAATGGGTTGTGCCGGGTATATACATGTAGCAGCAATACGGATGATGGGAATAGTGAATGTTTTACAGTTAGTAAATGAGTCTTGTAAATATGTATATGTAAGAGATATGTGAGTGTATGCTTTATGCCAGTGTCACATATGAATTCAGAACCTCTGTACAGATAATAAAGTAAAGCACATTTGACGATAATCCCATGTTAACTCATCACTGAGTAGTTCCGTGTATAATGAAGCATGTGCGCCCTCTGGAGGACATCTCATTTCTTTCTTATAAGACTGAGTTCAACTGTACAAAGAATTTTTTTGAAGTTGTAAATAAAAAATGTATTATTAAAAAGCAGACAATGCTATTTCAGTGTTTCTACTTAAACAGAAATCCTTGTTTAATTCAGTGTGTTACTTGCTGTTTCTTTGTGATTATTACTACACCACATTTTTTTCAGCAATATTTGCAGTAAAACGAGTTTTAAGAGAAGTTGACAAACCCCAAGTTCGTCCAAAAATGTGATCATTCTGTGTTTGTTGCTCTTGATGAATGGATTTACTCCTTCCATGTACGGCTCCTGAGAAGGGACGCAATGAAATATTTAAAGAAAGCAACAATAATAGAACCAGAGAAGTCTTTAAACCCTATTATAATTTATTTAAAGTGTTGATTTTACCTTGGAACCAAATTCCACCAGGTTGGCCAGATTTTGGACGGCTTTGGCCACTAAGGTGAGAGTCCGGGATGCGATAGGGCAAGGTGGATCTGCAGAAATAGTATTTGATGTATACATTTCTATATTTAAAGTCTGCCAAGATGTTGCTGATGCCTGTGTAATAAAAACTGAATTGCCCAATCACAGCTCACCTGCAATGATGTTAAAAATTCTGGGGTTGACAATAGCAGGACAGATCAATCTGAGGAAGACAAATCCACTGGAAAAGAAAAAATATACAATGCATTTATACTAACTAATATCCATTATAAATACAATTTTGTCCTCATTTGTCCATACCTTACAACTCTAGTTCTCATGGTTGTGTTTCTGGGCCACTTCTGCTGAACAGCTTTCTGTAAACATCCATATATGAACCGGAGAGTCCTGCAAAAAAAGCACCAGCATGTAGAAACCTCCATACGTTCACATTATATCCTTGTTGATCGCAGGAGTAGATTTAGATACACTCACGGAGGGAGGATTTCAGCAGCCATGAATATCTTCTCCACCAGCTCAGACACAATACTCAGGAGATGAGCCAGATTCACGTTCACATCCTCATTCTTCTCCAGTTTAGATGGATTGAGCTAATTTACAGACGAAACAACATACGTTTAGCAGAGAAATGATGATCTACAAGATTTTTGAAGCTTTTTGATAACATAATTTATCATGCAAACATGTTAGCCAGTCATAAATCATAAAAGATCATTTAGATTTTTAAATATTAAAGATTCTGTCTAATTTGAAATGTTAAAGAGAGGATGTTAATTTCTAATTAATTGTAATATAACATGCTAATCAATGATGATAATTCAATTATTGTTTTTTATGGAAGACTGTTTCCGCCACAGAATAAAAAAAATGAAAGATATATATATTTTTAATCTCACAGGTCAGACTTTGTAACCTCTGAGTTTACAGTATAAACTGGTATTTTTATTTCAGTATTTTTTTCCTCACAATTCAGATTTTTTTCCTCACAATTCAGAATTCTGACCTTTTTCTTAAATCCGAGTTTACATATCTTTTTTTTTTTTCTTAATTCTGACTGTCTAATTTCTGTTTTTGCTTCTGCCACGAACTAAAAAATAAAGGCAATCGAGACAATTTTTTAAAATCACAATTCTTACTTTTTTCCACAATTTCGAGTTTGCATCCCACAATACAGACTTCTCTTCTCAGAATTGCAAGGAAAGAAATGTTAGTTTTAGTCAGTTTTATATCCATAGTTTTTAGTGCAAGAAACCTAATCTAACATTATCCGATGTGGAAAACTAATAAAGTGCTACAAAAGGAGGATATGGATATTTAAGCATGATGATCTGCAATTTTGGCTAACATAAACAATGTAAGCAATACCTCACAGGACTGTCTAGACTCCATGATCTTGAGGATGGTGTCTTTAAGAGCGTGATGAACGAATGGCGTGGCCGTGGCTTTCATGTACTGCTCCATCAGAGTACTGGCCAGAGTGGTGGCCCGAAAGAGAGTCGTCGCTTCATCTGGAAAACCAAACAACTCTGAGAATAATTCTGATTCATTCAGGCATGCAGCATAACAAGAGGAATAAAAGAAGTACCTTCAGCGCTGATCTCACGGTCATTGAGCTCTCTGAGCAGCTGCGCCTCCAGGTTCTGGTGTCTGAATATCCGGAGCAGAACGCTGGCCAGGAGAGTGCGGTTCTGTCCACACACGTGGGCCAAAGCACTGATCAGCTCTTTCAGAAGAACCAGCTGGAAAACATCACACATTATATGCTGGAATGAGTTCTACAATAAACAATTACTAATTATTATTTATCTCTACCAGGGTTATTACTGTTTAAAACTATTAAACTTTTGTGTTAATTGAATTACAGCTGAAATGAAATTAAACACAATTTTGAAATGTTACCTTCACTAACTAACTTAACTTAAAAATTAAGTTTAAGCTCTAAAATCAGTAACTGGAAATAAACAAAAACTTAAACTAAATCTAAAGTCAGACCTAAGTAGTAGTGCTGAGCAATGATTAAATGTGATTAATCGCATCCAAAATAAATGTGTGTTTATATAATATGTGTGTGTACATGTATTATAAATATATAAACACACATACATAAAGTATATATTTTGAAAATATTTACATGTATATATTTATATTAATATAAATATATTTAATATATATACAAACTTATATACATGCATGGGTGGTGTGTTTTCATATATACAGAATAATTATACACAGTACAAATACATATATTATGTACATAACTTTTATTTTGGATGTGATTAATCGTTGCCCAGCACTACTAAATAGTAATATTTAAAAAAATAAAAATACAATAAAAATGACAAAAGTACAACAGAATTATAAAAAATAACAAAATAAAATCTAAAAATCTATTTCTAAAAATGTTTAATAAAATACTTTAACAACATAATAAGCAATGAATTAAAATAATGTCTCAACAGCCAAAAGTATTTCTTCCTGTTCATTACTCTGCATTTTCATAAATAACATTTTCTCGGAATTCTGAGTTTACATTTTTCAAGTGTGACTTTTTTTTTACACCAAAAATGACAAATAAAAACGGTAATTGTGGCTTTTTCCCCAAAAATAACTCAAATAACCTTTTTTCTTGCATATAAAAGTTGATATTTCGCTATGATGTTAAGAGTATCTTGCAAGTCTGTTTTTATTTGTTAGAATTGTGAGAGAAAAGTCAGAATTGTAAGTCACAATTTCCTTTATTCCATGGCAGAAATAGGCTTTCATAATAATGTGACTTATTTATTAGGGAAATGATATAGTGCATTACCTGACTTCAGAACATGACAGGATGGTCAAATAATGTGGCTTTTTCTTTTCTTTTATATGGCGGACTATAAAATGGGCGAAACAACCTTCAACTTGCATCGAATAATCAATATCATACTTGTATCGGCATATTTTATTTTTCTTTGACTAAAAATAATTGCACTTTCATCAGCAGGGGTCAGACTAGTGTTCTTATATTGTGACCGAAATGCATTGTAAATTCTAGGTAGAGGTCTGCTACCCCCAAAAGTAAACCCGAAAGTATTTCGGGACCCGCGGGTTCGGGTCGGGTTTCGGGTTGATGTTTAATAGATAGCTTCGGGCTCGGGTCGGGTTTGTAGCTAAACCAAAACTATATGCAGAGGCTTCGCTGCTTTCATAGACGCACGCACACACATATCAGAGAGCGCGCACAAACAGCACGGAAACTTTTATTAGTAAAATAGCTTCGACAGGCTACTGACTCGCAAGTCACAACATTATATTTATCTGCAATGAGGCGGCAAAATCGCTGTTTTTGAAGTAACTAAGCCTCATTGCTTGTAGAGAGAGACGCGCAGACGCAGGTTCACATGCACGCGCAACATTCATCCCTCTCTCTCTCTCTCTGTCTGTCTCTCTCTCTGTCTGTCTCTCTCTCTCTCTCTCTCTCTCTCTCTCTGTCTGTCTCTCTCTCTCTCTCTGTCTCTCTCTCTCTCTCTCTCTCTCTCTCTCTCTGTCTCTCTCTCTCTCTCTCTCTCTGTCTGTCTCTCTCTCTCTCTCTGTCTGTCTCTCTCTCTCTCTCTCTCTCTCAATTCAATTCAATTCAATTCAATTCAAATTAGCTTTATTGGCATGAATGTGTAACATATCACAATGTTGCCAAAGCAATAAGCATATTATACAAACATACAGATTAATAAAAAAGGGGAAAAATAAAAGACATACATGTCCCAATATATCACAAAAACAAAACAAAAAAATACATTAAAGGAATACAGAGAGCTAGTGTAAATGGTGAGGAGGGTTCAGCCGTTGTCCCTCATTTGATGGCAGGAGTACACATACTGCGCTGCCAGGTGGATGCACTTTTCCTTCTCTCCCAATATATACGAGAGTTTCTCTGTGTTGCTCGTTTGCTGGAATTCAGGTGACACTAGCGCTATTTGTTTGAAATAGGCATCTCTTATGTGTTTATATTTGCTGCACTCCGTAAGGAAGTGCAGCTCGTCCTCTATGAGTCCATCTGTGCAGTGAGAACACAGTCTGAGCTCTCTGGGTCTCCAGCTCTGCTTGTGTCGGCCCGTCTCCACACACAGACTGTGTTCACTCAGGACGATACTGTCAGCAGCTTTCTCTGACCATAGCCTTTAATAATGCTCAGGTATGGCGCTAATTTATAATCAGATTTTATACTGTGGAAGTAAGTTAATTTCTTTACTTGAGTTACTTTTTGTTGCCAATCTTGAATGTATTCTTCCTGGGTTATTGATTCAGTTTCTTTAACTTTTGAATGTTTACACGAATTGTGGAATTGAGTTGATGTTTCTCCACTAAATAGTGCATGGGGTCACTCTCGGGGTGTTTTGCCGATAGGTGAAAGCACTGTGATGGTAGCTATCTGTCGGCGTGTCTGAAAGATGGAACCAGAACTTTGCTCTCTTCTGGATTTCAGAGAGCAGAGGAATCGGCCCAGTTCTGCCCTGCAGCCCAGATTTGGGGCGTTCGGTGAATTCCCAAGATGTTTTGCAGAACTCAAGGTGGAATATTTCAACAGGGTTTTTGTCCCATGATTCATAATTTAGTTTAAATTTGAGACCCCATATTTCACAGCCGTACAGAAGAATAGGTTTGATGATGCTATGGAAGATTTTTATCCACAGTTTAATGGGTGGGTTGAATTTAATCAGGGGTCTTCTTATACTGTAAAAAGCCCTGCGTGCCTTATCTGTCAGATCTTTTATTGCAGTATTGAACTGCCCAGAGGCTGAGATCGTCAGACCCAAATAATTATAGCAGGTTACATGATTAAGAATTGTTTCCCCAATTTTAAACTCATATTTTTTGTCAGCAAGACGAGGCTTTTTCTGAAAGATCATGATTTTTGACTTCTCCATGTTTATCGGTAAGGCCCAATCTTTACTGTACTTCTCCAAAATGGAGAGGCTTTGGTGCAGCCCCTCTTCATGAGGCGACAGCAACAGAAGATCGTCTGCGTACAGGAGGCATTTGATTTCTCTGCCCTCGAGGGTCAGGCCAGGACAAGAGGACTTATCAAGTGCTGATGCCAGTTCATTAATATAGATATTAAATAGAGTCGGGCTGAGGCTGCAGCCTTGACGAACTCCTTTGGTCTGACTGAAATAATCAGTTCGTTTGTCATTGATTTTGACACAGCATTTGTTCCCATTGTATATGTCCTTTATGATGTCATACGTCCTTCCTCCTATTCCACTTTCGATAAGTTTTAGGAAAAGTCCATTGTGCCATACCGAATCAAAGGCTTTTTGGAAATCGATGAAGCAACCAAATATTTTCCCTTGTTTTTTCTGCTGAACGTGTTTTTGTATGAGTGTGTGAAGTGTGTAAATGTGATCTGATGTTCTCTGTTTTGGCATAAATCCAATTTGACAGTTGTCTAGAAGTTTGTGTTCTTGAATGAACTGAACTAATCTGTCATTAGTAATGGAGCAGAATAGTTTTCCCAGGTTACTGCTGACTGTGATGCCTCTATAGTTGTTTGGGTCGTACTTCTCACCTCGTTTAAAAATTGGAGTTATTAGATTTTCTTTCCAGATTTTAGGAAAGTGTCCTGATTTTAATACGAGATTGAATAATTTCAGAATAGCATCTTTCAATTTGAAGCTGCTATGTTTCAGCATTTCATTAGATATTCCATCCAAGCCACAGGATTTTTTATTTTTTAGGGATTTAATTTTGCCGATTAGTTCATTTAATGCTATGGGGTTGTCTAAATGGTTGAGCTGCTCTTTTGTGGTGAATTCTAGGTCATGTAATTTGGAGGTCAGATGTTTTTGGGTAAGGGTTGGTTCATTTTGTGAATATAGGTTTCCAAAATGATCAGTCCAGATGTTTGGGTCGTGGATGGCAATGTGTTTAGCTGCTTTGGATTTATCTAAATTATTCCATAATTCCCAAAAATAATTTTGATCAACTGCCTCCTCAATCTTGTTGAGCTTTATTTTCATGTGATCAGCTTTTTTCTGTATTAGCAGTGACTTGTATATTTTAAGGGTTTGTTGATATGTGGCTCGTGTTTGATGGTTTGCAGGGTCTCTGTGTTTCTTATTTGATAATGATCGTAAATCTTTTCTTAGATTTTGGCATTCTTTATCAAACCAACCAGCTTTAGCTATTTCTTTTTTACATCTATAATGTTTTCTTTTTCTCAGGGCTTTTCTGACCACTGTAGAGAAAATATCAGTTAATTGTTCTGTTGCTAAATTGATGGTTTTCTTCTCTTCATCAAATGAAGTCAGTATAAATGAGTCTATCATGTTCTCCACATGAGGGCTGTGGAGCTGGGCTTCATACTGGGCAGGACTGTCTTTACTCCATGTAAATTTGGAGGGGAGGGGGTACAGTTTACCCTTCTGCTCTGAAGATGGCAGAAGATTCCCTGACCTGTTCAGACTGAGGACGATGTGACTGTGGTCTGATAACGGTAGCTGTGGCATCACTGTGAAATAGTTGATTTGGCTTTGGTCTAGATCTGTAATGGCGTAATCTACTGTGCTGCTGCCCAGATAGGAGCAGTAGGTGAGTCGACCCAGAGAATCACCCTTTGTTCTGCCGTTAACTATGTATAGACCCAGGCTTTTACAGAGCTGCAGGACCTGTTTTCCATGTGTGTTTACGGTGTTGTCATAATTCTGTCGTGCTTTAGTAAAACGTTTTTGTTGGTACGTGTGTGAACTGTTAACATATTTATCTCCATCTGAACTAATGTAATCCGCTTCTCTCCCTGTTCTAGCGTTCAGATCCCCCATTAACAGAACTGGACCTAGAGACTGAAAGTATATGATCTCTGACTGTAAGGTTGAGAAGATATCTTCATTGTAATAAGGCGATTCACGTGGGGGGATATATGAGGCACATAGGTACAGGTCCTCATCTAAACACAAAATCTCTTTGTTAAGTTTTATCCAAATATGCGTTGTTCCTTTTTTCACAGGCTGAATATACTGCCACAGGTGCTCTTTGAACCAAACTATGATTCCTCCTGAATCCCTTCCGTTTTTAACATTAGGCTGTTTGATTGATGGTATACGTAACTCTCTGTAGTTTGGAGGTGTAGGATTTGGAGTCTGAACGACTCCATGTCTCAAGTAATATAATTATATCTGAATTATATACAATATTTACAAAATCAGAGTTTGTGATTTCTCTCCAAAAGCGGAAGAGAACATCCCTTGAATGTTATAGCTTGTTATTTTAAAGCGATGACATTGAGTATTATTATAATTACCAGAATAATGTATGAGTTAATGACACAATCATGTAAATATATAGATTAATCAATAAAAAAAGGTAATATATAGAATATAGAGAAATGCAATCAATTTGACAAATGTTACATTTAAAAATAAACAAGTAAATAGGAAAAATAAATAAGTTAATAAATAAATGGTTGTCATTAAGAAATAATGATAATTCTTGACTATAGATCCAGTGTGTGCTTAAGCTAGTAGATTATCACATATCATTTTGAGCATATTTTGTATCTGGACAAGGTCAGTGAGTCTGATCTACCTCGTCGTGCCACTACAGCGGCGTAGCTGTCTCTCTCCTCCCGGTCCGGATGTGTTTTCTGAGGGCTGTTCAGGGTCGATGCCTTGATGCTTTTGCAAACAGTCTCATGCCCTCTCGGTGGATGTGGATATGATCGTAGAGATGCTGATGTGTGACTTGCTGATGGTTGGCTATGTGAACATTCGGTATTGGAGCACAGATGTTTGCTATCTCCACGTTGATGGCGTTGATGATCCTTTGTGGCACGTCTCTGCGGTAGAAGGCTTGAGATGATGACTTTGGCTCTGGGGTAGATCCTGTTCGCTGTTCTCACCACGTTGGACAGAGCTTTTGTGATGTCCACTCTTCTGGTGCTGAGGTCGTTTGTTCCGGTGTGAATGATAATGTGTGACGGGGCTCCCAATGCACCCTCTCGCAGCAGTCTCAAAGCAGAGTGTGAGGTGGGACACCAGAACTTCTTCACGGATCTCCCCGGAAACAGTCGTCTGGGGTCAAGATGGTGGCCATTGGAGTCGCAGAGGATGACGATGTTGCCTTTACTCTTCTGTTCTCTGCCGGTGTTCGTGGGTGATGATGTTGTAGTCCGTGGATTAATCTGAGTGCTGCTGCTGTCTCTCCTCTTGAGGTTCTGATGGGCTTGAGGAGACTGACGGGTTGCGGGAGTGAAGGAGCTCTGAGACTGTTGAGTTGAGTTTGTGGAGGTGCTGTGGGGTTGTGTGCTGACACGTCTCTGGTGTTGAGTTGTGGTTGTGGGGTGCTGTGGGGTTGTGTGCTGACACACTGCTGCTGTTGTATTGTGTGTAGTTGTGTTCTTGTCTCCTCCAGCAGTCTCTCCAGTGTGTGGCCGTGTTGTTCTCTTCTGGCCAGTTCCTCTCTCACCCTCCTCAGCTCCTGGCGCAGCTCTTTGTTGTCCTCCTCCAGGTGTCTTACAGCAGAGCAGAGCTGTTCAGTTTGTTGCACACTGTGGTGGCTGGTCAGGTTTAACAGATGCTGGAGATTGTTGGTAGTTTCCTCTTTAAAAAGAAAGAAGTCCTGCTCCAGCTCAGCGATGTTATCTTTCAAAACCTTTATCTTGGGAGATGCAGGAGTGCTGGTGTGCCCATGTGTTCTTGAGCTGGGGTCAGTGATGGTAACTGAGGTTGTGCCGGCCTCATCTTCTGCCTGGCTCTTTACTTCAGGATCTTTCTTAATCTTCTGAACCTCCTTTTTAAGGTTTCCGAAGTTCCTCTGGAATTCATTGAGGCTGGTTTCTGGTCCCTGGACCATGACTGTGCCATTGTGATAAAGGTTCACAGTCAGCTTTGTGTCGTTGTCTCCTTCCAGGGTGAGTTGTCTACCTTTGCTGATGCCTCCTTTCCTCATACATGTCATGTTCGAGCAGAGGATGGTGTGCCAGGATGATGGGTGTTCAGTAAAGAAGAGCAGGTTACACCGGACTCTGTTGTTATCTGGTCCACTGTAGTCAGATAACAGCATCTCTGGGTTCTCTTTCAGGATCATTTCTTTCGTCCTTTTCTTGTCTTTCATAGATTTAACTTCTGCTGGGTATATTATCTCCAGCTCCTCTTCATTTTTAAAAAATGCCTCAGCTTTAGATAGGCCCATTTTGTTCTCAACTGAATTAACTGCCACGGAATGTTAGCTTGGCTAGCAGTCAGCTTGATGTGTTGTGTATATGCAGTTTTCAGTTGATATCAATAAAAAAAGTACTTTTTTAGAGGTCTTACCTTAATAATCTTCTGCCTCTATTGTTTACAGTTAAGTATCCAATTATTTAGTCAAGATTTGAGTCATTAAAAACATACATTCTCTGGTAAAAATGTTGTTAAATCAGGAGCTGATTATTTTGTTGCCTACTGTCATCGTAACCACGGCAACCTCTCTCTCTCTCTGTCGGTCTCTCTCTCTCTCTCTCTCTGTCGGTCTCTCTCTGTCGGTCTCTCTCTCTCTGTCTGTCTCTCTCTCTCTCTCTCTCTCTGTCGGTCTCTCTCTCTCTCTCTCTCTGTCGGTCTCTCTCTGTCGGTCTCTCTCTCTCTGTCTGTCTCTCTCTCTCTCTCTCTCTCTCTCTCTCTCTCTCTCTCTCTGTCTCGGTCTCTCTCTCTCTCTGTCTGTCTCGGTCTCTCTCTCTCTCTCTCTCTGTCTCTCTCTCTCTGTCTCTCGGTCTCTCTCTCTCTCTGTCTCTCGGTCTCTCTCTCTCCCTCTCTCTCTCTGTCTGTCTCGGTCTCTCTCTCTCTCTCTGTCTCTCTCTCTCTCTCTGTATCGGTCTCTCTCTCTCTCTCTCTCTCTGTCTGTCTCTGTCTCTCTCTCTCTCTCGGTCTCTCTGTCTCTCGCTCTCTCTCGCTAATTCAAATAAATGATTAATTCATTCAAATAAATACAATCTTATTTAAGATCTTATGTCTGATTTAAAGTAGACAGAATGCTAACGAGCCTTAACTGACCAAAAATGACCATAATTTGCACGGTGGAAGAATTATCTTCTTGTCCATACAAAATTCATAAACTCGGCTGAATGTATGCGACCGCTGCACCTGATGTTCACAAACTTTCATAACTGGTAAATGTTTGTGAAATCGCAGAGCCTTGATTAATCTTCTTCTTTGCATGCAATCGTGAAATGCAGCCTTTTTATTTTGTTGGCTATTCGTTGTGTGTGTGGGGGGGTGATTTCGGGTCGGGTTCGGGCTCTAAATTTAACCGTGCCGCTCGGGTCGGGTCGGGTCAGACGATCTCGGGTTCGGGCTTCAGTTTTGAGCCCGTGCAGACCTCTAATTCTAGGACAGTAACTAGTCATCTATCCAGTCACTGAATTATAGTTAAATGTTGACCCTGTTTATAAATCAACTCATGTATGTAGCCAACCTCTTTTAACTCATTGTACACCTCCACAGGCATGATCTTCTCCACAGAGTAGCGCACTCTCAGGCGGAGGGAGCTGGGCGCCACGTTCTTCAGAGGCACGTGGGAACTCAGAGGAAACCACTCGTCAATCATCTGACCCCTCTGTAGCCGACACAGAGGGCAGCACATGAACACTGCAGGAGAAGAGCGTTCGTTATTCCTTAGAAAACAGTTTGAAAGGCAGCATGAAGTAATAAGAAGGAACGTACAAATATCGTTCTCTTTGCTTTTTTTCGTCTTGTTGCTCAGGCTGATCTCAAACCTGTTGATTTCGCTGGATAAGTCACTGCAGGGTATTAAGAAACGTTAATACAAACTTTGATTTTATAGAATTACTATCAGGAAGTGGCTTACTCGAAAATGAACTCCTCGGTCCACACCGGGTTCTGGCCCTCCCGCGGATGGGTTTTTGCTATCTGAATGCTGTTCAGGTAAATGTTGCAGTAGGCGTTCGTGAAATGTTTACTAGGAAGGTAGTGAGCCTCCTCAACATTTAGAAATAAACCACTGACCTGTAAAGATACATGTGAGTAACAGCTGGAATTCATATGACATTAAACAACAGAGTTTACCTGACGCAGGCGTTTGTTCGAGCAGGGCTGGCTGGGTTTCCGAAGGTTACTACAGAAAGTGTGCAGACATTTCATCCAGTCCTACGCAATAGAAGGTGTAAGAAAAGAATTGAACAGAATTATATTTACAGTGTTCAACAAAAGCTATTGTTCTCTCCTCACTGCTGCAAGATATAACAATATTACAGCCAAACAGAACTCATTTTAATAGATACACACACTTCGTCTGTTCAAAAGTTTGGGTTTCAGTAAGATATTGTAATATTTTTGAAAGGAGTACTTTATGCTCCTCAAAGCTGCAATTATTTGATAAAAATACAGTAATGAAAGTAATATTCTGAAATATTAGTATAATTCGAAATAACTTTTTTATGTTAATATTTCAAAATATAACAAAAACAAAACATTAATATGAAAATATCATTTTACAATGTAAAGTCTTTACTGTCATTTACTTTAGCATCAATTTAATGCTTCCTAGCTGAATATAATATGTGACCCTGGAGCACAAAAATAAGTCTTAAGTGTAATTTTGATAATCTGAAAGCTGAATAAATAATATTTCCATTGATGTATGGTTTGTAATGATAGGAACAATATTTGGCTGAGATACAACTTATTTGTAAATCTGGAATCTGAGGGTGCAAAAAATCTAAATATTGAGAAAATCACCTTTAAAGTTGTCCAAATGAAGTTCTTTGCAATGCATATTACTAATCAAAAATTAAAGTTTTTATATATTTACGGTAGGAAATGTACTAAATATCTTCACAGAACATGATCTTTACCTAATATCCTAATGATTTTTGGCATAAAAGAAAAATGTATCATACAATGTATTGTTGGCTATTGCTACAAATATACCCGCGTGCAACTTAAGACTGCTTTTGAGGTCCATGGTCACATATAATAATAAAAATAAAAATCTGACTGACCCAAAAACTTTTGAAAAGTAGTGTATATGGAGCTGGATTTAGCATGTATGATATTTCACTTTGGGACTGAAACCAAATGACGTATTTCATGTAAAGCTGAAGACAGAAAATCTATCATTTGGACACAGTGATGAAAGTGTATCAGCCAGCATTGCTAATGAAGGCATCATCAGTACCTGAGCTTGTTCTGGGGTCTCTCCAGCAAAGTAAAACACACACTGCTCCTCGCTAAAGTGCTGTACAACTATCTGGAAACAGTTTGGCCTGCAGAAAAAAACAATGCATTTCACTCGAACCTAAAGTTGAACTATTATCAGAGCATAATTCAGTGTGAAACAAACCTGCCAAACATGCTGTCATGGACCTCGTACACAGAACACACACTCAAGTCGATTAAACCCTTTGGTTTGGTTGCTCGTTTCTCACTCTCAAAGTAGATCAGCTGGGAATCGTTTCCCTCAAGGATGAAGTAGAGATTTTTCCATCTTTTTCCTTTTCCTATAGAAGACTACATATCTTAGTGAAATGATTTCATAATGTCTTCAATGTAAAACCACACTGAAATGTTAGCAATACCTTTATTGAACAGGACATATCCTTTCTTCACAATGTTTTTATAGAAAGCGTCCTTGGTCTTTCTACGGATGGTGTTGTAGATTTCTTTGCTTTCAACGGTGTCAATAAGCAGCTGCTCCTGGTGCTGATGAAATCACACATTTCAAATCATTCACACAATAACATCAATCAAATCAATCAGAGTTTTCGAAAAATGGTTGTTGCACATACTTGGACAAATAAAGCATCTTTAAGGTTGTGGCCCTCAACGATCTGTTCCTTCCTGTAGTGTTCAATGATGTCATCAATACTGTACAAACAAAAACAAGAAAACACAAGCAATATGAGTCATGAAACTCGATTTTATACATCCCAAAAGCCATAAAATGATCCCAAATCGCTTTTGCCTGTTGTAGTAACGGCCTCCCATCATAAACTGGTTGCTGGGTGTGGGGCTGATTTTGAAGCGCTGGATGGTCTCAGTGGTGCGGAAGTACAGCGAATAGTCCCCAGGTGTGCTGTCAGAAGGGCGCACTAAAAAACTGCCCACCTGCCCAACTGGGGAGAGCGATTACAGGAGTTAAGCAGGTGTCACCCTTCACGGTTTATTGCTTTTTAAACAAAAATTCGGACTGACCAGTCATCAGTAGGTTGTAAGCCTCTTGCTTGTTGATCTTGCCATGAAACCAGCTGAAAAAGACAGATGATGTTAAGCAGATCATGAGAGATAAGGCATGAATATAATCATATATGTGACCCTGCAGCACAAAAGCAGTCTTAAGTCGCTGGGGTATATTTGTAGCAATAGCCAAAAATACACTGTATGGGTCAAAATTATACATTTTTATTTTATGCCAAAAATCATTAGGATATTAAGTAAAGATCATGTTCCATGGAGATATTTCCTACTGTAAATATATCAAAACTTAATTTTTGATTAGTAATATGCATTGCTAAGAACTTCATTTGGACAACTTTAAAGTTGATTTTCTCAATATTTCGATTTTTTGCACCCTCAGATTCCAGTTGTATCTCGGCCAAACATTGTCCGATCATAACAAACATACATCAATTTAAAGCTTATTTATATCAGCTTTCAGATGATGACACAATTGACACGTAAGACTGGTTTTGTGGTCCAGGGTCACATATTTCTATTAATTTTATGCAGTGTATAATTTGCATTAATACTGGAAACTAACACAACTCAACCAGGAATCAAAACAAAATAATGAAACTCACGCTTTCCCCTCATGAGGGTCTTCTTCACGTCCCTGTGAATGTGTCAATATAGGACACACTGTCATAATTCTGTTTGTATACATATTCATCCAGTTATGGATGTGTAACAGTGTTTACTCACCACTTCCTTCACCAGGTCTTGGACTATAAGACCCTGCTCATCTGTTCGGACATTCGTCACCCACAGCCAGCCGTCCTCCAGTTCATTATGAACTATAAATGTGTCCCCTTTGAAGAAACTGTGAGCACAAGAAGTCTAATTAAGTCAACTTTCCGAACATACTTTAAAATGTTATTTATTCCTATGATGTCAAAGCTGAATTTTCAGCATCATTAAATCAGTCTTTAGTGTAACATGATCCTTGAGAAATCATTCTAATATACTGAAGAAACATTTCTTATTATCAATAGAAAAAACAACAATTGTGCTGCTTAATATTTTTGTGGAAACCATGATACATTTTTATTTTATGAAACAAATCTTTTATTACATTATAAATGTCTATACTGTCACTATTGATACATTTGAAGTGTCCTTGCTGCATAAAAGTATGAATATATATTATATATAGTATATATTTGAAAGTAAATGACCTGATCTCATCGGTTTCAGGCACTTTGGTGTATGGGAGAATTGCTCGCACCCTCCTGCGGTCTTCAACAGGCTTACAAAACAAACAAAAACATTTTATTCAATATATTGTGAAAACGACTTTTTCTTTTGTAAATACTACAAAATGTTTACACTATGTCTACCTCTGGAGGGGCGACTGGTGATATTAGCTTCTCTCCTTTCAGCAGACAGGACACGTAACTGTAATAACCAATCAGATCCGACAGAGACGAGAAACGACGGCCTCCAATGTAGTAGTCTCCACACATGGCGATGATCCTGCAAACATTCATAACTCAGGTCACAGACACCATCTCATTATCTAAACACAAAACCGTTCAGATTCAAATGAAGATGTGCCATGATCATTAGTGATTAGTTCAATTTAAAGACGTGATAAACAAACACCTGAAATGACTGACTGTGTTGGTCATGCTAAGGAAAGACAACACAAAAGAGCCGTGTCGGCGGTCACTCTCCCTGATAAGGTAGCTGCCAGCCGTCCTGGCCTGAAGCAAACGCTCCTCTGCGATCATCCGGTCCAGCTTCCCATGATACCACCTGTCCAGTTACAAACATTTATTATTTTCATCACAGTTCAAAGTTAAAGGAATACTTCAGCCAAAAATGCAAATGTACTAAAAACAGACTCACACTCAGGCCATCCAAGATGTAGGTGAGTTTCAGAATTAAAACAGATTTGGAGAAATTCAGTATTACATCACTTGGCACCCATTCACTGTATAGGATCTATTAGTGAGCGTCAGAATGAGAGTCCAAACAGCTGATAAACATCACAATAATCCACACCACTCCAGTCCATCAGTTAACATCTTGTGCAGAGAAAAGCTGTGTGTTTGTAAGAAACAAATCCATCATTCTATGGATCTGTTTATCCATAATATTGCTTTCTCCAGTGAAAAAGTCATCTCATCTGAATCAGGAGAGAAATACGCACAGATCAAGCAATAGCTCTAAACTAATATGAGGGTGGATTTTGATGTGGGTGGACTTTTTCAATAGAGGAAGCGTTTATGGATTACGGACTTATGTTTTGGAAAGAAGCAACAGTTAAAAATTAAAATTACAAAAACATTGTATAAGGAGAGCCCGGAGGATCATCAAGGACTCCAGCCACTTGTCCCACAGACTGCTCTCTCTGCTGCCCTCAGGAAGACGTCTCCGCAGCATCCGACTGAGGGATAGCTTTTTCCCTCAGTCTATCAGGCTAATGAACAGTCAGATATAATACACCCTACAGCACACCCCCACTTTACAGTATGCCATGCACTGCACTTTAACACAGTTCAAACTGGACTACACGCACACACTGCACAAATACAAACATCTGGTAGTTCTAATGCACATCCTTGACATTGCGTAGCTTATGTATAATCTGTTGCAACTTCGCATATTACTGTGTGTATATATGTGTACATAATGTAGAATGTGTACATACGATATATAATGTGTATTGATAACTGTAAGTATGTCTAATAGTACACTGTGTGTACTGAGTATATGTATGTGTATTTTGCACATTGTCATATGTATAAGTCTGTAAATATGTACTGTCTATATGTTTAATTATTTCTGCACTGTCTGGAGCCCACTCTCAAGAATTTCACTCACCAAGACACATGTGCTGTGATTAGATTTTGATTTGAAACGGTGTAATGATGGCTTTGTTTCTTACAAACACTCAGCTTTTCAATTCATGAGATGATAATTAATGGACTGAAGTGGTGTGGACTTCTCCAAATCTGTTCTGATGAAGTCATCTACATCTTAGATTGCCTGAGGCCAATATTTAAGCTATTATTTTTATTTTTGGGTGACATATCCCTTTAAACACTCATGGGATTGCATAATATAATATTACATGACTCACTGATTAGGAGGTGGCGCAGTGAGGGTTAAAACAACTTCCTCATCCTCCCCAACTTCCTGCACATCCAGAGCATCACCTTCTTCAACGATGCCCAGCGGAAGAAATGACGGGGCCGCCAGGTACACCTCAGGACTCAGCGATGCGGATGCTATCCGACCGACAGCACCTTCATGTGGAGGATCTGACATCCCCCTCCCAACTCCTGAAAAAGACCCCAATATAACATGTCCAGCACTAATACCACCTGCCTTTGAGGCAAACATGACCGTTCCAGGTCTCGGATCCTTTCCAAATACAGAATAAGTGACCCCAGGAGGCTGTTTAGGTGGTAAAACCGTGGTATGTTCGGCCAAAGCTGAGCCCAGGCCCGGGATCTGTATACCCTGACCACGATAGGCTGGTAAATGTGTGGTCCCATCTCTCCCTGCCCCAGCCACCCGGGTCACCACCGAAAAGGGATCAGGCTCCTCGCTGCCACCATGGGTTGCCATCATTGTCACTCTGGGAAGTTGACAATGTTCAGGAGGGTTTCCCCTCCAGGAACCCACTACACCTTTATTCTCTTTTAGGAGAGTTTTCTCTAATTCACTGTGGTGGTTTGGGTCTAACACAAGACAGACAGCACCAGGTCTTCATTGTTTGTTTTCTCCTAATCTGAAAATAAGGACGAACACAGTCAGAATAACTCAAACATTATGATAGAAGTATCATTGTTTACACATGATACTAGCGCATTTTTGCCTTTCTAATCACAACACGATCTTTTTATCTGGGAATAAACATCAGATCTATTATGAGGAACTGCATTTTCGGCTAGAATAAGACTAAACAAAAACAGAATAAAGTTAAATCTGCATACAAATGACGGCTATGTGCGTTAGCTCGTTAGCTTAGTTTGGTTCTGGTCAAATTTGATACCACAAAAGTCCAGCGTTTGAGGTTAGTTGAGCGCTTAGGCTTATTTACAGTGAGGCAGGGGTGTTAAAAAGTTGGGAAGAGATGTTAAAGATGATGTTAAGGAAACTTTGCGTTACTTTTGTCTCACTCACTTTGGCTAGTTTCATGTTGAGAGTTGTGTTGTGAAGTCTCGCGCACGCAGCCCTTGCGCCCCTCAAACACTCCCACCTCGCGTGAGCCCGCCCGCCGCGCTCCTGACTGCCTTGAGGCGCGCGCCCGTTTTGTGCCCGCGTCACAAAAAACTACCATGGTAACAAGTTTCTGACAAATAGTCATCTAAAGTTATTTTTGCTACAGCCAAATCATCATAAGAAATTATGGGTATGAGTTTCTTTTTATTAGTATTTAAATGTAATTCATTTATTTTTAAAGGCAGCGGTGGCATCTCACCCATCTAACGTTACAGTAAGTTAACTTAACGTTACTGAGGTAAAACAATAACTATAGAAATTGTTTTATAGAAACAATTTTCTCGATTTTATAACACGTTTCACGGTTTAATAATTAAAGATGAGTATAATTATACACGGATAATCAGAATATTCGTTTACTTATTATAAGAGGCAATTTATGCAAAATACCACATATTTACAATAACCCTAACGTTAGCCTACTGAGATAACAGCCTGTAGAAACTATATTAAAATATGATATTCTAGAAAATATTTTCTCGGTTGCATAACAAGTCATAGTATTAGAAGCAATCTATGCGAAATACGTACATTAATCGGGTTAAAATAATAAATTAATTCGAGGAGGAATGAATATCGTTGTCGAATGCTGTTTTGGGCCTACAGAGGGCGACAGACACTCAACTTTTAACGTTACATATCTATTGTTTTATATATATATATGATACGCTAGGCTATATGACGTATACGCTATAATATGTGTAATAAATAAACATTTTGTTATAATTAAGAGCACACCAGTAGAAAAACTTTGATTATCTATTATTTAATACGTGGTTTGTTTCAGGTAAGTTAGCCTAATACAATAATCGTGCGAAGTAATAATATTATCGTCTGTTTGTGGGACATTAAAACATTTTATATTTGCACGTGGCAGTCAGGGATATTGGAAGTCAAATCAAATAAGGGCCAAATCAAATATTTTTTTTACATTTATTTTTGTTGGTTATGTAAAGTAGGCTACATCAAGTAGCAACATTTCAATGCACTCCAAGTATGTTTTTCTGAGGATGAATGGATCAGTGGGTGCGTCTCCAGTGAACCCTGCCAGTGTCGAGTCTCCATCATCATCTTCATCACTGCAGTAAAGCAGCAGCAGCAGCATCACTGCTCGGAGACACAGCACCAGCGAGTCTCTCTGTCATTAGATCTGCATCACAGCTGAAACACGGGACGCATCGAGGCTGCACCGGAGAACCAGCGGACATACACAAGGTTCCCCGCGATGGTGCCTTTATTATTGTTCCTGGTCGTCCGCATCGGCGCGTCCATCCCTCATCCGACATCCGCGGGTGAGTCCACGGAACACAACTCTGTGTTTAACATGCATCTCACAATTACACAGAACCAAGTTTCTAACACACACACACACACACACACACACACACACAGCAGAACTTCCAGACAACGTTTGGTGCGTTTATTCACAGCTGCGTCTTATTCAAATGTCCTCAGATATAATTCATGAGGGAGATGATAATGAGATGTCGGGTTATTTCGGGCATGTGATTTGATCAGCGCCCTCTATAACAGACGCTCAATTAAATATGGCATTAATGCACCGCTGCTTGACACATTAAAGATGAAATGAATAGTAAAGCGCATGCTACAGTGCTGTTATGAGCTGGGATATTTGTTTGATATTACTTTAAGGTGATGCAGAGGTCATCTGCACAATAAATAGTCATCTAAACACTGTTTTCATCTGCGAGCCTGAAACATTTCCTTGTGTTTTTAATAGCTGAGCCCAATGTGATCGTGTTAAATGTCATACTGTGCATCTCTGGCTGACCTTAACATAGAAAGACTTAGTTTTCATCAGAAATCTCCTGCATGGGTTATATTATTAGAGCTGTTTTTAGCTTCAAACCTGTTGTTTTTGCATGCCAGTAATTTATTACAATGGTTATAATCATTGTTATACTTACAAAAACAGTACTTATAAATAATAGTTCCAAACAAAATATCTTATGACAGGTTTACAGTAAAATATGTAATACATTGTGGGATCTCATTCAAACTGTATATACCAATGATTATCAAATTAATTTACCATGGTAATTACATTGTTTTCTAAGTAGTACATTGCCGTTCAAAAGTTTGGGGTCGGTATGATTTTTTTATGTTTTTGAAAGTCTCTTATGCTTACCAAGGCTGCATTTTTATCAAAAAATTTATTAAAAACAGCTATGTTGTGAAATATTATTACAAATTCAAACTACTATTGTCTATTTGAATATATTTAAAAATGTAATTTATTCCATGTGATGTGCAGCTGTATTTTCAGCATCATTACTCAGTCTTCAGTGTCACATGATCCTTCAGAAATTATAATAATATGCGGCTCAAAAAACATTTCTTATTATTGTGTTATAGTTGTGCTGCTTAATATTTTGTGGGAACTGATACATTTGATACAATTTTAGGAACTTTGATGAACAGAATGTTCAAAAGAACAGCATTTATTTGAAAAAGAAATCTTTTGTAACGTTATAAATGTCTTTACTGTCACTTATGATCAATTTCCTTGACATAAAAATATTACTGACCCCAACCCTTTGAATGGTAGTCCACTTCAAACCATGGTGCGTGACTCAATAACTACAATAACTGTATTATTTTTTTCTTATTGACGTTGCGGTAAAACTGTTTTATCCCAGCAGCAATAACTCATTTTTGATTGGAAACTGGATTATGGTACATTAAAACTGTGAGCCTTGAGGAGTCATTCATTTCCTTCCCCATTCACTGTTATTCATAATCAAATTGCCATAAGTTTCCAGTGCCGGTGTTTTTGTATCAATGCACGTAACTCAACAAATATCATGGCAGTGTGAAATTCATTGAACTGTAAAGCACAAGGCAGTGTGTAGCGCACTGTGAGTTTCATGCCCTCAGGTTGTGTCGGATCAGTGTGACACAAGACAGCTCCGTCAGCCGTGTTTCTTTCCTAACACAAAAGATGTTCTCTAATCTTCCACCTCACTTAACCTTACACACTTCTGAAGCACTGGCATTCTGCCATCGCCAAACATCGCTGCATCTTTAAGAGTCGGCAAGTGTATTCCAAAGTTTGGCCGACATGGACACCTGTGTAAACACTCAGTTACTCTCCAGATTCCTGTGGCTGAATAATTCAGGCCCAAATGACAGCGTGGCTGTGTAGCATCACAAACTCTCGTGCATCACTCCGCTACAAGCTGTAGAGGTGACTTGTCTTTGGAAAAGAAGATCTGCTCATTTATAGAGATCGACCGATATATCGGTTTACCGATATTTTCCCCGATATTTAAGCATTTTACCATAATCAGATATCGGTTTTTGAAAAACAAACGATAACCAAGATTTTTTTTTTGTCACATACACAATTATACAGAGTATAACCAGCAGTGAAATGTGTTCTCTGTATTTGACCCATCCAAGTACACACACACACACACACACACACACACACACACACATGGAGCAGTGGACACACACACACACACACACACACACGCACGCACACCTGGAGCAGTGGACACACACACACACAACTGGAGCAGTGGACACACACACACACATGGAGCAGTGGACACACACACACACACACACACACACACACACACACACCTGGAGCAGTGGACACACACACACACAACTGGAGCAGTGGACACACACACACACACACACACACACACACACACTTGGAGCAGTGGACACACACACACACACACACACACACACCTGGAGCAGTGGACACACACACACACACACACACACACACACACACACACACACACACACACACACACCTGGAGCAGTGGACACACACACACACACACACACACACACACCTGGAGCAGTGGACACACACACACACACACACACACACACACACACACACCTGGAGCAGTGGACACACACACACACACACACTGTTCACTCAGGAGAAGCTCCAGCACGGCCACCGCATGTAACTTTATACAAGATTCACTCGTTTGAAACACACTAAATTATATTAACATTTACTATAGAACCATTATTTCACCAATAAACATCTAAATAAACACATCTCGATCTAAATTAATGATTTATTATCTCCACAAGCGATCGCAGTTTGAGTATAGTTCTGTGTAAATAGATAAACCGCTGTCAGCAGTTTTCATAATCTAGACAAAAACATTTTAATAATTCTGATAAAACAGTTAAGTTTTTATAAATAAAATGTTGTTATTGTTGTAATTTGAAGATACAAATTTAGTTTTTGTTGTTGTTAAGACGACTGAAAGTGAAGAATGGACTTGCTTCACTCTGTTTTTATTTACTTTATAACAGTTAATAAATATCGGTTCTGCATATCGGTTATCGGGTACATAAACGTAAAGTAATCGGTATCGGTTATAAAAAATCAATATCGGTCGATCACTACTCATTTTCTGTTTATATATCTTCATGTTTTGTAGGTGAAGTGTGTGAACCGGTTCCGTGTGAGAACGGTGCTGACTGTCCCAGTACACCAGCTGATGAAAATGTTGCTTGTGAGTTTTTGTCCTTTTGGATTTGAGAACCCTTAAGACCCATGAGATTTAATTTCTAGCTATTTAAAATGTATGGAGTGATACTGTACAGTATGTGTCTCTGAGTTGAGCTTTATTAAGAGTTTGCTACACTCTTTAAAATGAAAGTTCTTTATTGGCATCCATGGTTCATGAAGAACCTCGTATAACATCCACAGAACCTTTCCGCTGGACAAACGTTCCTCAGAATATTGAAATGTTCTTCACACTAAGAAAAGAGTCGTTTTTTAGGAACTGTTCACTGAGAGGTTCGTTGGGGAACTAAAACTGGTTCTTCTGTTGCATCGCTATGAGTATTGTTCATTATCTTACAACATATCATTCATGAGTTCACATGATTTATGTGTTTTACCTCTCCACACTCTGACACATAAAGCTCCTCCAAAGATTCAGAAAATCCTTATCAAGAATCATATTTTCAGTTATGGGTTTTTGGAGATTATGTTTAGCATATCACACGCTCTTAAAAATAAAGGTTCTAGGTTTTGTATGCAATAGAAAGAAAAATGTTATTTCCCCTAATAACCTTTTTGTGATCAGTTCTTAAAAGCCATAAAGCCTTTGTCTTAGTGTGTTGAATATTGTAATAATCGGAAGCATTTTGATTATTATTATATATATTAGCATTTCGGAAGCATCCTATTTATTCCTAAAAAATAGGATTATTTTTGTTCTACTAAAGAACTTTTTGGGGACTGGAAAGGTTTCAGGGATGTTAAAGATTAATAGAATATTTAACACAAACACTTAATGTGAATTATATAACAAAAATAGATCAAACTAAATAATTTATAGGCTATAAAACATAATCATATGTAATGTGTCAAATGTGACTAAATGTCTTTTTAGAGTTTTTCACCATAAATGATATAGTAATTCATAGTTTTTACTTGCAAAATCTATATTTTAGAATATTTTACCTCATAATTACATACATTATAATGCAACATAAAAGTTAACTTCACATGTTCACACCAAGAATGTTACATTTAAAGATAACTAAAACAATAAGATATTATCATAACACACAATAACACTCTGTTGTGCTTTAAATGCTCGAGCTCTTTAAAGGTTGATTCTGATTTTATCATTCATCAGCTGGAACAAAAATCATTCTGAAAGTGATTCTAGTGATAGCGTTCCTCTGTGTTATTAGCGTATTGTATGAAACTTTATATTTTTCATTATATTTTTCATCTTTGGAGTGAATACCATGTTTCTACTCTAGGATTTGTAAGTTTTCCCCTGTAAAAATTTGAGTGCCGGAAATTATGTTTTTAAAGAATTAAATAATACAAAGTTTGCAGTGGAGCTATAGAAGATTCTACGGTTTCCATATAATTGAAATAATCTTTATTTTTAATAGTGCAGATAGAATATGTCAGAATCTCACAATTGTGCGTTCTGCTTTTTCAACAGCATCAGGCTGGGAAGAGCAATCTGTGATTGGTGAGTTTGTTTATTTTAATGGCCTGTTTTCCTCATTTTAAAAAAGGTTCAAGAGCACTTTGCTCATTGAGACTCCAGATATGAATGGCATATTAAACAGATGGCTCATATTCGCTTTATGAGCCGTGAACATAAATGATGTCAGCCTCGATTTCCATTCACTAGTTAATTCATATTTAAACTGAATCTGCTTAGCGTTCATTATAAACTCACACGTTCTGGAGTCGTCTTTAATGCAGTATTTAGTGTGATGTTCAGACTGAGCTGAAACACATGAAATAATAATGACCGTGTGGGGAAAGTGCATGTCATCATCAAGTGCACTGAGCATCAAGTTCACTTACACATCGACCTGCGATGAACTCTAGTAGGATTTGAAATAGAGACGGTGTTTCTGTCATTCAGGGCCCTGCCGCCCAAACCCCTGTCACAACGGAGGAGTGTGTGGACCCAGTGAGACCTACCGCGGCGACACGTTTGTGGGGTATTTGTGCAGGTGCCCGCTTGGCTTCGATGGAGTCCACTGCCAACACAGTAAGAAACTTTGTCATTTTTAGAGACATTTATTTCAAGATATTTCAATTATGAGAAAACTTGTTTGTATATGAAATAAAAACAACATGTTCTATCATTAAATTATGTGTACACACACACACACACACACACACACACACACACACACACACACACACACACACACACACACACACACACACACACACACACACACACACACACACACACACACACTTTAAAGTGAAATACATTTTTTACATTTTTTATTAATTTTTTTTAGACTTTTTAATTTATATATATATATTTTTTTTTCGATCATATTATATATACGCAACAAAATGTATGATATTAAATAAAATGCTTTATAATTTTTATAATAAAATATAAACATTACTTTTAATGTTTATTATTATTTTTATTATTCACATATGCACACACACTTTAAAATTAAATAAATAAAATTTAAACAAAATTAATGTAAAAACGTTTTGAATATGAATACATATAATGTCCTCATTTGTAAGTCGCTTTGGATAAAAGCATCTGCTAATTGACTAAATAAATAAATATATGTTTATATATTTCATATAAAGGGTAAAATTAGGAAATATGTTTTAAAAATATCTAAAAATATATAGCAGAATTTTTTTTATAAAAAAAAAAATCTATTTATAAAAATATATCCATATAAAAACTATACATATAAAAAACTGGGTTCAAATATGTGTATAGTGAATATAGTGCACCTTAAAAACGATGCAGATGCATGTATGTTGAATTTTGATTGTTGCCACAACTCAACAGTGAACATGCTTATATCTACACTTATATCTACACCAGAATAATAACACATCTAGTTTAATTCTACAGACTGAATGAAACTATCATCCACATGAGAAGTGACTTCTGCCACAGTAACGGAAGAACATATGTCAAGATAGCTCACTTTCTGTTGTGTATTTTATTTATTTAGTTGCACTAGTGTAGAAGCACAATGCACATTAATATGAAAATCAATGTTTTTCTGCCTCAGTTCGTCTCAAAAAAACTTGCACAGCATATTGTGCCAGAACACTTAGCAAAGTGACAGGAACGTAATTAACAAAGAGCTATTTTTGATCTGTTAGTTGTCTTATTTTGATTTGTTTCTGTGGTTACCTCACACGCCTGCATTATTCGTGGATTGGGAGAAAGAGTATTCAGCTCTGTTCTGCACACCACACATGTGCATCCGTGACCTTCATTTGCACTGCCTGCTGAAATGACTTCTAAGCGCATAATTAATGCGGGAGTACAGCTAAGATAAGACACCGAGACACGGTTAGTAGCAGGGGCTGGGAAACAGACCGAGCAGCGGCCGTAGAAATCTCAGACTATTTTTATGGAGAATGACATCCAGTCTCATTATCTGCTCGGAACCCATGACCTGCTCAGTTTTTGTCATAATAATTAGACTTTGCAGCATATTGACCTCATGTAGGATGTTTAGCTAAGTGTGACATTTATTGACTACAAAAAAACCCAGGGATGTCACTAGACAAAAATAAAACTACCTACAAGCATGAAGAGTTTCAGTACGATTTGTTAGAAAAGATAAGAAAAAAAACTGAATTAAATTAAGCTAAAATTAGTTGTTGTATATTAAATTAAACGAAACTGATATTATGTTAAATGTAAACTATAAATGACAATAATTCATTTCGGGAGCAGGTTTATTTCATGTAAACAGCACTAAATTACATTTTTTAAGCAGAATTGATATTTAAAATATGTCCCAGCCACGGTACTTTATTACAAGAGGACCCTACTGGTCCAAGGAACAATAATGTCAAATAATAACAATTACAAAATTTATTTAAAATAATAATATAACAATGTTGTGTAGTCTATAATACTATAGACACAGCCAGTTTTACTCATTTAAAGATTTATTAGAGATGAAATAATTACTTTATAATTGTATTGAATTCTACATCGATACAGGGAACACGAGAACGCAGAGTAATCCTAAAAATCTTAATCCAGATATTTTAATTTAATATGCAAATTAGCCAGAGCTCAGTTATCAGGATTAGAAGATCTGATCTTTCAAATCATCTCAGCTGTAATAAGCGATGTACGAAGAATAGCCCCACTAATCTTTTTTTTATGTTTATTTTTTTTTTAAATAGACAAAATACAAAAATGTAATTCAATTCAATAAAATAAAATAATACAATTATAAATGAAAAATCTGTGATGTCACATGAACTCCATTTCTTCTGCTTCTTTCTGTCTGTATTTGACCATGAAAATACAGACAGAAAGAAGCAGAAGACATTTGTTAGAAAAGGAAACAATTAATAAAAAAAATTATTACAATTATTAAAATTTTTTTTTTACTAAAACTAAATTAAAACAAAATTTGAAGATGAACAAAAATGCCTCCAGTTAATTTTTTTAAAATATATATTTTCCTTTTTTTCCATTTATTCATAATTTTTTTATAGATTAAGAAAACTGCACATGTACAGTATGTTGTTGACTCGAGCAGACAGACAGACAGACAGACAGACATCAGAAGAGGGAATGAAAATTATAGCACAGGGAGCTGCTCTGAAAAAGTTACCCGCTAGATCATAATTAATGTTTAATAAGAGGTTCACAGGAGAGATGGTGCAATCTGGTGAAAGTGTTGTGGAAGAGTCATAAAGAAGTGAAGTACATGCCACCTCAGGGAGCGCTGCCATCCTCATCTATATCAACTATGCCAGGATCCGCCGCTGGTTCTGACTGTGTGAAGCACCACTGACTTCATTAACCTAGTTGCATTGGCACAACTCGGCACATTGAATTTGTGTTTCTTTAAAAACTAAATGCTGAAATCAGCATGCATTCAATAATGGCATGGAAATCGTTTCCCAGACGGGGCTCTGATCAGGAGAAGAGGCAACTCAAAGCAACATTTATTAGGTCATAGGCTCTGTGTTTTACTATGGAAGAAGCGTCCAGTACCACAAATCCAGCGTGACAGCTGACCACCCCCCCTCTGTTCCTCAAACCCATTCACTCACTTGACTGGCTGGACTTTGGCCCCACGGAGGGAATCCCACCAATCAGGACGAGCTCGCTCTATCGCAGCTGACAGCGGTGCTTGGATGCACATGACTGGCCTGAAGCTGAATGCCAAGGGTCGTCCCGCACTATGAATGTGATAACATAAAAACAATGCTTTGTTTTGGGGGTAGTAAAATTAAAGAGTTACTACAGAGCCATTAAAAAAAGTTTAGGGTCAGTAAAATTTCTCTTCTACTCACCAAGGCTGCATTTATTTTTTTATCAAGAATACAGTCAATTTTGTGAAATATTATTACAAGTACAAAGAACTGCTATCTATTTGAATATTTTTTTTAAATGTAATTTATTTATGTGATTCCAGTGTCACATAATCCTCCTTTGCTGCTCAGAAACATTTGTTATTATCAATGTTGAAAATAGTTGTGCTGCTTAATATTTTTTTTGTGGAAACTATGACAAAAATAAATTCTGGATTTTTAATTCTGGATGTATAATTAAGAAAAAGTTTAAAGGAACGGCATTTATTTTAAATAGATATATTTTGTAACATTATAAATGTCTTCACTGTCACTTTTGATCTGTTTACATTTATGCATTTAGAAGACGTTTTTATCCAAAGCGACTTACAGTGCATTCAGGTTATACATGTATTATCAGTATGTGTATTCCTGGGAATCGAACCCACAACCTTTGCGCTGCTAACGCAATGCTCTACCACTGAGCCACAGGAACACTTCAACTGTTTAATGCATCCTTGCTGAATTAAAGTATTCATTTCTTTCCTTACTAACCCCAAACTTTTAAGCGGTAGTGTACAATGCAAAAACTCCAGTACAGTATGAGCAAATTAACATATGACCACTCACTTCAATGCTTTTCATAACAGAGGACATTAATAACATACTTAAGGCCTTAAAGATGCAGCATTAAAAACTTGAATAATTCATCTAGATTCACACTTACTGACCTCAGATTTACTGGATTCAAATGTATTCTGATTAAAATAGAGCACGGGTTGGGGTAAAACACTTTTAGTGAAAGAAAGGTCCCTGAAATGCAAGAAAAGTACAGAATGTGGCCCCTGTAAGGTTCCAGGACTCAACTGAAATACATTTGTGGTGTGATTGTGTCCCCATTACCACCATTCATCATGTTTAAATACGTGAACATCCTGTAGATTTACTCTGAAAGGGGACCTGAGGCTTTCTAAACTGTAAAAAGATTATTGGAGTAAGATCTACAAGAAAATACTGTTTCACATTTAATTCAATGTGTTCAATCATTTGTGAAAACTGTTTCTACTCCTAATGTTTTTGAGTGTGGAGAACAGAATAGCGGATTGATTTAGTATGGAAACTGCATAGCAACATGTTAAAAGTACTCAGAAATCCTTTGCAGCAAAGCGCTGGAAACCTTCCATAGCACTCGCATCGTGACAACAGTTTGTACATGTGCAAGACGCACTCACATCCACCTCAGAAAAATTCAAGTCTGCTTTTGAAATTCCAAATCCAGCTCTTTTGCACATAATATCTGTCAGACAATAAAGTCTTGCTCCTTTTACTTTTGACACCACCCCATGAGAGGATCAATGCAATCTAACATCAGATCCTTAAATCCCATATTTGTTGTGTTCATCCATGCTTTCAGTGCTCACGAGGTGGCCCTGTTTAAGCTGTGGATTTGGTTGTTGCCCTCCAGTACTCTTCTGTTGTGTTAAACCCAAAGGTATTGGTTTATCTCTGCCAGATACCTGATAGAATTGAGCCTGTGCTCCACCTTGCAGATCCCTGAATTTCTGCTCGGGCGACCCCACGGCTTTCTGTCTGTAACAAGTCTCTTGAGTTCCTTTCATTCTGTTTGAAATCAACGAGAGAGGTTGAAATCTGAGATAGGACACCATGACCTCTGCCAGGAGTCAATCTGCTGCAGCGCTGCTTATAAAATGAACAACATACTCTCATTACAAGTACGCTTTGGCATATTGGTGGTTAAATCATAGGAATTTGTATGATCTCATTTTATGTTCTCCTTTGATCTGCTTGCGTTACACTGAGTGTTCGGTTTAGAGGTGGACCTTTATGCTTAGATTTGTTCCATGACTCAAATCATACCAATTCACCAAAATGAAAATAATTACATTTTCTCCAAGAGATTTGAGTTGGAAATGAAAATTATGACTAAGCATCCACCCATTGGTGGACAATAAAAAATCAAGAGTGTTGATGTTTTTGCATAGTAAGAAAAACAATGCAAATGAGGTCGCTTTAATATCTCGACTGTTTCACCTGCAGAATTTGGGCTTAGGATTTATACTTTTCACAAATTACAAAGAAATGGCCAGTAACACACTCAATTAAATGTGAAATTTGACTGAAGAATAATATTTTCTTGTAAAACGTACTCCAGTAATGCTTAATTTACAACTTCGAAAACTGTGATCTTTCATAAGAGAGCTCAACAACGCCTCAAACTGTGCTCAGATACGTCAAGATAATTCTGCAGTCAAAAGTCTCAATTTCAGCTCAAAGATTTCTCATTATATGTTTCCAAGAACAAACTGTCAGAGCTGCTTTGTATCACCATCTAAAGGGATTTGAGGAGAAACGTCTGAGATGAAGTTGATACTTCAACATTGAAGTCTTCAGTGAACAGCATTATTTAGTATCTGAAACAAATAGGGTTTAGGACTTACATTTTTCACTTAGTAATTGCTAGTTTATTTCATGTATGATTACAAAGAAACGGCACGTTGAAACATGAAATTTTGAATTTGAAAGACTAAAATTAAATTTTACTCTAAAATGTACTTTCAATTATTATTTACATTGTAGTAATGTCACGATTCCTAAAGAAGAGATCTCAACAATGTCTCTTTGATCAAGATAAGCCTGCAAGTCCAAGATCTCAGTATGAACTCCATCATTTTCCATGAACAAATAGTCTGAGCTGCGATCTACATCAGTGGTTCTCAAACTCTTTCAGGAGGAGGCCCCCTTGTGGAGGGTGAATTCTTTTGTGCCCCCAAAAGAAAACACACGACGAAAACATCTTCAAACTTACAATTTTACTTACAAATTTAGATTGTACCAAAAACAAATGCATTTTTACAATGCTGGAACAACTATTCTGTTTGTAGCATTATGTCTCTGATGTTGAATATACAAAATTGGTTAAAGTCTACATTTCATAAAATAAGGAAGGAATATTTCGTTTCCTACCTATTTGTAGTCTGCATTTTCGTTGGTTGATAGTTCTGATTGCACTTACTGGTAATTATAATCATTTGCGCCTCCATTGCTCCTTGGGCAAGGTGTTAGTTTCGTCTCCAGCCATTAGCACTCTGTTAGGCTTATTGGCTGGGCTAATCAGAAGCCGTTCACAGCTGTTTTCACTCTATTCTCTTAATTAGACTGTGTATTTATTTGATGTCCAAGGCTGACGCGGAAGCGTCTGCGGAAGCGTTCAGCCTGCTCGTGTGAAGACAGACGAGTGTAAAGACAAGCGACTTTTTCCTGCGCGACTTCACCCGAGCAACGACACCGGCAACGCATTTAGGTATAATTTTTCCCCCTTCCCTCACACACTCTCCTTTGCTATCTTCTATCATGTGTTTCAAAACCATTCCGATTGTCTCTCGACCACGCTCTAACATCACACGCAGACGGCAACGTAATCCTGCTAACCTGCACCCCATCTCTACATCTTCTACTACACCTCTTTCTTTCTCTATGGCTCTCTGGAATTGTCAATCAGCTGTCAACAAAGCAGACTTCATTTCCGCTTTTCTTTACAATCCACTCTCAGCATCTTAGGCTTGACTGAGACCTGGATTCGTCCAGAAGATTCAGCAACTCCAGCTGCCCTCTCTAACAATTTCTCTTTCTCTCACACCCACGTCAGGTTGGCGGGTGGGGCACTGGTCTGCTCATTTCAAATAATTGGAAATACTCAACCCACTCGCCCCTATGCAATTACAACTCATTTGAATCTCATGCGATTACTGTAATGGCTCCTATAAAACTCCAGATTGTGGTAATCTACCGTCCCCCTGGCCAAATTCTAGCTCCCTTCCTAGAGGAGCTGGATGGGTTGCTGTCCTCTTTCATGGAGGATGGAACTCCACTCTTAGTTTTTGGCGATTTCAACATTCATCTAGAAAAGCCTTATGCTACAGACTTTCATTCGCTCCTAGCTTCATTTGATCTCAAACGCCTTACCACTACTAGCACTCACAAATCAGGCAACCAACTTGATTTAATTTACACACGCGCGATTGTACTGCAGATAACATTCTGGTACAACCACTACATATCTCTGACCATTTCTTCATTAAATTCACATTACACTTTGCTACCAGGGTGCCACCAACCCCTTACCGGTTACTTTTAGACGAAACCTCCTCCCTTTCTCCCTCCCATCTTTCCTCTGTAGTGTCCTCCTCTCTTCCCTTACCTACACTGTTCTCATCTCTGGATGTGAATGCTGCTACTGATACTTTATGCTCTACTTTAACCACTTGTCTAGATGACATTTGTCCTCTCTCCTCCAGGCCAGCACGAACTGCCCCTTCTAACCCCTGGTTATCTGATGTTCTTCGTGAACATCGGACCAGACCGAGCGGCAGAGAAAATGGCGAAAATCAAACGAGCCGTCGGACCTGAGTATGTATCAATCGTTTCTTTCATCTTTCTCCGCTGAAGTCCACACTGCCAAATCGTCACATTTCCATAACAAGATCAACAATGCTCCAGATATGCGTAATCTCTTCAGAACATTTAATTCTCTCCTCTGTCCCCTTCACCACCTCCCACCACGTCTATAACAGCTGATATGACTTTGCAACTTTTTACAAACAAAACTAAAACAATCAGCAGTCAGTTTTCACCTCCACTCACACAGGACCCCAAACCAACTAGATCCACTGCTCAAACTCCCATCTTCTCCTTCTGTCCCTCACTGAGGCGGAAGTATCCAAACTTCTCCTCCAGCCATCCTACAACATGTCCTCTAGACCCTATCCCCTCACACCTTCTCCAAGCAATCTCTCCCACTCTTACCAGCACTCACACACATCATCAACACATCTCCTCACAGGCATCTTCCCCACTGCATTCAAGCAGGCTCGGGTAACCCCACTGCTCAAAAAACCTACATTAAACACTTCTCTTTTAGAAAACTACAGACCTGTCTCTCCTTCCATTCATTGCCAAAACACTCGAACGAGTTGTCTTTAACCAGGTCTCATTGTTTCTTTCACAGAACAACAAACTGGACGCTAAACAGTCAGGTTTCAGGAGTGGCCATTCAACTGAGACTGCGCTACTATCGGTCACTGAAGCCCTGCGAATTGCAAAAGCCGATTCCAAATCATCAGTCCTCATTCTGCTGGATCTCTCTGCCGCTTTTGACACTGTCAATCATCAGATCCTCCTGTCCACCCTCTCATCACTGGATATCACTGGGATTCCACTTCGCTGGTTTGAATCCTATCTCACTGGTCGGTCTTTCAGGGTGGCCTGGGGAGGGGAGGTATCCAAAGCACATAAATTGGTCACTGGGGTTCCCCAGGGATCGGTTCTTGGACCCCTCCTCTTCTCCACATACACTACATCACTGGCTCCCATCATACTAGCACAGGGCTTCTCCTACCATTTCTATGCTGATGACACACAGCTCTATCTCTCATTTCGACCAGATGATCCAACGGTAGCTGCACGGATCTCAGGCTGCCTGGCGGACATCTCGGCTTGGATGAAAGAAACCATCTACAGCTCAACCTGGCAAAGACTGAGCTTCTTGTCTTCCTGCAACTCCAACTCTACAGCATGATTTCACGATTCAGTTAGGTTCATCAACAATTACCCCATCAGCTTCGGTCAGAAATCTTGGTGTAATCTTCGATGACCAGCTGACCTTCAAAGAGCACATTGCAAAGACTGCTCGATCTTGCAGGTTTGCACTACACAACATCAGAAAGATCAGGCCCTTTCTGACAGAGCATGCTGCACAACTTCTTGTCCAGGCCCTTGTCATTTCTAGACTGGACTACTGCAATGCTCTTCTAGCTGGACTTCCATCAAACACAATCAAACCTCTACAAATGATTCAGAATGCAGCACGACTGGTCTTCAACGAGCCCAAAAGAGCCCATGTTACTCCTCTCTTTGTCTCCTTGCACTGGCTACCAGTTGCAGCTCGCATCCAGTTCAAGACACTGATGCTTGCATATAGAACAACCACAGGCTCAGCACCCACCTACTTCCACTCACTATTACGAATTTACATCCCTCCAGAAGCCTGAGATCTGCTAGTGAGCGGCCTCGTGGTACCATCACAGAGAGGCTCAAAATCACTCTCAGAACATTCTCTTTCACCGTTCCTGGCCGGTGGAATGATCTTCCATCCCCATCCGGAATGCTGGATCCCTGTCAATTTTCAAGCAACAACTGAAAACCCATCTCTTTCAACTCTACTTGACTACATTAAAAAAAAAAATTAAAAAAAAATATATATATTTCTTTCACTTTTTCAAAATCTTCATCTTTCTCTTTATCTTTCTCTCCTTCCCTTGCTAGTTTGTATTTATTTGAACAATGCCTGAGACTTGGTGTTATTGGCACTTCCTCTGTATGTTTGCCTCTTCAAGATTAATCGCTTTATGTACTCCCAATTGTAAGTCGCTTTGGATAAAAGCGTCTGCTAAATGACTAAATGTAAATGTAAATATAACAAATTGTTATAAAAGAGTTTTGACAGTTAACAATTATATTGTCTGATAAGTGCAACAAAAGTATTGAATACTGAACAGTTATTTATGATGTCCATAGTTAGTAGAAGATCAATACTGATCAAGTTAATTTACATTTGATTTGTAAAAAAGTGCATTAAACTTCCTAAATTTGAATGGAGTAAATGACAGTGGCTCAAGTTTGGTTTGCATTTTGAACAGCCATCTGTTTGCTTTTTTAGCAATCTTTTTTCTGCAACAAACATAAAAAAAATGTCTGCTCTACTTAAAAAACAAATCGTTTTTCAATATAGAAGACATATACCATATTATACAAGCTTTACAATATAAAAGAAATCTTGCAATGCAGATTTTGCTCGTCCCCGAGCATCACTCGGCACATGTCCCGATCGCGTGAGGCTTTTTACATTTGGCTATTCGCAGAGCTGCAAGATACGATGCTTTCTGTGCTTTCTCGTGTATTGTCGTGATGTGTTAGTCAGTCGTACCATTTGTTTGACGTATTCTTCTTTCTTTCTCTGAAAAAAAATCCTTACTTTTATTTGCACGCTCCGGATTAATTGTTGTGAGGTGTTGAGTTTCAGTGCTTCAACGGATAAAATTTTCAAGAACAGTGTGTACTGTCATCACTATATCCATAGCGTTGTATTTTATGTACGAGTCATCAAATTTACGCAGTTTCGTTTTTTCACACTGGGCTCTTCTGTATTTACCTTCTCAGCTGAGACACTGCATCTAAAAACGTGTACATTTTAAATAGTCTTAGCATTATCAGCGTGTTCATGTCGTTGTGTTCACTAGTACTAGGTTTGGTGATGTCTCAGCGTAGTGTGCTGCGCATAATTGATATTATGTTTTAAATATTTCTATTTTTTGAAATACATCATAGTTCAGATAGGAAAATCCTGACTTGCATACAGGTAAAAAAAAAAAGTCTAGTGCCATCTAGTGGCCCCCAGTTTGAGAACCACTGATCTACATTAATTTTACAGCTTTACACTCTTTCTGTTCTTTCACCATTTGTGTCAATATCTGAAGCAATTTAGCAAGAAACATCGGAGACACAATTATTGATACTTAAAACATAAAGGCCTGGTTTCACAGATTAGGCCATAGTTAAATTAGGACATTTAAGTAATTTGTATTAATGCACTTAGAAAAAACATTACTGGTGTGCATCTTGAGACAAAACAAAGACACTTAAGATCATTCAGTGCAAGTTTCTTTCAGTTGAAACAGCTCAGAATTACACTTTAGGATTATGCTTAAAGTGATCCCCGGGTATTAAGACATGTATAGCTTAATATAACATAAATTATGTCTTTTTCTTATTTAAATATGTTGTAGAAAACCCATGAAAATGTATGTTATGTAAAAAAATCGACATTGTTTTTTGACTATGCGGCGCCATTATTTTATGTGCACAGTATATTCTGCGTCGATGACGTTATATGGTTACTCCGTGAGCTACTGGCACTTATTTCTATAGTCTTTGGCTTTTTACCACAACACAACTCAGAAAATACAATACTGATATGATACCACATTGTGTGGCTTTTGGTTGTAATTTTCAGTCGAAGGGCAACAAGAGAAGCAAGCGATAAGAAGAGGAGAAAAGAGATGCCTGTGGATGAATAAAACTTCCTAAAGACCCGCTTCTTTCTCTCTCCACTTTAGCCCTGATGCCTTTGAGTCTTTTAGTAGACCACAGCTTCTGAAAGAGCTTACAAACGGCTGAGACGAGAAACGCTAGATGCCATCTGTTAGGATGTAAACATGTCGATGCTAATCATGACGCGCGGCCGCTAGATGAGTTTCTCAGCACGGATCTGACTCGATATCAGGGCGTTTAGTCTCCTTGTGAGGAAAAATCAATGGTACAGCTTTTGGTTTAAACCTATACTTATATCCATCGCCACCTGTGAGCTCTTTCGCTAGCTGTGGTCATCATACAAGTGTTTTATTTTCCGAGTTGTCTATTCTGAGATGTGTTGTGGTAAAAATAGCAACAGGTAGCACTAGTAGCTCAACCATTTTAAACCATCAGAATAATGGCCCTCCCCATAGTTCAAAATGTGATTTTTTAAAATAACATAAATCCTTAATGGGTTTTCTACTACATATTTCAGTAAGAGACATCATTTACGTTATATTAAGACATTGAAGTCTTAATACCCACACAGCAAATTTGAAAGTGTTAAATTAACACTCACAGTGAGAAAATTAACACTTTTTCGGGGTTTATATAGGTCCACACTAAATAGAGTTAAACTAACACTTTAAATAGTGTTACTTTTTTTTACACTTGCATAGAGTAAGAACAACACTGTAAGTGTTCACCATTAACACCACTAGTGTTTTTCCCTCCCCTCATTTACAACAAGTTAGTGTTGAAACTACACTAGGTGTGTCAATATCGGAAACACCAAGAGACTTATTTCCACACTAATATAGTGTTCATACAAACCCTGATTAAGGTTAAGGTAATCTGTGTTCGACTAAAAATAACTGCATTAAGTAAAACAAAATAATTCACAAAGTCAACATGCTGTATCAGTTTGAAATTTTATTTTTAACAGATGTAGCAATTACACCAACACAAAAGAAGGTACAATATATTCACCATCATCTGACCCATATAAACACTGCAGATCAAAAGGTCTGTAGAACTTCAAGCGGTTGGCTTTTACAAGTTCACCCAACTCACAATATCTCTGTACTTTAACCGCATGATGTTCTGAAAAATGTTCTGTGAAAAGTTTGTCGACAATAAAATACACAGTGCTGTCAATGAAAAGTATTTTCCGAATCTGACTGAACACAGGAATTTCATCATCAATTTCATTGCATACAATGAGGTCTTGTCTATATTCTGTCCCATCTATTTTGACCCAGGTCATGGAATGCATGCTTGTCTGTATGGGATTCTGTAGCATTCCTGCCAACGTTTCACCATTGTCAACATCATTCCAACAGAATATTTTCATTGGTCCACACTCAACTTGACTCAATGGTGTTGTTTCCCAAAGATAGCCTATTGACATCTGATGACTTTTTGCCAAAGATTTGGTGATGTTTTTGAAATTTTTTAGTGTATTTTTGAAAACTTTATGCTTGGCCTCGAACCTCATGCTCCACATGTGCACTAACGGTCCAATTTTGCGAATACAGGCCGGATAATGGACCATAAAATGGTGTTTGGGGAGCAAGTTTTTGTGTGGATACAACTCTTTAAATAATTCATGGTGCTCAATTATTAAATACTTCAGGTGGACAGTCATGCCTTTAGAAATACAAGGGGAAAACACCAGGTTTAGAATGTGAAGCAAGAGCAGGAGCAAATGCCAATTTTTATCACCCAAGGGTACAATATCACCAAACAGCAATGGAATGTTTTTGATAAGACAGAGTGCCTGGATGGAATTGAGTCCTATGCTATTTCCACTGTGCTCTAGATTAACCTTTGTGGGCCGATTTTTTCTCTCCAAATATCCATAATCAAATGAATATATTCTGGAGAGCAATTCACTCCGTGTAACACATTTTTCTGAAAGATACTCAAACAATAGTTTCATTTCAAATTGCACAACTCCTTCCAGGAGGTCATGCATCACATCAAGAGAGTAGTTGTGGCATACATGAAAATACTGCAGACTATTGAGTGTTGGGTTTCTTTTGAGGCCATGTGTTGACTTGAGTTGAGGGTCAGATTCCAACTCACTGCAGTGCTGTTCATAAATTGTACGATCACGCAAAATTACCCTTAAATCATCCTCGCTGTAAACTAACTGGACATCAGCTTTCTCAGTCAAACATAGACGACAGGAGTAATGTCCACTAAACGATTCTGTGAACCCAAGGATTGAGTGCATGCCCAAGTTGTCCCCAATTACTTGACATATTGTGCCATAAACTTTACTCGTTGATACAGGTAGTTCAATCCCATCCGACTCAAGAATCTTTATGTCACGAATCAGTGGTTCCAAGATGGGGTCAAATCCATATTTTTTCACATCTTGTGCATGAAATAGAGCTATCAAATGGATATTCATCAGTCTTGAATTAAATTTGGGAGGTAGATTTCGGAGCACAAAATAAAGAGCACCAACCTTGTGTATCCCACGTTTGGAGCCAAGAGGGTTTGCAGTTTCAAATTCATCGTAGTACACCTGAATTTGTAAGGCACTGGGATGTTTTGAGAATAATGGATGACTCTGGAAGTAACTTCCATCACAGAAGTCCTCAATATGTGATTTCTGCCTTCCTGTAAATTCTGTCAGCAGTGTACATACATCTACATTTCGACACATAAATTTTAATGTTTCCAAAATTGGGACATACACATATGTTTCTTTTACTGGGACCTGATCATAACATCCAGTCTTTTTGTTTCTCCTCATGTCATATCTCATGCCAAGCACAATTTCAATAGGCTCCACGACACCCCATTTGTCAACAAATAATTCTTTTAGTTTCTGTGTTAAACATGGAAAAGGGACTCTCAAAATGCCCCAAATTATCTTCGACAGCTGATCTGATTGGGTTATTAAGAGGAATGACAGAAATCACATCTTGACGAGTTTGGCTATGCAGTTCTGTGGTGAGGTCCTCAAGGTCTGAAACAACTGATGATACCAAGCTATTGGCTACTCCACTGCACTGTAATTTGGCCACAATTGAGGCACATATATCTGCTCTCTCTGGAAAAGGTAACATTATTCTCAATGAGAGCAACTTGGGGATCACTTTCTCCGACAAACAAAGAACCTAACTGATTATTTACATTTTGAGATGGTAGTTCACAAGATGGCAAATCAAAAGCCTGACAGGCCTCAACAACATGACAATTGTTTAAATGCTTTCGAAAACCAGAATATGAGCAAAACTGCCGACTACAGCCACTCTGTGCACATAACAACCTAAACTTTAAAGAAGGATAGAAACTGTGTGCGACTCTTAAATGAGCTATCAAAGAGTGGCTGTTTGCATACAAACTTTTACAGAGAAAACAATTCAACATTTAAACTAATTTAAAAGCTTTGCACGCAGTTCCCTTACTCTCGGAGACTCACTTGAAAGACCAACATCTATGTTGTAAACTGTGGTCTGCAGGAAGGTAAAGAAGTTGACCAGGGCTTCCTCGTAGAACAGGTTGAAGACATAGTGAACTTTAAAAAGTTCATCAAAGGCACTCAAGGAGCTGGTTCCAGCGCAAGGGATGAGGCGCTTGTCCACAATGACGTAAAAGTGGTCAATCCTGCCCTTAATCCTTCCTGATCCAAGTAGGAATGGCTGGTGGCCCTCCCTCCCACTGAGATGGCCTTCAATACTGGTGCAAGACTGAAAAAAGCACAAACAATTAGATTAAATAAACCAAAAAAAAAAAAAAAGTAATTACAATGTGAAATAATAAATGCATAATAAGAAAAAAACACCTGTAACACACCTTAACCCAATCTGTGCCAAACAAAACCAGTTGATATCATGCTTTGTGTATTACAGTGACAGGAAAATGTCATTAAATGAATTATCACCCCCCCACACACAAAAATAAATAAATAAATGAACTAATTACATTTGCTGATACACCCTCAACCAAACCAAGCCATGTGACTGACTTACTTCATTAGAACACAAACAAAGGGTTGTACATGGACATCCGAGAGCTGTAGGTCAATATAATGCAAGTGAACACGTGCAATCAGTTAGAGTCCAAAAGGAACATTTAGACACATTATGCCAGTGATTTTCAATCCCTGTCCTGTGGACACGCCACTTTGCATGTTTTAGGTCTCCCTTATTCAGCAAATCTGATTGAGCTCTTCACCTCATTAGGCAAGAGCTCCATTAAATAAAATAAAGGGTTAGTTCACCCAAAAATTTAAATTTACAGAAAAGGTTGTTACCCACAGTGTTGGGCAGCCATTAACTATCAGTATTTTTCATTCGTTCATGCTATGGAAGTCAATGGCTACCCAAAGCAGCCAGTTCACAAACTTTCTTCAAAATATCTTCCTTTGCAGTACAAAGAAATGTATAGAGGTTTGGAACAACCTGAGGGGGAGTCAATGACAGAATTTTCCTTTTTGGGTGAACTATCCCTTAAGTATGTCAGGTCAGAGACACAAAATGTGCAGAGGGGTGAGTAAACTGTCACAATGACTTTCCAACAGTATTGTTAGTTTTACCTTATGGAAATGCACAAGTCTGTCAACAGCCTCTGTTGGACTGATCTTAGTCTTCTTCCTCCCTGGAGCAGGAGGCAGGAGATGCAATAACAGCAGGACAGATGACATGTCACTGTCCCAATCTGAATGAGTAGATGTTTAGGGGTGGGGCGATTTAGGACAAAACAAAACAAACATTTAGTGCTCACAATAACAGGAAACCAGAGCAAATATGAAATTTTGACTTCCTCACAAATCATGCCAACCATTTTCAGATCCTTGTCCACCTGCTGCATTGAGGAGACACCGAATTTCTGCTGTTGAAGTAAGAGACTGGGCTTCATTGATGATCTTTTGCTTGAATGCTGTCTCCCACCTCTCAAGGAACTTGTTGGATGTTTCAGCATTGAACAGCAGAGCAAAGTCCTGATTTATCTAATGACAAAGCATATTACAAGATTTATAAGAGGTTACTTTTTTCATCCTTTACCACCAAAATGGATAGTGTGTGCACATTGTTTTGATAGACTAAGTCACCATGAATGTGCAAATGAGTCAAACATACATATTGAAAGCATTCAAGTAAATACTTTAATTACTATCACTGGCATGTATGAGCAAGAGTGATAAATCTATGAACGAATGAGTCCAAGTAGCAATCATGTCGTAAGAGTAACCTTATAAGATACTTAACAAAAAGCAGGCATATCTAAAATGCACTTAAAACAATCTTTGCAAAGAATAAATGTTTTATTTACCAATCCTTTTACATCCAAATATCTTGGAAATACATCAAGGACGTCAGCTGATCTTTGAGGATTATGTACAAGTTCTTGTCTATGCTTGAAAGTTTCCTTCATCTTTTGCATAACTTCAGCTTCATCAGCTGTATGGACAAGGAAAGAAATTGCCTCTCTGCACGCATCTCCTTCAAGTTGTTGGACATCATCTATCCTTCTTCGTCGATTTGGTCCTCCACTTTCAGTCATCTCCAAGCGAACACGTTTTGGGTTCTTCCTCGACAAAGTTTTAAGGCGCCAGGAGATGAACCCGGTTCCCTTTTCTGCATCGTAGAAATGCTCCTGTCAGTAAGGCAAGAGAACAGTGTTTGTCAAATCTGAACATTACATTACACTTATTAGATAAACTACTATTACATGCAACAAAAAAGGAGTACAAAACTTCATGTCCAACTAGATTGTGTTACAAGTACATCAATACAAAAGATTCTTACATAGCCCTTTGTTGAAAATGGGTCTCTCAGGCTAGGAAAGAGAGAAATAATGCCCAATGCATAAGTTTCCCGCTGTTTGCGGGTGGGGATCCTCCTTAAATGTAAAAGAAAAGAAAAATGGTTAATGCTACACTTAACCTTGTTTTCTATACCAATTGACAGCTGTGTGTATTTGTTGCATCTGTGCATTGAAGTGTTACCCATGAATCTCTGTCATGTGACTGACAACAATATTAACAAGTTGACGTCTAGTGCTGTGCTTTAAAGTTTTAGTTTTCTGGTATTCTTCAAGCACTTCCTCACCACCAGATTTTTTTTCCAGTGCATCTCGGACAATCTGATTAAACATGAAAACACAGGTGAAATACAAATGACTTCTAAAATGGTGAAATAATTATTACATGGATAAATTAACCATTAGGAAAAAATATGCATATATACCCGGTTTGCTTTTTCAGCGTCTATGTTAAAACTGTTGCTGGCCATTGTGGCTTGATTTTGCACTGCTCTCGGTCTCTTCATGGTCATTTGAAGAGAGTGAAAGAGTATCAGTGCATGTGCTGGGGGTTGATGAACTTCTGGGTGAAAACTCTTGAGAGAGAATAGCAAAAAAAAAAATTATGTTTTCTCTAAAGGCATTGAATCAAACAGGGCTTTGTCTAAATGTTATTTACTTCTGTTGAAAGAATTTTGCATCACAAATCCAAATAAAGGGTTAGTACAGTAAAATAAAAATTCTGTCATTAATTACTCATCCTCATGTCGTTCCAAACCCATAAGAACTCCATTCATCTTCAGAACACAAATTAAGATATTGTTTATTAAACCTGAGAGCTTTCTGAACCATCCATAGGCAGCAACATCATTGCAACTTCAAGGCCCAGTGCAGTGCACTACACGAATAGCATAGGAGAATGAAGTGGAAGTGAACATATTGTTGAATAAAGTCGTTATATTTGTTTTTGCACACAACGTCTTCTCATCACTTCATAATATTAAGATTGAACCACTGTGGTCACATGGACTATGTTAATGACACCTTTACTACCTTTCTGGACCTTGACAGTTGCAATTATGTTGCAGTCTATGAAGGTATCAGAAAGCTCTTGGATTTCATTCTGTTCTGAAGATGAAGGAAAGTCTTACAGATTTGGAAGAATGAGGGTGTGTAATTAATGACAATTTTCATTGTTGGGTGAACTAAGCCTTTAAAACAAAAATAGTAAAACAAAGGATACACCCTTGTCAGTTCTCATTCTCCTATATCTAGCTGCAGTCGACACTTAACCTGATCTTTTTGTCCACCTTTTCATGATTGAATATTAACCCAAACAAATGTGACAATATTCAATAAACTGCTAAAAACTGTATCCTGCTAATGTTGTAGCCTGGACTATTTTAGACAATGTTTGAATTATTAGCACTTCTTATGTTATTTCCTCATGATGAATCACTTGTTGTATTACCAATTTTTAAAGTCAATTTAGATAAAAGCCTGCTAAAGGTAAATGTAAATGTGTTTCTGACCCAAATGCATTTTGTCCCCAGGATAAATGCACTGGAGTCCTTGAAAGAATATCTAAAGTGTTATATACTTACCCTCAGACAAACCATCAGAAATATTTTCTTCTGGACATCTTACTGTTAGGCATAAGTGTGGACTTGCTTCAATCAATTCATGGAAGATGTCCTCTTCCACAGTTGTGTCTGTATCAAAGACTTCAAGAGCTGCAGTTCTTGCTAAAGCAAATTTGCTCTTAACTGAAAAGTAATTTTAACAATTGCATGACACACACACACACATATACATACACACACTTTACAATAAGGCTTCATTAGTTAACAGTCTAAGAATGCACAATACTTTTAAAACATTAAATAATCTAAATATTTCCTAATACATTGTACAAAAATAAAAAGTTGTATCTGTTAACATGAATGCACCACGAACTAAAATGAACAAACAGTTTTAATTTTATTAACTAATACTAAAGTTAGCAATTGTTAGATTGTACATTAATGTTAACATATGAGATCTTATTGTAAAGTGTTAACATACATCAAGCCCTGTGGGCTTATACCTCAAGCATAGTTCCTATATGACTAAGTACATTTCTGTTGTTAGATTCTTAGCTTACCTTCAGTGAGAAAGTCTTGGAAAGTACTATCGCTGTGCAGTTTTACAAATTTCTTCACTCCTTGATTCTGAACTTTAACCAACATGGCGAAATCCTGTTGGTAAAAAAAAAAAACGCAAATTGTGACGTTGTTTATATTAAAGAAAACCCAGCGAGCCGCTGTTGTCAGAAGCTCCATTTGACCGCCCACAAATGTTAACGTTACATTAAAGTAAAATTGCAGCAAGTTAATTTGTCTCTACTAATGCAGATGAAGCGTGCACACGTCAAACACGTGTCTCATATATGATGAGCGAATATTAGTTCATAGTCATAAGCTGGCAGAAAATATAAGTTCAAAAAAACGCTTCTTGCTTGATTATCTGATCATTTATATCCACTGCCTTTTACATTGCAGACGAGAGTAACCGCGATATTAATGCAAATTGCTGTACGCTTCATGGTCCACAAAAACCCGCTACATTGATTGCTGCTCACTTAAACAGTCAGAGATTATTTGTGGAAAATGCACCGTTATACTAAAATATTGGAGACAAAAACGCATTAGTATGTCTTATTTTGGCAACACAAATAACGTGAGCCCCAAGAAAGGGAATATGGATGCTGGCTATTAAGTTAATTTAACTAATTAAACAGTTAAACAAATCAAAATGTTACACAAATAATTAAAATGACCCTGTTATCTACCCTAGATTCTTAAATATAAGAAAACTTACGTTTAAAACTGATAAGAAAGAAACAATGCCATTCTTACCTTAATTTGCTAGCTAACGTCAATGGTGCTGCTAGAATCCTCTCGGTGGTCTGTCGCGTTATCTGAAAATAAATAATATTAGCACTCTGGCAATGTTGAGTCTGAATGGTGAGAAACGTGAAATGAACATGAAAATTAGTCAATTTAAGTGGTTATCAAATATTATACCTGTTTGGACACTGTTCTCTCCTCGTGGTCGTCCGCCATTAATCAAAAAGGAAATAATGTGCAAGGACCGGAAATTGGATCAACTCATCACCAGTGTCAATAATGTCAACTCGCTGTAATTACACTGACTCTGACCACTGATTTACACTGCAAGTGTTAATGCCATTCAAATCAACACCAGAATCAACACTTTTTAACTCTGATAAATTAACACCATAAAAACAACTCTAATCAACACTGGATATTTTGCTGTGCAGGGATCCCTTTAAGCCTTGTCTGTGAAACTGGGGGAAAGAATAATCAAAGTCTCATATGAACAACACTTAAGCAATACTATATTCCCTCTCGGTATTCAATGCAGAAATAAGCACCTTTCGGTGTAATCTGGTATGATGTAAAGAGGTTTTTCACCACTGTGTAAAAATACCATAATGAGAAACAATATTTGACCTTTTGTAGCTTTTCCCAGGTTGTCGCTTTAAATAATTTCCCGATGTGTCTGTGAATGTCTGCTTGTCTTTTCAGATGTTAACGAGTGTGAGAAAAATCCATGCAAAAATGGAGGCAGCTGCACAGATCTGCGAGCAAACTACACCTGCCAGTGTCCCGGCGAATACATGGGGCGGAACTGTCAGTACAGTAAGTGTGAATCGACTGTGTTTACATGTTCACTATCAAACCATGGCATCTCTTGAGGAGCAAACTCAAACTGGATTCAGCGTGTGTTGGTTTGGGGATGGGAGTCATCTGCCTTCGACAGCTTTTTTGGGAGAATCTGAGTGAATGAGGCCAATATGACATTGACTGAGTAGGGAACTACATTGGCATCATTCTGTCATTTCCATAAATTCAGGCAGGGAACTTATTTTTGTCCGTGCAATATTTCCTAGACGTTTGGTCTCCAGAAAGTGTGTCAGAAAACGAGAGATACCAATACTTGTGTAACTATGACTTGTTTGCTTTGTGCTGACTTAAAACAAGAAGGTCCCAGCTGTAGCTCAACTAGAGGTCTGCTACCCGACCCGAACCCGCGGGTCCCGAAATACTGTCGGGTTTCGGGTCGGGTTTCGGGTTAATGTTTAATGGATAGCCTCGGGCTCGGGTCGGGTTCGGGTTTGTAGCCAAAACTATATGCAGAGGCTTTGCTGCTTTCAGACGCACGCACACATTGCCCACAGATATCAGAGATCGCGCAGAGCACAAACATCACGGACACTTTTATTAGTAAAATAGCTTCGACAGGCTACTGACTCGCAAGTCACAACATTATATTTATCTGCAATGAGGCGGCAAAATCGCTGTTTTTGAAGTAACTAAGCCTCATTGCTTGTAGAGAGACGCACAGACGCAGGTTCACATGCACGCGCAACATTCCCCCTTCTCTCTCGGTCTCTCTCTCTCTCTCTCTCTCTCTCTCTCTCTCGGTCTCTCTCTCTCTCTCTCTCTCTCTCTCTGTCTCTCTCTCTCTCTCTCTCTCGCTAATTCAAATAAATGATTAATGCATTCAAATAAATACAATCTTATTTAAGATCTTATGTCTGATTTAAAGTAGACAGAATGCTAACGAGCCTTAACTGACAAAAAATGACCATAATTTGCACGGTGGAAGAATTATCTTCTTGTCCATACAAAATTCATAAACTCGGCAGAATGTATGCGACCGCTGCACCTGATGTTCACAAACTTTCATAACTGGTAAATGTTTGTGAAATGGCAGAGCCTTGATTAATCTATTTCTTTGCATGCAATCGTGAAATGCAGCCTTTTTCCTTTTTTTTTTGTTGGCTATTCGTTGGGGGGGGGGAGGATCTCGGGTCGGGTTCGGGCTTCAGTTTTGAGCCCGTGCAGACCTCTAAGCTCAACACATCTATGAACATATAACTGAATTAGTTGAAGATTACTGTCATGCTTTCTTCCTTTCACGGCTCTGAGGAGCGTATATAAAGTTACACCCCTCGAGAAGGCTTGATTTGTAAGCATGCTGTCCAAACACAGCAGCAGAAGCTCCCTACGGGCAAGTCTGAGCAGCCTGCGGCTCCTCTTCGAATCTCCCCAGTCTGTGCCATCGTTCGGCGGAGATGGTTCAAGTACTCCGTTAATGTTCTCCCCGGAGCACCAGCGAGCGGGCGCCATCTCCACAGGTGGACGAACCGACGACAGCAATGACACTAGAGAGGACATGAGTGAAGACAGCATCTCTGTGTGTGAGAGCAAGGACACGATATCCATCGACGATTCCAAGGGCATTGCATTCAAAACTCCAGACCTGACGGATGTTTTTAAGGACAGAACACAGAGAGATGGCATTTCAGGAGTCGATGCGGAGTCTGTGGCGAGAACCAGCGAGAGCAAGAATAACGTTATCATATTATCACTCGAGACCAAAGAACTCTGCGTTTGTGGTATTCCTTTGAACTGCTTAATTTACTATATTTGCTACATTTGTTTAGTAATTAACCTTTTGTTTGTCTTTTATAGTTCAGGAGACTTTTGCAAATTATATGATTTTGATGCTAATTTGATTTATATCAATTATTGGCAAGGCAAGTTTATTTATATAGCACATTTCATACACAGTGGTAGTTCAAAGTGCTTTACATAAAGGGAAGTGAAATAGTCATTAAAATAATAATCACAGCAATAAAAACAAGGAATTAAAATACCAATAATAATAATAACCACAACAATAAAATTATATAAACATTGATTTAAAAGGAATTTAAAATAGTTAAGAATAGATTGCATAATTATTTGTTTAATTTTTTTATATATTTTTAATCTTTTAGAGGTGGTATATGCAATCAAATGGGTTTTTATACTGTAATTAACTAAAACTAAAATCGTATAAAGGTATTTTTGTTACTTGAATTAAGCATTAAATTAAATTAAATATACAAAAGAAAATTAAGCAATTTTTTTTTCTTCTTGTTGCCAAGAAAACATTTCTAATTTTTGAATAGTTTCACTCGATATGCGAAAAATAACAACTAAAATAATTTAATAAAAACTATGTAGACATATTTAAATTAATAAGCTTTAATTTGTAAGCTGTACGTGATTGTTTCACTAAAACGAACCAGCTCATGAGAGTCATGTGCTAGAATCGTACTAAATTGGTAAAGCTTTTTGATTTACTAAAAGAACCGACGCATAAGACTCATTCCTTTAGAAATCCAATTACACGGGTGGCGCTGCAGGGTTTTGATTCAGTAAGAACCGATTCATAATTGTGCACAACACATCGAAATTAGCACAACACAACGCAATCTCCACAACACAACGTAATCTCCACAACACAACGTAATCTCCACAACACAACGTAATCTCCACAACACAACGTAATCTCCACAACACAACGAAATTACCACAACACAACGTAATCTCCATAACACAACGAAATGACCACAACACAACGTAATCTCCACAACACAACGAAATTACCACAACACAACGTAATCTCCACAACACAACGTAATCTCCACAACACAACGAAATTACCACAACACAACGTAATCTCCACAACACAACGAAATTACCACAACATAACCACAACACAACGTAATCTCCACAACACAACGAAATTACCACAACACAACGTAATCTCCACAACACAACAAAATCTCCACAACACAACGTAATCTCCACAACACAACGAAATTACCACAACACAACGTAATCTCCACAACACAACGAAATTACCACAACACAGCGTAATCTCCACAACACAACAAAATCTCCACAACACAACGTAATCTCACACAAACGAATTACCACAACACAACGTAATCTCCACAACACAACGAAATTACCACAACACAACGTAATCTCCACAACACAACGAAATTACCACAACACAACGTAATCTCCACAACACAACGAAATTACCACAACACAACGTAATCTCCACAACACAACGAAATTACCACAACACAACGAAATTACCACAACACAACGGAAACAAGCCACAACACAACGAATTCCACAACACAACGAATTGCCACAACTAATCTCTACAACACAACGAATCTCACAACACAACGAAATTCCACAACACAACGAATGCCACAATGATCTCTACAACACAACGAATCTCCACAACACAACGAATTACTCCACAACACAACGAATTACCACAATTAATCTCTACAACACAACGAATCTCCACAACACAACAAAATTGCCACAACACAACGAATCTCACAACACAACGAATCTCTACAACACACGTGATCTCACAACAACGAAATTACCACAACACAACGTAATCTCCACAACACAACGAATCTCCACAACACAACGTAATCTCCACAACACAACGAAATTACCACAACACAATCTCTACAACACAACAATGCCACAACACAATCTCTACAACACAACGTAATCTCCACAACACAACGGAAACAAGCCACAACACAACGAAATTACCACAACACAACGAAATTACCACAACACAACGGAAACAAGCCACAACACAACGTAATCTCCACAACACAACAATTCCACAACACAACGTAATCTCCACAACACAACGAAATTACCACAACACAACGTAATCTCCACAACACAACGAAATTACCACAACACAACGTAATCTCCACAACACAACGAAATTACCACAACACAACGAAATTACCACAACACAACGAAATTACCACAACACAACGTAATCTCCACAACACAACGAAATTACCACAACACAACGTATTCTCCGCAACACAACGGAAACAAGCCACAACACAACGAAATTACCACAACACAACGAATCTCCACAACACAATCTACAACACAACGTGAATTTCCACAACACAACGTATTCTCCATAACACATCGAATTCCACAACACATCGAATCTCTACAACACAAATAAAATTAGTTGTGCCTACACTAGCCGCGTGGAGCGCTGTTGAATAATTATTGCAGGAAACTCCATCAGAATAGTTACCGATATTTGTTTTAAGAATGGAAACGGTCCTACAAATGAGAGAATTGTTGACACACAGTAAGATTATGGAGTTATAAATTAAGGTGAACATTTAGTTTTAATTTGAAACGTTGAAGTTTATATAGAACTATGTAACATTTGACAGTATTCTTTGGAATATGAGACATTGTTTATATATTTCCTCAAACTTTCTTTAGAGAATACCCGGCTTTTTCTGAGAACAAGCATTTAAGAAGGTTACTTCAGCAAAATCTCTATGACAATTAAACAACTGAGGCCCGGTTTCACAGACAGGGCTTAGACTAAACCAGGATTAGACCATAGTTCAATAAGGACATTTAAGTAATTTTTATTAAATTGTCTTATAAAAAACATTACTGGTGTGCATCTTGAGACAACACAAAGGCACTGACATGTTTTAAGATCAATCAGTGCAAGTTTATTTCATTTGAAACAGCTCAGAATTACATTTTAGTCTGGGACTAGTTTTAAGCCTTGTCTGTGAAACCGGGGGTATGTATTTTAAAATGAGAATATTTGAGATGTTACATGTGATTTTCTCTGTCTGTCCTCTCAGAATGCTCTGGGCCTTTAGGGATAGAAGGGGGGATCATTTCGAACCAGCAGGTAACAGCTTCGTCCACACATCGAGCTCTGTTCGGCCTGCAGAAGTGGTTTCCGTACTTCGCCCGACTCAACAAGAAGGGCCTCGTCAATGCCTGGAGCGCAGCCGAGGGTGATCGATACCCATGGATTCAGGTAATCCTGACAGATTGCATTAATGGAAAAAGAAGCTTTTGTACTTTTTTATAATTGAATATCAATTCATGAGTAGAATACAAGCAACAGTAACAAATCACTAGCATCCCTTCAGGGCTACAACTTTCAAGGAAAAGCATAAACACCCCACAGTAATTAGTTTAAACTAGGAGGCTAATCTCATTAGAGATTTAAGGGTTCCAAAGGCATGTCTGTGTGTGATATTTCATTAGGAGACACACAAAGAACAGTGTGGGTGCACACAAAATGTTCACAGCCGCTGTAATGACTTAAGTGGTAACCGCACACTGCCACCACTTATGCCCACACAACACCAGCGTCCTGGCCTTGTTCTGCTGGCGTGCTGTGTGCGCCTGACTCTGTTTTTGTGCCTTTGATATTAAAGATGGCTTTGATGTTCATATGCTTTTAAATAAGACCTGGAAAATGGCACTACCTGTTTGTCTAGTCCTCAGATGTTCCTTTAGAGCTGCTTTTGTGTTTGCATTGGGCATCAGGTGGCGTTCCAACCTAGCATGGATTTTTAAATGATTAGATAGCAAAGATACCCAAATAATTATTTTTATTTTTATTTTTTTTTACTAAGCATGACAGATTTTGCTTTCCAAATCAAATAATTGGCTTTTATATTATCATTGTACTAAAACAAAACAATAAAAATATATAAAACGTTTATTAAAATTAAATAATAATGATTTTATATATATATATATATATTAGTGCTGTCAAATGATTAATCGTAATTAATCAACAATAAAATGTGACATTAGTGATTTTGTCTCATATTCATCTTTTAATCATATTTTAAAATGTCTTGACTCTACAGCCAACAGAGCAATTTTGTCTTTTACTGTTCCAATACTTTTGGAGGGCAATATATATATATAGGCCTACACATACACATAACCTCCACAAAAGCCTTCTCCAGATGCATGGCCGTCATTGTCTCTACCACAGCAATTTCTGATAGGGACAAATTGTGACTCCACAGCCCACAAGGCTTCACTCGTTCATCTTGTGAGCTAAGGCCATCGATTTTGTGCCGTCCCCTCACAGATAAATCTGCAGCGGAGGATGAGGGTGACCGGACTGATAACACAGGGTGCCAAGCGAATCGGAAGCCCAGAGTACGTGAAATCATATAAAGTGGCGTACAGCGAGGACGGGAAGGCCTGGAGCATGTTTAAAGTCAAGGACACGGAGGAGGACATGGTAAGACGGGGCACGGCGTTCGTTCCAGATGAGAGGAGAGCCCGAGGGGGATATTTTTAATTAAGAATCTGTCCTCTTAAGAAGTTCAACTTGCCCCTTTTTTCAGGTTTTATTTTTATCAGTCAGACTTTTCTGGTTTTAGATATCTGTGAAAAATCTTCCTGTAATGTGGATGAGAACTACTTTATTACTTATACATAGCATTTATTATAATTTCTTGAAGTCTCTGACAGCTCGTTCATGTTTTACAATAATGATAAATAAATGTACATGATGATTTGAGTTTAAATTATATCATTAAAAGTATAATATAATATTAAATAACTAAAATGCGTGTTAAAACGTTTTTGGGTCATTACAATCTTTTATGTTTTTAAAGAAAACTCGTAGGCTCACCGAGGCTGCATTTATTTGATAAAAATAGGATTATTTTGAATTATTATTACAATTTAAAATAGCTGTTTTCTATTTGAATATATTTTAACTGAAAATGTATTACTTTGATGAAATGCTGAATTTTTAGCATTATTACTTCAGTGTCACATGATCTTCAGAAATCATTTTAATATACTGTTTAGCAGCTCAAGAAACATGTCTTATTATTAATGTTCAAAATGTCGTCCTGCCTAATATTTATGTGTAAACCATCAAATAATGAACAGAAAGTTACAAAGAGAGCATTTATATGAAATGCAAATCTTTTGTAACATTGTAAATGTCTTAAATGTCACATCAATTTAATGCATCCTTGTTGAATAAAAGTATTATAATAAAAAAAAAACACTTACTGGATGAAAGGTAGTGTACAGGTATATATTTTTAAACATTATTGCAATTTTCATAATAGCACGTTTTATGTTACTTTACTGCAGATATTCACTGGAAATACTGATAATAATGCCCCCTCGCCAACTCCTTCAGTCCTCCAATCGAAGCGCAGTACATCCGCATTTACCCACAAGTCTGCCGGAAGCACTGCACACTGCGAATGGAGCTCCTGGGCTGTGAGCTCACAGGTCTGTGTTTTGAACACACTCCGACACAGTCCTGAGTTAGAATTATGTTGACTCTTGCGATTGTGTTTTTCAGGATGCTCAGAGCCCATGGGGATGAAGACCGGACACATCCAGGACTATCAGCTCACCTCCTCCAGTGTGTTTCAGACCCTGAACATGGACATGTTCTCCTGGGAACCATCCAAGGCCAGACTGGACAAACAGGGCAAGGTCAACGCATGGACATCAGCCCATAATGACCAATCCCAATGGCTGCAGGTGAGACTGATATGAAAAGAGCAGTTCAAAGGTTTGTGGGAGAGTTTTTTTAAAGAGAGATTAATGCTTTTATTCAGGAAGGACATTAAATTGGTCAGAAGTGGCAGTGTTTATGCTATGGTATAAAAGATTTCTATTTCAAATAAATGCTGTTCTTTTGAACTTTCTATTCATCTAAAACATGCATCACGGTTTCCACCAAAATATTAAGTAGCATAAATGTTTTCAACATTGATAATAATAAGAAATGTTTCTTAAGCATCAAATCAACATATCAGAATGATTTCTGAAGATCATGTGACACTGAAGACTTTAGTAATTATGCTAAAAAAATCAACTTTGCATCAATAAATACATTTTTAAATATATTCGAATTGAAAACTTATTTTAACTTGTAATATTTCACAACATTACAATTTTTACTGTAAGTTATGCAGCCTTGGTGAGCATTAGAGACTTCTCCGTCACACCAACCCCACACTTTTGAACAGGTTATACACTATATTGACAAAAGTATTGGCACCCCTTCTAATGAACAGTTTGACTACTTTAGTAATCTCCATGAGTACAAATCTTAATGTTTAAGCATATAATGATATTGTAGGGAATCAAATTTTATAGCAACAGTTTGGACAGAACTCTTTTCTATTGTAACATGACAGTGCCTCTGTGTATAAGACAAGAATCAAAGAGAAATGATGATTCAGTCAGTGTGGAAGAACTTGACTGGTCTGCAGAAAGCAGCTGAACACCTCTGGTGTGACTTTAAATGAGCCACAAACTCATCACCAAACACTAATTACTTGTACATATGAGATACAGTCATTTCATACACTTCAAAACTGATGCAACAGAGGTGGAAATACAATTTAAGTATATGAATTTCTTTGTTGCACAGTTTGGAAGTGCTTTTTCTCTTCTAAAGAAGGGGTGCCAGTACTTTAGTCCATATAATGAATGCACAAGTCATTAGTATTTGGTGATGAGTTTTTGGCTCAAGGTCTGCATTTAAAATCTGATTACACTGATTAAACACTGATTAAAGTCCAAACTGTTGCTATAAACTAGAAGTACATAATTCCCTAGAATATCATTATATGCTTAAATATTAATTTGTACTCATGGAAATTACTAAAGTAGTCAAACCTTTCATTAGAAGGGTACTTTTGGCAATATAGTATATATATATATATTCGGGGTGTAACTATATGTGTATCGTGTATCGAACGATTCAGGGGCATTTTCCAAATGGAAGTGATCATCACTATCCCCTTGGAGCGGGGACTTTGGAGTGAGCAGGGGACGTGCGTGACATTATTTCGTCGTTTGAAATGCACTTGACAAAGGGAGCGATCTAATTTCCTCATCATCCTCAGCTGGGATGTTCCCGTGAGATTCACTGACGGACACCGGGATAAAAAAAAACATTTTATATTTTAAAAAGTTGTATAGGCCTACATGTTAGTTTTATATATTGTTTAGCAAAAAACCTTTAAAATATAGATTGTTAATTTGCAACAGTTATGCTAAAAACAATAAAAAGATATTTGACATTAAAACTCTGCACACCGTGCTGCATTGTTATGGGATCATCCCAGCTTCCATTTGGAAAATGCCCCTGAATCGTATGGTTCGGTACGCGTACCGTGCCACCCTTAATAAATATATGTATATACTGTACATACACACACACACACACACGGTTATATATCAGCCCGACCAACTAGCGTTTAAATCTCCTCTAAAGCACATTAGCTAGACCAGGCTGGAAGACCAGTGTTTTTCAACAATTAAAAAAATAATCATTGATTGATCGTGTTCCAAAACAATAAATAGATCAGGCTTTTCTCGCTGTGTTTAATTCTGGGTTATCATCGTTTTTAACCCAGAGTTAAGAACACTATTAATCCTGGAAATGCGATTCCAAAGATGCTCGAATATTATGCAGTTATTTTATCATGAACTAAACAATGCTTGTCTCATTAAATATTCACAACTTAGTTAGCTGTAGAAACTTTCCTGTTCAGGTTCAGCCTCTGAGTGAGTTAAAAATGTCAAATAGTGATGGTGTTCAGAGTGATAAACAGACATTATTATTGTTAAGACAACCAGAGAATATTTACGTGGTGATTTGGGGATTTCTAATTGGGCGCAAAATAGGTTATACCATTTCACAAAAGTTATTTCAGCCAATGGGATCATTTAGGGCTCCACGTGGACTGAATTTAACACAGGTTGGGTGGTAGGATATGTCATATGGCATCAACCTTGCTCAGTATACGGTTTTCCATGCCACATAAATACATTCATCCTCATGCATTCAATGCACTGCAGGATACTCTTTCATTTCTATATATACACCCGCACAGGTCGGTCTGAGGTCAGCTACTATACCACCAAACATCACTAATCTAATTAAACCGGTGGGCTGCTCATTGTTTGCCATTATAACGGACTGTAAATCTGAGCTTGTTCTCAGACCCGAGAGCCGTGGTCATTAAATGACTGAGTCTGCTGCCATTGAACTGAGATCGGGAAATTGGATCCGAGAGAACAGGCTAATGTATATATTATATTACACCTGCACGCTTGCAGAGCCGAGCCGAGCTCAAACGCTCCTCTGAGATTACAGAGCTGCTGTGAATGAATGAGAGAGAGAGAGAGAGAGAGAGAGAGAGTGAGAGAGAGAGAGAGAGAGAGAGAGAGAGAGAGAGAGAGAGAGAGAGAAGAGAGAGAGAGAGAGAGAGAGAGAGAGAGAGAGAGAGAGAGAGAGAGAGAGAGAGAGAGAGAGAGAGAGAGAGAGAGAGAGAGAGAGAGAGAGAGAGAGAGAGAGAGAGAGAGAGAGAGAGAGAGAGAGAGAGAGAGAGGAGAGAGAGAGGAGAGAGAGAGAGAGAGAGAGAGAGAGAGCGAGAGCGAGAGGTGAGAGAGAGAGAGAGAGAGAGAGAGAGAGAGAGAGAGAGACTGCACTGTGGTGTCCTATTCACAATGTAGGAAACTAAATAACAATATTCATAAAACAGCTGTAGTTTAATATGAATTATCTATGCTGTAAATAAAAACAAAGATTACTGGAGTAAGTTTAACAAGAAAATACTATTTTAGTCTTTCTACTTCTAAATTTAGAAAACTAAACAAACTAAACTGCCCGGTCCTGTAGATTTGTATTATATAATATTAAGAAGATCAGGCCCTTTCTCTGGGAACATGCAACACAACTCCTTGTTCAGGCTCTTGTTCTGTCCAGACTTGACTATTGCAATGCTCTCTTGGCAGGTCTTCCAGCCAGTTCCATCAAACCTCTACAATTAATCCAAAATGCATCAATTTGCACTGGCTACCAATAGCTGCTCAATGCATTAAATTCAAGGCATTAATGTTTGCCTACAGAAGCACCTCTGGCTCTGCATCTCTTTACCTAAATTCATTACTTCAGACTTATGTGCCCTCTAGAAGCTTAGTGAACGACGCATTACTGTACCATCCCAAAGAGGCACAAAATCACTTTCACAGACTTTTACATTAACTGTTCCCATCCGGTGGAATGACCTGAACTCAATCCCAGCAGCTGAATCCTTACCATCTTCAAGAAACGGCTAAAAACACATCTTTATTTGACCCTCTAACTCTAGCACTCTCTATTCTACATTTATTTTTTATTTAAAAAAACACACACACATTTGACCCTCTATCAATTGCATATTTATTCTCTAACTGCTAGCTTTTCTTGTAAAACTAACACTAGGTTTCTTTGTTCTATATTCTATATACTCGTTTCTAAAAAAAAAAAAAAAAAAATCCTTCCTACGTGTACTGCGCTACGCTAACAGGACTTGTAATAGCACTTGCATGTTGTTGCTCTTTGGTTTTGATTGCTTCTATAATGTCCTCATTTGTAAGTCACTTTGGATAAAAGCATCTGCTAAATGACTAAATAAATAAATACATTTCATATTTAATTAAATGCTTTGTTTGCCATTTCTGTCTAATTATTTGTGGCATTTTCTGAGTAAAAAATATTCTACACCAATTTGTTTTCAGTGCATAAATGTTATCAAATAAGGTATTTCCAGAAACATTAAATTATATAATATTTAAAATGGCAAGTTTAATGTTTATTTAGACTAATGTGATTTTCCCAACTGAGTAGACATATGTCTGTAAACTAATTTAAATACTGTAAAAACAATTAACAACACAATAAGTAATTTCTTAAAATAAAATAATACAATAAAATATAATGAAATGTATTACAAAAGGTAGAAATATGCTTATTGCACTTTTAAGTACATTTTAATTTTTAAATAATATTTAATAAATTTGAATTCACTCAATTATGTATTAAATAATGAGAATTTTGATCATTTTTAGAGTTCTGAAAACAATATAGTCCTGAGTAATTAAATTCTGCTTTGGTTATGTTAATTACTTTGTAACAGTATCATGGACTGTACATGTGTTCCTGTGGCTCAGTGGTAGAGCATTGCGTTAGCAGCGCAAAGGTTGTGGGTTCGATTCCCAGGGAACACACATACTGATAATAAATGTATAGCCTGAATAAGTCACTTTGGATAAAAGCGTCTGCTAAATGCATAAATGTAAAATGTAAATGTACAATGTTTCAATAGGTGTAGTTAGCATCCTCGCCACCAGGGGGTTCTAGTGTGCTCCCTGGGTGTGATAAAAGGTGAGGAAGTGGTGGAGCGAGAGAGAAGACAGCATGGTGTGCCTTGTGTTCCTACTCTTTCCTGAGAGATCATCCTTGTTGAGATACTAAGTTGTTTGCTGCTCAATTAAGGATTTTTGTTTATGGGCTGCCTTTCCTTGTTCATCGGCTCATGCTATGGGAATAATGTGGAGATGCTATCATTGAAGAAAAGATTGATGTGCAAGGGCACATTGAATATTTATATAAACACACCCTGTGGGTGTGGCCAATTCATGAATAGAAAAAAAGACCAATTCTGAATTTTGCGCATATAGCGAACTTTGAGAAGCGTACTGTAGTTTCAGGCCTTTAGGCATCATGTCATCTTATTTTCACGAGGCACGGCTTATTTTAATAAAAGCCAAGTTCATTAATCAGGACTGGCTGTTTTTACCACTAAAGTAATAGACTTACAAAATTCAGCGGCGCTGATTAACTCCGGTCCTCCGAGGAGACTCTGCAGTGATTCAGTCACTCCATGAAGGGCAGTGAAATCCAGCTGTATTAAACACATAACAGCATTTCATGACGTTAATGTGCAATTCTGAGAAGAAGAATAGGAATTGTGAGATATAAACTCACATTTTTGTCCGACAGTCAAACCAGACAGTAGAGTAGATTAACGTCGGTGGACTTGAACTTGAAAAATGGTGTGTATTGACGTCTTTCTGCGGTTTGAAACAAGATACTGATGTTCACCTTCTGATGTTCATTCATGATATAACTAGTAAAGAGGAAGAGATAATCGTTCATGTGCCACTGAGGCACTACAGAGATCTGTCACAACACATTAAAGAGCCGCAAAATGCTAATTATTGTTTGAATGTCTTTAAAAATGACAAAGATAAATGACATTTTGTTTAACATCTAACGTAACCTGCTCTGTCTTGTCTGTCAGTCTGCTCTTTGCTCTGCGATGTATTGTTCACTGCGTGAGAACATGAGTGGCATGGCATGTTGCAATAAGTAAATAGCTAAATTGAATGGGGGGGGGGGTTGGGCTTTGCGTCAATTGTGAGGAAAAGTCAGAATTGTGTGACAAAAATTCACAAATGATTATTTTTTTATTAATAATTGTGAGATATAAACACAAAATTGCAAGATTTGAATTCAGAATTCTGAGAAAAATAAAATCAGATTGATATAAACTTGATTTGAGATAAAGTCAGAATTCTGTTTATATCTTGCAATTCAGAATTGTGAGGAAAAAAAAATCACAATTACCTTTTTATTTTTTTTATTCTGTGGGAAAAACGGGTTTCCACAATTTTTTCCATGAACTGCCATTCAAAATTAGATGTGCATGCTGACAAAACACAATTTTCTGTAGCAAATATTTGTATTACAGGAATATTTTACAAATATGTTTTTTTTTTTGTGGAGGGCTCTTAAGATGTACTTCTACAGTAATATATGTGGGCTTGAATGCATTATCTGCTGTCTTCTTCACAAAACTCTCTCTTTCTCTCTCATTATCACCAGGTGGATTTGCTGATTACCACCAAGATCACAGGAATTATCACCCAAGGAGCCAAAGATTTCGGGCATGTGCAGTTTGTGGGTTCCTATAAAGTGGCGTTCAGTAATGATGGAGAGAAATGGCTCATTTATCAGGATGAGAAACAACAGAAGGATAAGGTAGGACACCTGCTGTGAACATTTGAGAGATGCCATCATTTTTTATGAAAGTATTTAGTATTTCTAAACTATTCTGTATATAAAGTATATATTAAATGTCTTATAAAAATAAAATAGATAGGAATAGATGGAGCTCCTCACACAGACTCCGTGAAGGACATGACATCAGTTTTAGCCGTGAGAAAATTTTTACCTCTCAGCATTTTTATGACAATCTCCCACCTCCATGCTTTCCATCCGCAGCGGCAGCAGCTTTTCTCAGACACAAAACTCCAGCCAGGAGTCCTTCTATGGAGAAAATTCAGCCTTCATTAGACAGATACAACTAGACTGATGCTAGTGTTGTACATGGCTTCCATTGTTGATACATTTTCATTTATATGCATCAATATACAATACATAATAAATACATAAATACAATACTGTTCAAAGTTTTTGGATCAGTAAGATTTTTTAAAAATAAATACATTATATTATTCAGAAAGCAGGAATTATAAAGTGACAGTAAAGACAATTATACAAGACCGTAACCATGTCTTGAACATTGGGGGGGAGGGGGGACCAACTTACACACACACACACGCACACGCACACGCACACACATACGCATACACATACACATACACATACACATACACATACACATACACATACACACACACACATATATATATGTTGATAGCGGCCTTCAGGTGTCTGATAGCGGAGTCTGGTGTCTCTCATCTAGATTCTCTGGGTTCAGGTCAGGAGAGTTTGCTGGTCAATCAAGCACAGTAACACTATGGTCATTGAACCAGCTTTTGGTACCTTTGGCAGTGTGCCAAGTCCTGCTGGAAAATGAAATCAGCATCTCCATAAAGCTGGTCAGCAGAAGGTAGCATGAAGTGCTCTAAAATCTCCTGGTAGATGATGGTTGACTGTGGACTTCAGAAAACACAGTGGACCAACACCAGCAGATGACATGGCAGCCCAAATCATCACCGACTGGAAACTTCACACTGGACTTCAAGAACATGGATTCTGTGTCTCTCCTCTCTTCCTCCAGACTCTGGGACCTTGGTTTACAAATTAAATACAAAATGTACTTTCATCTGAAAAGAGGACTTTGAACCACTGAGCAACAGTCCAGTTCTTTTTCTCCTTAGCCCAGATAAGATGCTTCTGACGATGTTTCTGTTTCAGAAGTGGCTTGGTATCTCTTTTCCTGAAGATGTCTGAGCGTGGTGACTCTTGATGCACTGACTCCAGCTTCAGTTCACTCTTTGTGAAGCTCTCCCAAGTGTTTGAATCGGCTTTTCTTGACAGTATTCTCAAGCTTGCGGTCATCCCTGTTGCTTGCTCACATTTTCCTACCCAATTTCTTCCTTCCAGTCAACTTTGCATTTAATATGCTTTGATCCAGCACTCCTTGAACAGCCCCCCCCTTTCAGTGATGACCCTCTGTGACTCTTTGTGGAGGGTGTCAATGATCGTCTTCTGGACCATTGCCAAGTCAGCAGTGTTCCCCATTATTGTGGTGTCAAAGAACAAGAGATACCAGAATTTATACTGTATGGATTGTCATTTATTGAAACTCAAATGTAAATATTATAATATTTTGAGATACTGATTTTTGACTTTCATTAGCTGTTAGCTCTAATCATCAAAATTAAAACAAAAAAAAATGTTGAAGTGTTTTATTTTACATGTAATGAATCTAAAATATATGAAAGTTTCACTTTTTGAAATAAGTTACAAGAAAAAAATGAACTTTTTCACCATATTCTAATATTTTCACCATATTGCCTGTATTATCAGTAATAATGCTGAAAATTCAGCTTTGCATCACCAAAAATAAATTACAAATGGAGATACACGCACACACACACGCACACACACACACACACACACACACACACACACACACACACACACACACACACACACACACACACACACACACACACACACACACACACACACACACACACACACACACACACACACACACACATACGTGCACACACACACACATCACACACACACACACACACACACGCATACGTGCATACACACACACATACGTGCACACACACACACACATACGTGCACACACACACTCACACTCACACACACACACACACACACACACACACACACACACACACACACACACACACACACACACTCTGTAGCGTTGTCCAGCTCTGAATCATATGTGTAATCAGTCAAATTACAGGCGTCAGGTGCGGTGGCGTCATGACCAGGATGCTTAAAAAGCACGTGATGTGCAGCGGCGCCAGCTTCCAGGAATGAAGCATAGCTCTAGTAGGGATGCGGAAGTATGGCCCCTGACGCAGCGTCTCGTTCCTCGGGGAACCAGGGTTACATCGTAACCTGGGACGTTCCTCCGGGAACATCGAGCTGCGTCGGCAGCTGGGGAGCGAGATATCACGCGCCGCCATAAAATCCCTGCTTGGTGTGTGGAATGCACAGCTATGTAAGGGAAAAGACAAGCCAGGGGTGGCTCGCAGAGAGCCAGGTCGTAGAACCTGGAAAGTTAGGGGCGTAGACCACCCACCAGCGTCACAGATGTCCTGCACAGGTATACCTGCCAGAAGGCCTTGGAGGCCGCCATACCTTAAGTAGAGTGAGCCTTGATTCCCAAAGGCGAGGGAGATCAGAGGACTCGAGGTCATGGAGGCATCCAGCCACTACTTAGCATAAGCACCCTGGCCTCCACCGGAGGAAACGTATAAAGAGAGTTTGCCTATTGAAAGGCCACCAAGAGGGAGTGGTAGGTGCTATAGCCGCCACGTAGACCTTCAGGGTGGAGTGGGCTAACTCTGCGGAGAAAGCAGGGCCTGAGAGCTCCAGCACTGTCTCAGCAGGCAGTTAACTGGATCAAGCTGGCGGTCTCCGCACCAGTCTCAACTTGGGCGTACAGTTTCCTTATTGAGGGAGCTCTAGATTGGAGGATGGTCTCAGCAACCTCAGTTGAGAGACCAGAGTCTATGAGTTGTGCCCCTCGGGAGCCACACCCAAGTTTCCACAACTCCGAGCGGGGTGAAAGATCATGCCCGCTGCCAGTGAGAGGAGATCCTCCTGGCGGGAATCCCCATGGAGGCCGTCGAGGAGAGAAATCGGTCAGAGACTATACTCGGCCCGGCCAGAACAGGGTTTTTCAATAGAAGGACCCGTCCATGCGCTCTCTCTAGAACTCCCAGGAGCTGAGCGATCGGGGAGGCGTACAGGCGAAGCCTCAGCCACGATTGTACCATAGCATCCAGCCCCTTAGCGGAGCTGGATGTCTGCCTCGACAGGATGGCTGCTCCTACGAGGGAAGAACCCGATATTAACGCTTTGCCCCAAAGCACATTTCAGGAACTTCCTGTGATGGGAAGGAGTATGCATCTTTAGATCGCTCGTGACCACCAGTCCTCGGATCTGGTGAGAGACACGTGCTTGAAGAGAGCTTTCTGAACTTCAGTCGTGTGACTGAGCGGTTCAGTTAGCTTAGATCTAAGGCAGACGCAACCCCTTTCCCGGAACAAAAATGCGGCTGTAGAACCTGGACTCTATGTCTAGAGCAGGGACCACCTCGATGGTCTCCTCCCTCAGGAGAGTGCTCACTTCTTGTTCCATTACCAGAGCCTGCTCGCCCGTAGAAAGGCTGCGGCAGGCGCCACATAGCCTTGTCTACAGTGTGCGTGACCCATCGAGACACATATGGCAGCAGTTCCACGCTGCCGAATAGTCTACTAAGGGAACCAGTCTCTCGAGACTGGTCTCTGGTGTACTTAGAGCGGCTAGCGGTGCCCTGGAGCGGAGGACCGGCAGGGGCGGCTGATCTAGCTGCTCTAGGGACCCCAAGGGTGGCGAGCCTCCCAGCTCCGCTACATTTCTGGGCGGAAGAGACTGAGAAAGCGCTCGCTGGAAACCGCTGCGCCCTGGAACACTGGCAGGGTTAGCAGACTGATCTCCTGAGGGCACTGAGGAGAGACGGGCACCGTGTAATGCGGTGTAAACCGCTCTTCCCCAGAGGGCCTGCCCTCATAAGTCCTGGGATGTAGCATCAGGACTGCCTTAGAAGTCTCCTATTGGAAACGACGGTCCTCAGACCCGCGTCATCTCTAGGAAGACTAAGGAACCAGAGTCTGCTCAGGCAGGACCCAATAAGACACGCTTGGCAAGGGCTCCCACACGCCAGATGACTTACTAAGGGAACCAGTCTCTTGAGACTGGCCTCTGGTGTACTTAGAGCGGCTAGCTCGGTGCCCTGGAGCGGAGGACCGGCAGGGGACGGCCGATCTAGCTGCTCTAGAGACCCCCGAAGAGTGGCGAGCCTCCAGCTCCGCTACATTTCTGGGCGGAAGAGACTGAGAGAACGCGCTGGAGACCGCTGCGCCCTGGAACACTGGCAGGGTTAGCAGACTGATCTCCTGAGGGCACTGAGGAGAGACGGCACCGTGTAATGCGGTGTAAACCGCTCTTCCCCAGAGGGCCTGCCCTCATAAGTCCTGGAATGTAGCATCAGGACTGCCTTAGAAGTCTCCTAAGGAAACGACGGTCCTCAGACCCGTGTACTTAGAGCGGCTAGCTCGGTGCCCTGGAACGGAGGACCGGCCGAACAGAGGGGCCTGCCCTCACCAGTCCTGGGCCTTGGCCTCAGGACTGCCTCAGAAGCCTTCTATTGGAAATGACGGTCCTCAGACCCACGTCATCTCTAAGGAAGACTAGGAACCAGAGTATGCTCAGGCAGATCCCAATGAGACACGCTTGGCAGGGGCTCCCAAGCCGCCGGGTGGCCTACTAAGGAACCAGCCTCTCGAGACTGGCCTCTGGTGTACTTAGAGCGGCTAGCTCGGTGCCCTGGAGAACGGAGGCCGGCAGGGGACGGCCGATCTAGCTGCTCTAGAGACCCCGAAGGGTGGCGAGCCTCTCAGCTCCGCTACATTTCTGGGCGGAAGAGACTGAAAGCGCTCGCTGGAGACCGCTGCGCCCTGGAACACTGGCAGGGTTAGCAGACTGATCTCCTGAGGGCAGAGGAGAGACGGGCACCGTGTAATGCGGTGTACACCGCTCTTCCCCAGAGGGGCCTGCCCTCACCAGTCCTGGGCTTTGGCATCAGGACTGCTTCAGAAGCCTCCTATTGGAAATGACGGTCCTCAGACCTACGTCATCTCTAAGGAAGACTAGGAACCAGAGTCTGCTCAGGCAGATCCCAATAAGACACGCTTGGCAAGGGCTCCCACACCGCCAGGTGATTTACTAAGGGAACCAGTCTCTTGAGACTGGCCTCTGGTGTACTTAGAGCGGCTAGCTCGGTGCCCTGGAACGGAGGACCGGCAGGGGACGGCCGATCTAGCTGCTCTAGAGACCCCCGAAGGGTGGCGAGCCTCCCATCTCCGCTACATTTCTGGGCGGAAGAGACTGAGAGAAGCGCTCGCTGGAGACCGCTGTGCCCTAGAACACTGGCAGGGTTAGCAGACTGATCTCCTGAGGGCACTGAGGAGAGACGGGCACCGTGTAATGCGGTGTACACCGCTCTTCCCCAGAGGGGCCGGCCCTCAAGGCCCTGGACCATGGCATCAGGGCATTCTGGCCGAAGACTATCGATCCGCAGATCCGTCTTGGCCCGGGCGTCACTCTGACTCCGATTCTGGCGAGTGCAGTGACATTCCCCGAATAAGGAGCTGGAACACAATTGGGGCTGCTCCGCCCAGCAGCCCAAGCTGACCACCTCAACCTCCTTGGAGGAAGAGAGGTAAACATTGTGCTCTCACTTGAGAAGTATCCCAAGAGGCTCTTGTAGGTCATATACAATATATAATTGTATATATTCCTCTACAATATATATATATATATATATATATATATATATATATATATATATATATATATATATGTATAAATATATATCTAACTTTCATAGTCGGATAAAATGCATAGTTAATTATTCAAAATTAAATGCAGAACACCCAGACAAGTAAACACGGTCTGAAAGTACATAAATGAACCGAGGATCACCATAATCGGAACAAAACAAATAAATCTTCTTGGAGAGAAACTGCTGCAGATTAGCGCACTCTCACTCAAGGGGAAGAACTACAGCTTAGGCTTCCGCCCGAGAGCGCTAGACCTGGGGAATACAGGTGGAAATAGGCGAACCCGTCTCCAACCCGTCCGCCAGATCTATGTGCCCGTGATCTCACCGCCGCGGTGCCTCAGCAGCAGCGGGACCGCGAGATCATAGGCGCGGACACACTCGAGCGTGCGGGAGCACAATGCATTGCAGCGACGCTGGATCTGATGGGAAAAGAAGATAGGGATCACCGTCTTAATCTTCCCATCTAATCCATCTGCGTGAGCGCAGGTGAAAACTCCCTCCTCAAAGAGTTTTTCCTCCAGCCAGATCATCGCAAAACTGTGTGTATCCCGAGAGGCGCTAGACCTGGGGAATACAGGTGGAAATAGGGCGAACCCGTCTCCAACCCGTCCGCCAGATCTATGCGATCCCGTGATCTCACTCACCGCGGTGCCTCAGCAGCAGCGGGACTGGGAGAGATCATAGGCGCGGACACACTCCTCGGAGCGTGCCCGGCGGGACGCTGGATCTGATGGGAAAGGAAGATAGGGATCACCCGTCTTAATCTTTCCATCTAATCCATCTGCAGCACAGCCACTGCTCCGCCTCAGCGGCAGCGTGGCAGGTGCTGCGAGGACGCAGGTGAAAAACTCCCTCCTCAAAGAGAGTTTTCGCCTCCAGTCAGAGAGGAACACACAGTCTGTAACGTGATCTACTTTCGCCCTCATTGGCCTTTGATATGTCTGCTTCTAGTCTTTCTTTGCCTATCTTTTTAAGAATAAACTTTCTTATTTCCTATCTTGATAGTAACAGACTCACAGAACACATTCGACTGACACACACAGAGAGCTTTGCTGAATGACAAAAAGCTGGCGCCGGCTGCACATCACGTGCTTTTAAGCATCCTGGTCATGACGTCACCGCACCTGACGTCTGGCCATCAATTTTGACTGATTACACATATGATTCAGAGCTGGACAACGCTGATGGCGTTCCCCTAGCGTTTCGACGCAGCTCGATGTTCCCGGAGGGGAACACCTGATTTGGCATGTTTCTAATTCCGCATTGTCCTTCTGTCATTGACAGATCTTCCAAGGAAACTTTGACAACGAGACACACAGAAAGAATGTGTTAGATCCGCCGATCTACGCCCGATTCATCCGGGTTCTTCCGTGGTCGTGGTACGGACGCATCACTATGAGGGCGGAGCTTCTGGGGTGTCCGGAGGAACAGTGAAACTGCGGCACACTCTATGATGGACTCTTATGATTACAGTCGATGATAGTCAATGATTGTGATGACTTTGAATGGATTTTTTTTTTTGCTCTGGAAATTTCCACAACTTATGATGCTTTTCAGATGTTACTGTCACTGTACAACTGACTACTTTATTTTACAATATTATCAGAAATTGGTCAATTGAATTCACTCAGGTCGAAGGTCACATGCTAGAATAGTTCAAATACATGAATTATGAATATAAGGAGGAGCTGATAACTGTTTTTGCTATTCTTATAAATGTATGTATATTAACTACTAAATGGTGTCATTTCTAGTTTATTAAAATTCAATCATGCAAAATAGATGAATGAGAAGATAGGAGAGTGGGGTAAACTGTGCCGCATATCAAGATTGACTTGATCACAGCAAGAAGGATAACAATAATGTTAACTATATTAGCGTCCATGATATCATTCTGTTTATTATAAGCGTGCACTGCAGTTTGTCATCAGATCTACGTGTTTAGCTGTTTTTGCTGGGTCAAATACACGATTGGGAGTTTCTGCAAGATTTTCCCACAACGATTGAACTGCGCTTTCACATTGGCCACACTACTAAACTCAATTCGTATTGATTTATGTATTCGAAATCAAATTTACAACCATTTGGATTACACATTTTAACATGCAAAAACCTGAAAACCTTCAAATGATTCATATTTAAATACACAGTAACCAGGTTTATATTTATTTATTTCAGGTGTATTATTTATCGTCAGTAAAACTAATTTGTTTCAATCTCATACATTTTAATGTTGCTTTTTAATTCATGTACATACTTTTAAAGTGAATAAATTCACTTGATTGCATAAATGAACAAATTAAAACTGAGTCTAAGCCGTATGAAAAAAGGCATTCATTTTGAAAACATGATTATTTAAATGAAACCAAATAGGTGCAATAGTTAATAAAAAGCCATGCCATAATTTGACCGGTTTCATTTATGTTTATGACAAATATACATCTCAAGACGTTTATTAGTTTATGTTACACCTGTGTATTTCAAATGGATGGAAATGTTTATGCAACTCAAAGTCAGACATTTTTAATTTAGGCTTACATTTTTTATGACTGTATTGACGATAGACAATGGACCCTTTTTGCTGAAAAATATTGCTAATGACCGCACCTTAATACTTCTATTTCAGGATGAAATAAGTGTCTAATAATAGTGGTTCAGTGACACAACTTGCCCCATGTTAGCAGTAACCTGTATTTTAACATGATTTTCACAAACCAGCCCCAAAACAGAGTTAATATTCAATATTTGTACAGCTTATGCGTTTGCTAGATTAGGGGTGACACATCTTACCCCGCTCTCTCCTACATACATCTGCAGGTAGAATTACTTCAACACAATGTAGAGTTCAGTATTTCATATATATCCACAGTCAACAGAAACAATTCAAGTTAACATGAATCTAAATCAAATCAGTTCCTGATAGATGAAATATGTTTGTACCGTTTCAATCAAAAATGCGTCACAATGAAGACATCAGATGAGTTTCATGACTTTAACTAGAATAAGCCAACAATCTTTTTCTTTCTTTTGTAGTGTTTTTGAAAACCTGTAAATACAAGATAATATAACGCATAGTTTGGTATAATCGTATCTATACTAGCTTTCCTTTTCTTCATCGCTGTATTCACTGGACAGTTATTGAACAGACCTGATTATAGAATATTACTGAACTCTTAATGGTCATTTTAACAATAAAAATCAAACTGTGAGACCGTTCTGGCAAGTTTACACTTCTTTATCCACTGAGTCTGAATATGTATAGACGGTTTCATCGGGCTCACGCGCCCGGACCGAGGGTAACTTCCGGTCTGTGTACAGTTAAAGTGATGAGTAATGAAGTTGGGTTCAGGTTGTTGTGCTGTGGGATGTGCTTCACATACATACATTTATTTGTGGCGACCCACATCAATATCAAAACGAGGCGCAGGTGTTTTTATATCACTGTATTTCTGAAGGAACACTGTCTTTAGAAAAAGTTTGATGTCATTTTCATTTTATCTTGCATGTTATATATCTGATAAAGTAGCATTTGTAAACTCAGTTAACAGCCGTTACCGGGCACAAACATCTAACGTTAACGTTATTTCTCCCGCTTTTAAGCGTCTCCTGCTTGCTGAGAGTGAATTTAAATTTTTAAAAGTCCGTCCAAGTAGTTATTGCTGCATATCAGTCGTCGAAGCAAACATATTTTGCTTGTTATAAAAAATGATCTACTCCAGAGGGACTTAGCTGTTGTTATTGATTCTATTTGGACGTCTACCGGAAGTTAAGTTAGGGCCACAAACACGCGCATGCGCAGTAACGTTTGTTTATGTTGTTGCCGGTGAAAGCATCTATAAGGACATTAAGTTGCTGATGTTTTCATTTTGCATACTTCAATAACCACAACAACACACCGCGTGACATTTCAAAGCATATGCATGGGAACGTTATTGGGTGAGGACTGGAGTTTCATGGATATTCTGTATGTTGCTGTGAATTAATTCTGATCCATAATTATTTGAAATGCCCAAACTGCTGGATTTCTACCAGGTCAAATCCAGTCCATCTGCTTCTGGTCCACCTGACAGACCATCTAAACCAGCACAGACCAGCTAATGACCATAAATGAGCAGCTGGTTCAGTTTTATCCGTTTTAGTTAACAATAACTGTCATTTACTCATTTATTTTCATTTACTTTTTCTATTTAGCTTGAATATATTTTTATTTTCAGTAAATGTACACTTAAATATATTTATTTTAATTAGCTGCCAAAGCAACATTTCAAATGTTTTTATTTAAGTTTTTCATTTTAATTTAATTTGTTATTTAGACTCTAAATAAACTGCTTTATTCTACATCAGCCATCTATGCAAAAACGTTATGCATAACCTCACGTGATCTATAAAATAATACAAGAAAGAAAGAACAAAGTAGAAAATGGTCTTGGTGGATTTGAAATCACAGTCGAGGTGATTTAGCAAAGCATCAGATGCGTGTAACTTTAGAGAGCCGCGTGTGCTTTCTTACTGAGAGATGCAGAAGAAGATTGGCTCATGCATTATTAATGTGCTTCGGCTCAGAGGAAGCGCTGGGAGATAACCGTGCGTTTAATTGCTTCAGAAACCTTATGAGTTCATGTTAACCTCTGTCATTGCAGCTGAGAGTGAAATAATCTCTCTTTCCGTGTGATCTCATTGCTCTTTTGTGTTTGCATTGCTTTGCTCGTGTAGATGAAGTCAAAGTCTCTGTTTATCACGTCTGTCCGTTCAGACGGTGTAGTCTTCAGCTGTTAATGTGAGACAGCTTTTCTTCCTTTTTAGCTTTTTAACATGCTGACAGATGATTTGCATCTATAATAATAATCTGTTACATTTATATAACGCTTTTCTAGGCACTCAAAGCGCTTTACATGGTAAGGGAATATCTCCTCATCCACCACCAGTGAGCAGCATCCATCTGGATGATGTGACGGCAGCCATAGTGTGCCAGAACACCCCCCACACACCAGCTACAGGTGGAGAGGAGAGAGAGTCATAGAGACAATCATGTATGCTCTCACCACACACCAGCTACAGGTGGAGAGTGGAGAGAGAGACATAGAGCCAATCAAGTGTATGCTCACCACACACCAGCTACAGGTGGAGAGGAGAGAGAGTCATAGAGCCAATCAAGTGTCGCGCTCACCACACACCAGCTACAGGTGGAGAGGAGAGAGAGTCATAGAGAGCCAATCAAGTGTATCGCTCACCACACACCAGCTACAGGTGGAGAGGAGAGAGAGACATAGAGACAATCATGTGTCGCTCACTCACACACCAGCTACAGGTGGAGAGGAGAGAGAGTCATAGAGACAATCAAGTGTATGCTCTCACCACACCAGCTACAGGTGGAGAGGAGAGAGAGACATAGAGACAATCAAGTGTATGCTCTCACCACACACCAGCTACAGGTGGAGAGGAGAGAGAGACATAGAGACAATCAAGTGTATGTGCTCACCACACACCAGCTACAGGTGGAGAGGAGAGAGAGTCATAGAGACAATCAAGTGTATGCGCTCACCACACACCAGCTACAGGTGGAGAGGAGAGAGAGTCATAGAGACAATCAAGTGTATGCGCTCACCACACACCAGCTACAGGTGGAGAGGAGAGAGACATAGAGACAATCAAGTGTCGCTCACCACACACCAGCTACAGGTGGAGAGGAGAGAGAGACATAGAGACAATCAAGTGTATGCTCTCACCACACCAGCTACAGGTGGAGAGGAGAGAGAGACATAGACAATCAAGTATGCTCACCACCACACACCAGCTACAGGTGGAGAGGAGAGAGAGACATAGAGACAATCAAGTGTATGTGCTCACCACACACCAGCTACAGGTGGAGAGGAGAGAGAGTCATAGAGACAATCAAGTGTATGCGCTCACCACACACCAGCTACAGGTGGAGAGGAGAGAGAGTCATAGAGACAATCAAGTGTATGCGCTCACCACACACCAGCTACAGGTGGAGAGGAGAGAGAGACATATAGACAATCAAGTGTACGCGCTCACCACACATCATCTGAAAGACGGTGCTCTTTGACAGTATAGTGTCCTCATCCCTATACTGGGGCGTTAGGACCCACACAGACCACAGGGTGAGCACCCCCTACTGGTCTCACTAACACCTCTTCCAGCAGCAACCTAGTTTTCACCGGAGTCTCCCATCCAGGTACTGGCCAGCTCAACCCTGCTTAGCTTCAGTGGGAACCGGTCTTGGGCTGCAGGGTGATATGTCTGCTGGTAAGCACATTTAGATAGTAAGCACTGTCTCTGCACTTCAATTTCCAGCACATTAATCCAAATATTTGTTTTCTAGATAAAACAGGTGCTAGCTAGTTTTACATGGTTTGTAGTTCTAGGTCCAAGCTGTTCACTGGTTAATAGCTGGTCTAAGCTGGTTTAGATGGTCAGTCAGGTGGACTAGAAACTGATCTCAACCTGGTAAACCACTTTAAACCACTTCTCCTAGAGATCAAATGGAGACTTTGTCCTGCGAGAGAGTTTAGTAAGATCTCAGCAGCGTCTGCCAAGACACCAGTCTGAAATCAATCAGATCTTCATATCAACATTTCTCATCAGACTAAATATGATCTATTTGATCAAAATGACCCGAGTGTCTGTGATATCACGAGCGGATGCTGAGTGCCGGAGGAGCGAGGGTTAATTTGAGTCTGTAAATCACATCGAAAGAGGTCAGTTCCTCAGAGACATCTCCATCACTGCTGGAAGCACATAAACAGCTCTGGAGATGACCGCAAACTAGAAAACAAACCATGTAGCATAAACATAATAGAACTTTACTTATGTATACAGCACATCATATGTAATGTATGTCAACAGTAAATAATGCTTAACATTCAATCTACAGTAATTATATAATCAGCGAGGCAGATGCTGCAGGAAAAACAAGGCTGACGTTTTCTATTGCATAATTTAGTTATCAATTATTATTCAGTTTTTCAATTCAAAAATCATTCAAACACAATGTATATCAACTATAAATTGTGCTGATCTATTACATTAACTGTTGTACCTGGATTGTTATTATCGGTAATGAACCAAACCATAAAAAAGATTTGGGCTGAAATATAATAAAGTAGAAAAAACTTTTGATTTCAGCTAATTGCTAAATGTATTTTATTTCAGCGATAGCAACGTCTTATTTTCAAGTTAGAGTACTAAACTACGTAAAAGCAAAACTAAATCTAAAACGTAAAAAACAACATATAACTTTATATATATATAAATAAAAAAATGACAAAACACACAACAAAATGCAAAAAATGAAATAAACATGAAAACAGAAAATATAAAAACATGAATTGATAAATAAAATAAAAACAATTGTATTTCCTGAAAGCTTGTTTTATTTCAGTTGCCAAGGCAACATTTCTCATTTATTTATAAAGTATATTTACTTATAAAATATAAAGATATATATATATATATATATATATAATCAAATACAAAACCACACAACAAAACTACCAAAAATTAAAACGAAACCAAAAATATAAATTTAAAAATAACATATAATGAAAAATATTGACAAAAACGATATATGTAAATATCAGTGACACTAAAATAACACTGTTGTACACCAAGGACCAAAGTTTTATTATTTACTTATTAACTACATTTGACTTATCAACTACTATATATATTTATTAACCACATTTCGCTCTCAAGGTTTTATTATTATTATTATTAAGCACTTTTTTGAGTCCCTTACTATACTGACAGCAGGCTAAAGAGTGCACACTGTCGCCCTCTCGTGGTGATAGATGTCGACGCGTCAAAGACACGACTGTCCTCTACTGATCCAGCACGGTTCAGATTCATTACAGCTCATCAGTACTGATAGATTATAACTAGCCTGTGAGCTGTGCTGTATACACATCTTTAACAGTGTCCGGATATAGTGTTAAACTGTCATACCGCGTTGGGCGTGGTCTCGTCCGCGGACGGGAAACAGTCGCGTCTCTGTTCAAGAAGATAGCTTTGGCTTCATTCATTCAGCTGTCAATCACACAGCGAACACCAGGCACGAGCGCTGGAGACAGGATGTGATGGACGTTCAGCTCGTGTCAACAGGAAGTAGAGACAGAGGCTTCTGTGAAAACAAAGAGTCCGTTTGATCATCGCGAGTCCAGAAAGAGCCCACTTCAAATCAGCTGCCGGACAATAGATCACTGAGACCTGCTGTGTTAGTTTAACGATAAACCACTGATAAACCACCGATAAAGAACAGACAGAGCGCGATAATAAAGAAGAACTCCGTGATCTCAGATAAACACATGACCAAACTCAGAATACCTTACAGCTGAATGTATGCTAATACATTTATAATATGTTCTGAGTGGTTTCTATGGTGTTACTCAAAAACAAACAAAAAGGTGGCAAAAATGCCTGAAATGTATCACAAACACTGTGACTGTTTGCCTCTTTATAATGTATTGCTTATTGTATTCCTCAATTGTGAGTCACTCCAAAGCGTCCGCTAAATAAATGTACATTTAAAAACACTATATAACATTTGAACGTTAAAACTATATTAAAAATGATAAAACGCATACATACTATTAGCTAGTTGCCAAGGAAACTTTTTTAGTTTAACTTAATGCCCTAAAATAGGCCTACCTAAGCTAAACCAGAAATAAAATTAATAGAGATTATATACATTAAAAGGGAACAAAACACTAAATAGATATTTAAAAATAAATAAATGACAAAAAACTACAAATCTATTATGAAATTAATATATATATATATATATATAATGTAGCCTATAAAATAACCTTATTTTGTTTCAGCTAGTTGCCAAGGCAACATTTCTCATTTTCAGTTTAACTAGATGTACTAAAATAATTATAAAACAAAATAAAAACAAGCTAAACTAAAAATAACTACAATTACAGTAAATGAAAAAACTAGAACGGCATCTCGATGCTAAAAATAGCACTTATAGAGTTATAGTGAGCATCACTAATTACATTTCGGAAAAACTCAGGGAAAAAACTCACTTTGACAACATTGTGATTCACACTGACTTGTTAACCTCTATTTCATTGCTCATTTTCAGTGTTTGAAGTCTCTAAAAATAACTACAATTACCTAGCATCTCGAGCTTCCTTATAGAGTTAACATGCTGAGCATCGATTTTACATCTATAATAAAACTTACAGGGAAAAACTCACTTTGACAACATTGTGATTCACACTGACTTCAGGACATTAGCTGTACATTAGCTTCAGAAACTGAGCTATTCTGAGGTGTAACGTCTCGTGGACGTTTGCAGTGTGTCTCGTGGACGTGTGTCTCGTGGACGTTGGCCTTGTGTCTCGTGGACGTGTGTCTCGTGGACGTTGGCCTTGTGTCTCGTGGACGTGTGTCTCGTGGACGTTGGCCTTGTGTTAATGACCACAGAGTGTCTCGTGGACGTTGGCCTTGTGTCATCGTGGACGGTGCTCGCGGACGTTGGCCTTGTGTCTCGTGGACGTGTGTCTCGCGGACGTGTGTCTCGTGGACGTTGGCCTTGTGTCTCGTCTGTCCTCGCGGACATTGGCCTTGTTTTCCCAGGGTGTGTCTCGTGGACGTTGGCCTTGTGTCTCGTGGACGTGTGTCTCAACCCTGCTTAGCTTCAGTGTGAGGGCCGTGTGTCTCGTGGGCTGCAGGGTGTATGGCGTGGACGTGTGTCTCGTGGAGGTTGGCCGTGTGTCTCGTGGCTCTCAGCGCCTCGCGCAAGGTTTCCTAACACGCGCTCAGCCATCTTTAGCTCGGCGTGGAAATCAGGACAAACAGGCTGTTCATGGCGTGCAGCAGCTGGATGCTGATTTTGGGGCGTGTGTCAATGAGCTGTTTGACTAAGCTGGTTTCTGTGTAGTCTGTATTACTGGGTGTGTCTGCAACCTGGAAAACTGCCACTTCTCCTAGCAATTAACATGAACATCTGGATAAATCCGTCTAACAACCACATCACTGCCAGTGGAACCAGTCTGAACAAGAGTGACTTCATATGTAACATTTCTCATCAGAGCACAGAATTCTGCTTTAAAATCAATTTACAAAATCTCTCAAATTAATCACAAAGAATAATAATTATAAAGCAATTGAGTTGAGCTGTGACCTACCAGTTTGCAACAATTCCATTTTTTGTCGCATAACTTAAATATTCCATCACAACTAAAAAATGACAAAAAACCTTTACTGATAGACTGAGAAAAGAGAAAACAGGTTTTCTAAAAATGCTTTTATTATTATTCTTTTATTAATTAAAAGGACACGTTACATCAGTGAAGTGTTAAAATGACAGCATTTATAATGTAATAAAATATTTATATTTCAAATAAATGATATTCACCAAAGAATCATGAAAAAAATCACAAAAATATGAAGCAGTACAAATGTTTTTGATATTGATCATAATCAGAAATATTTATTGAGCTGCTAATCATCAGAAATTATCATTATTATGATTTCTGAAAGATCATGTGACACTGAAGACTGGAATAATGATGCAGAAAATACAGCTTTGATCACAGATCACAAAATATCACAGTTTATATTGTATTTTATTGAGCCTTGATCACATAGGACACTTTTAAAATCATAAAAAAACTTGCAGACTCCAAACTTTTGAATAGTAGCGTTGGTAAATATTGTCATTTATTAAAAAAAATAAAAACATTTGAATATATGAAAAATGTCACAAGCAGACTTCTGAATGTGATGCAAATAAATCATGAATTTTAAACTGTAATACTGTTTTTACTGTTTAACAAAATGGTGTAGAAAGCGTTTTGCTATGTTTTGTTTTGTTTTGCTATCTTAAAGTGTAAGAAGTCTAGATGATTCCTGTGATGCTCAGTGGTAGCTTTCCTGTAGCTCAACTGGTAGAGCATGGCGTTAGCAACGCCAAGATCATGGGTTCGATTCCCAGGGAAAGCAAGAGCTGATAAAATGTAGAAACTGTAACTTGAATGCAATGTAAGTCGCTTTGGATAAAAGCGTCTGCTAAATGCAAAATGTAAATGTAATGTGCAGACAGAGCAGTAAACACACAGAACAGAACAGCGTTTCATTCTCTCTGACCGAGAGCCACTTCTTCCATGACCATTGTGTCCTGGAGCCGTGACATTTAACCCGGATCGATGCCACGTGTCTGTTCTGTTGAGGACTTTCTGCTACAGGTTTCAATCACTGGCCAATAGAAGACAGCAAACTGGATCTTTACGTGACTTTAGAGGCCATATGTGATGATTTATACCTCAGCAATTCTTCCAAACTTTGCTCTTCCTGAAACTAATATAACAGACATTTATGAAACGATAAGATTGTCTGACCGCAGGAGGGGTCAAAGGTTTCTGACAGCTTCTTAAACTCCTTGTGCTCTGCCCCCAGCAGTTTCAGCAGCGACCCGCTGACCTCAGCCAAATTCCTCACCGCTCGCTTTTCTAAAATGAATCAGACCTTGTAGCCAACATACAGTACCGGCTTTCTAAGAGCAAACCTGCACACCGTGCCTCTGAGAAACTTCGTTCTGAAAGGTGTCTTTGTGTGTGATGATTTCTGTGATGCTCAGTGGTAGAGCATTGCGTCAGCAGTGCAAAAGGTTGTGGGTTCGATTCCTAGGGAACACACATACTAATGAAAATGTATAACCTGAATGCAATTGTAAGTCATTTTGGATAAAAGCGTCTGCATAAATGTAAACGTACATGATTGTAAACAGCAGCGGCTCATCACATGTGTTTCCGTCTTTCCTCTTGTTGTGGACACAGAGAGTAGATGAACTTTGAAGTTATCAGACGTGTTGTGCTGTGTGCTTTCTGAGAGCGGCCTTAAAAAGATCAGCTTACGCAAAAAATCACTCTTGTGTCATTCCAGACTTTATATATAACTAAAGGAGAAATGTAGAAGAATTTTATGAAATGATGAGATCATCTTCTCAAATAATTCAGATGTTAGTGGCAGAAAAAAACAACAACAAAAAAAACAATTCACTAAATAAGTGGTCTCAAACTCAATTCCTGGAGGGCCACAGCTCTGCACAGTTTAGCTCCAAATCACACCTGCTTGGATATTTCTAGTGATCCTGAAGAGCTTGATTACTGATTAGCCGGATCAGGTGTGTTTGATTAGGGATGGAGCTGTGGTCCTCCAGGAACTGAGTTTGAGACCAATGCACTAAGTAAATCAATATATACAGCAGTGGTTCTCAATTCCAGTCCTGGAGACCCCCTGCTCCTCCTTTGCATATCTCCCTTATTTAACACACCTGATTGAGATCATCAGCTCGTTAGTTCAGTTCATGGCTCTCTCACCTACCAAGCTGATGATCTCAATCAGGTGTGTTAAATAAGGGAGATATGCCGAGGAGCAGGGGGTCTCCAGGACTGGAATTGAGAACCACTGATATACAGCACCTCATCTCACATCAAGTCTAGTCCACTTTGCAGCCTCTTTTCTTTTTTTGTGTGTGTGGTAATAATCACTGATTGACAGAAGACAAATCATTTGGGATGTTATACAAAACAAGTTTTTTCATAAAATGTCATTGCTTTTTTTTGGCTGATCTATCCATTTAAACCTTTGGGTCATTTGAAATTCAAATAGAGAATTATATATACAGAACAATCTGAAAAATATATGGATATTCAACCAATCCAACAAGATTACCTCATTGACAATGTGTGTCTGTAAATGAGTGTCAGATATAATGGGGAACATTTTCAGAGTTGTTTGCTCTTACAAAAGTTGCTTCCTCAATGCCTAACTAGGGCGATGTGTCTTCGTGGACGTGTGGTCAGGTGTACCATGTCTCGTGGGCGTTGGCCCGTGTGTCTCGTGGGCGGTGTCTCGCGGACGCGTGTGTCTCGTGGGCGTTGGCCGTGTGTCTTAGCCGTGTGTCTAAGTGGGCGTTGGCACCGTGGACTCTGTCGCGGCGTGTGTCTCGTGGACGTTGGCCTTGTGTCTCGTGGACGTTGGCCTTGTGTCTCGTGGACGTTGGCCGTGTGTCTCGTGGACGTTGGCCGTGTGTCTCGTGGCTCTCAGCGCCTCGCGCAAGGTTTCCTGACACGCGCTCAGCCATCTTTAGCTCGACGTGGAAATCAGGACAAACAGGCTGTTCATGGCGTGCAGCGGCTGGATGGTGATTTTGGGGCGTGTGTTATTGCGGAGCTGTTTGACTGGCTGGTTTCTGTGTAGTCTGTATTACTGGGTGTGTCTGCTGGAAAACTGCTGACTACTGAAAGCAATTAACATGAACATCTGGAAAAATCCGTCTCGGAACAACCACATCACTGCCACTGGAACTGCACTGAACAAGAGTGACCCTAATGTACAACAGACGAGCACAGAATTCTGCTTTAAAATCAATTTACAAAATCTCTCAAATTAATCACAAAGAATAATAATTATAAAGCAATTGAAACGTTGAAGCTGTGGCCTACCAGTTTGCAACAATTCCATTTTTTTGTGCACATAACTTAAATATTCCCACAACTAAAAAAATACAAAAACCTTTACTGATAGACCCGAGAAAGAGAAAACAGGTTTTCTAAAAATGCTTTTATTATTTTTTTTTAATTAATTAAAAGGACACGTTACATCAGTGAAGTGTTAAATGACACCATTTATAATGTAATAAAATATGTATATTTCAAATAAATGATATTCACCAAAGAATCATGAAAAAAAAATCCACAAAAATATGAAGCAGTACAAATGTTTTTGATATTGATCATAATCAGAAATATTTCTGATAAAATCATTATTATGATTTCTGAAAGATCACGTGACCCTGAAGACTGGAGTAATGATGCAGAAAATTCAGCTTTGATCACAGATCACAAAATATCACTGTTTATATTGTATTTTATTGAGCCTTGATCACATAGGACACTTTTAAAATCATAAAAAACTTGCAGACTCCAAACTTTTGAATAGTAGCGTAGGTAAATATTGTCATTTATTTAAAAAAAGAAAAACATTTGAATATATGAAAAATGCCACAAGCAGACTTCCGAATGGGATGCTAATAAATCATGAATTTTACACTGTAATACTGTTTTTACTGTTTAAAATATTGGTGTAGAAAGAGTTTTCACTGCTATCTTGTTATGTTTTGCTATCTTAGAGTGTAAGAAGTCTAAGTGTGCAGACAGAGCAGTAAACACACAGAACAGCGTTTCATTCTCTCTGACCGAGAGCCACTTCTTCCTACATGACCATTGTGTCCTGGAGCCATGACATTTAACCCGGATCGATGCCACGTGTCTGTTCTGTTGAGGACTTTCTGCTACACGTTTCAATCACTGGCCAATAGAAGACAGCAAACTGGATCTTTACGTGACTTTAGAGGCCATATGTGATGATTTATACCTCAGCAATTCTTCCAAAATTTGCTCTTCCTGAAACTAACATAACAGACATTTATGAAACGAGCTGATAGATTGTCTGACCGCAGGAGGGGTCAAAGGTTTCTGACAGCTTCTTAAACTCCTTGTGCTCTGCCAACCAGCAGTTTCAGCAGCGACCTGACCTCAGCCAAATTCCCTCACCGCTCGCTTTTCTAAAATGAATCAGACCTTGTAGCCAACATACAGTACCGGCTTTCTAAGAGCAAACCTGCACACCGTGCCTCTGAGAAACTTCGTTCTGAAAGGTGTCTTTGTGTGTGATGATTTCTGTGTGGCTCAGTGGTAGAGCATTGCATCAGCAGTGCAAAAGGTTGTGGGTTCGATTCCCAGGGAACACACATACTAATGAAACTGTATAACCTGAATGCAATTGTAAGTCGCTTTGGATAAAAGCGTCTGCTAAATGCATAAACGTACATGATTGTAAACAGCAGCGGCTCATCACACGTGTTTCCGTCTTTCCTCTTGTTGTGGACACAGAGAGTAGATGAACTTTGAAGTTATCAGACGTGTTGTGCTGTGTGCTTTCTGAGACGACCTTTTGAAAAGATCAGCTTCATAAAATCACTCTTGTGTCATTCCAGACTTTATATATAACAAAAGGAGAAATGTAGAAGAATTTTATGAAATGATGAGATCATCTTCTCAAATAATTCAGATGTTAGTGGCAGAAAAAACAACAACAAAAAACAATTCACTAAATAAATTGGTCTCAAACTCAATTCCTGGAGGGCCACAGCTCTGCAGTTTAGCTCAAATCACACCTGCTTGGATATTTCTAGTGATCCTGAAGAGCTTGATTACTGATTAGCCGGATCAGGTGTGTTTGATTAGGAGTTGGAGCATGTGGCCTCAGGAACTGAGTTTGAGACCAATGCACTAAGTAAATCATCATATACAGCAGTGTTTCTCAATTCCAGTCCTGAGACCTGGTCCTCCTTTGCATATCTCTCCCTTATTTAACACACACCTGATTGAGATCATCAGCTCGTTAGTTCAGTTCATGGCTCTCTCACCTCACTCAGCTGATGATCTCAATCAGGTGTGTTAAATAAGGGGAGATATGCCGAGGAGCAGGGGTCTCAGGACTGGAATTGAAAAAACTCACTGATATACAGCACCTCATCTCACATCAAGTCCCATCCACTTTGCAGCCTCCTTTTTTTTTTGTGTGTGTGGTAATAATCACTGATTGACAGAAGACAAATCATTTGGGATGTTATACAAAACAATTTTTTTCATAAAATGTCATTGCTTTTTTTGGCTGATCTATGCATTTAAATCTTTGGGTCATTTGAAATTCAAATAGAGAATTATATATACAGAACAATCTTAAAAATATATGGATATTCAACCAATCCAACAAGATTACCTCATTGACAATGTGTGTGTGTAAATGAGTGTCAGATATAATGGGGAACATTTTCAGAGGAGTTTGCTCTTACAAAAGTTGCTTCCTCATTGCCAAACTATTCTGCTATGCGATTAATAGCTTCTTTTAGATGGTTGTAACCTATAACTCAAGTTATGTGTTTGTATTTTCCATCAAGCACATAATCTAAACTGCCTAAAACAGCCAATACATATAAAATCCCTCTTCACAGCCTCCTAGAATGTCTTTGGATACGACATACAGTGGATTGAGGGATAATGTACTTGGTTGTATGCCAGACTCAATAAACCCCACAGAGAAGTGGTCCGTTCATCTCCTGTGGATTGAACTTTACAGGCTCTGCGTTTGCATTCTCTCGTGTTTATGGCCCTCCACTTACGCCTGTGCCAACGTTTGGCTGTGGACACAGAAGAAATACTTTAATATTAACCCAACATACCTTGACCCAAAACAACACTTCCCTATAGAAATAATCAGTCTTTTTTGAACACAGAAGAAATGCTTTAATATTAACCCAACATACCTTGACCCAAAACAACACTTCCCCTATAGATGAAATAATCTTGTCTTTTGAACACAGAAGAAATGCTTTAATATTAACCCAACATACCTTGACCCAAAACAACAATTCCCCTATAGATGAAATAATCTCGTCTTTGGACACAGAAGAAATGCCAGCAATATTAACCCAACATATCTTGATCCAAAACAACACTTCCCCTATAGATGAAATAATCTCGTCTTTTGGACACAGAAGAAATGCTTTAATATTAACCCAACATACCTTGACCCAAAACAACACTTCCCCTATAGATGAAATAATCTTGTCTTTTGGACACAGAAGAAATGCTTTAATATTAACCCGACATACCTTGACCCAAAACAACAATTTCCCCTATAGATGAAATAATAAATCCCAAATGCCTTTGAACACAGAAGAAATGCTTTAATATTAACCCAACATACCTTGACCCAAAACAACAATTCCCCTATAGATGAAATAATCTCGTCTTTTGAACACAGAAGAAATGCTTTAATATTAACCCGACATACCATGACCCAAAACAACAATTCCCCTATAGATGAAATAATCTAGTCTTTTGAACACAGAAGAAATGCTTTAATATTAACCCGACATACCTTGATCCAAAACAACACTTCCCCTATAGATTAAATAATCTTGTCTTTTGGACACAGAAGAAATGCTTTAATATTAACCCGACACACCATGACCCAAAACAACAATTCCCCTATAGATGAAATAATCTTGTCTTTTGGGCACAGAAGAAATGCTTTAATATTAACCCGACATACCTTGACCCAAAACAACACTTCCCCTATAGATGAAATAATCTCGTCTTTTGAACACAGAAGAAATGCTTTAATATTAACTCGACATACCTTGACCCAAAACAACACTTCCCCTATAGATGAAATAATCTCGTCTTTTGAACACAGAAGTAATGCTTTAATATTAACTCGACATACCTTGACCCAAAACAACACTTCCCCTATAGATGAAATAATCTCGTCTTTTGAACACAGAAGAAATGCTTTAATATTAACCCGACATATCTTGACCCAAAACAACACTTCCCCTATAGATGAAATAATCTAGTCTTTTGGACACAGAAGAAATGCTTTAATATTAACCCGACATATCTTGACCCAAAACAACACTTCCCCTATAGATGAAATAATCTCGTCTTTTGGGCACAGAAGTGATGCAAGTATTGAAACATCTATGGAATGTCATATTTTCATATTTTGTCTCGTGGTCAGAGAATGAGCTGTCTTGATGGCATAAGACCAGTGTGTTGGATCTCGTCTCGCACAGCCAGATTTTTGGCATGAAATGTAGTCCACATAGTGTATTCTGTCCAAAAACCACCCACTTCAGTTCACAGTTTCAAATATACCCTTTCCCTTATGCATTCATATACATTTGAATAACATAACAGTACTGGAAAGAACAATTATTTTACATGCTATTCAAGAGCAGAAAAGTCTGAAAACATCGTGAGAAAACACAACAGAAATATGTGGAAGATGCACATAGACATAATATGTTTTCTCTGTCCAAAAGAAATAAATAGCCTACTGATTATTATTATTAAACACAGGTGTAAAGCTAAGACTATGTTGAAATAATTAAACCGATCTGTGATCACTGTTACATGGGCATCCTACATTATGAATTCTGAATGACAAATCTCTTCTTCATTCAATCGTATTGTATGTTCAGAGTGGGATTATTCTGCATTAATCCTCGAGCAATGATTGTGTTTAGTTCTGTAGTTACCTCTTAAACTGAAAGAACACTTCGTCATTTGGGTGAAAGTTTCCTTCTAAAGCTAAAAACGTCTTCAGGTGGAAAAGTCCTAATGCAGCAAAACTCTCCAAGAAACTGTGTTGAATGAAATCACCAAAAATAGAGTTGTAACCTTATCTCTATGCAATGAAGCTATCCAAAACTGCTTTCTCCAAGTGATGCAATGGCATTTTGGCAAGATTTGTTACCAAATTAGGCTGGAGTTATAACTGCATGCTTTCCAAATTCTATCCAAAAAAGTACAACATTATTTCAACCATCATTTTCCTTCTGACCATAACCTGCAGAGAGGATATTTGATTTCAGATTATTAAAAACCTTCAAACCATCTACATGAGCAGCGTGTCCTTAGAGAGTGTGTTTGTGAAGGATATTAACAATGACAGAAAACAGAATATAACACAAACGTTATATTTAAAGTCATAGTCGTCATTTACTCACCCTCATGTCCATGCAAACCGGCCTTCATTATGCATTTCTGTCTTCTGTGGAGCATAAAAATATATTTCAATAAGAAGCATCAAAAGCATGTCATGATTTCTATCCTACTTGATGAGAAACGTGTAGTAATCATTTCTTTATATATTCTTACAGTTAAATTCAGGTGATCGTTTTGCCATTGAGTTGATAGAGAAAAATGTACCAATTAACCTGAATTCAACATAAACTAATAACTGTGAGATGTACATGAATAACAGCTTATCCTTACCACTGCATGCTACCCTTACTAAGTTTATTTTATTAAGTAAAGTTCAAGTATATTTTATGTAGGAAGTATGAAAATATCAGTGTACTAGTAGTATACTTGTACGTGTATTATTTCAATACTCCTTGGGACTAAATTGGCCAACTTTCTAGTATATAAATGTATAATTTTAAGTATACTTTAAGTATGCCAGTAGTAAACTTTGAGTACACAACTAGTTACATCAATGTTTTTAGCTTGTATTGCAACTATACTTAAAGTGAACGTATAGGTATACTGATAATTTACTAATTAAACACTTTTAGTATCATTTTAGTACACTTTGAAGTATAGTCTTAGTTTAGTAGTTTTATACTGCAAGTATACTCGTATACTACTATGTCCACATTTAGGTATTCATTTGTATATATATTTGTTATATGAATATCTGAACATCCAAAACATCCAAAGAAAGAACAGAGTATCTGCTTGAAAACAAAACTTTTATTGTAGTTTCATGCATTCTTTTTTAAACACTTGAATGAGAGTACGTTTCATAAATAAAGAAATAAACAACATTTTGAACAAAAAGCTGAAAAAAGACTGAATTGGATTCAGAATGATAATAAAAACATGGATGGAGTCGATCAACACCCCAAAGCTCGACAGTCATTATGACCTCTTCATCAGTCGACATTTCATTCCCTAACGTTACACAGTTTTGATGCTGTTTTAACCAGAGACCGTCACACGTGGAAGCATCTGTTGATTGGTTTCTTCTTCACTTTTTTGGGGTAACTTTATTTCGATAGTCCACTTTAGACATTCTGCTAACAGTAAGTAACTTTGTGATCACATGTCGACTAGCAGTCATTAGAGTATTAGTGACTGTCTGCTTAATAACTTCTAACACTTTATTTGGATGAGTCCACAACATGCTGAGTATGAGAAACTTTGCAAGTATCTGTCAACTTATCTACTAATCATAAACCTACCCTACTGAGAGTTAGTAGACATGTAGTTACAAATTAATGAGAATTAGTTATGGAGTTATAAAGTTACTTATAGTTAGTAGAATGTCTAAAGTGGACCATCAAGATAAAGTGTAACCTTTTTGGGATGTTCTGTACATAAGGTGTGTACTACTACCCCTACCATATAACAATGAAAACACGGATTCTTGGAGCACAAGTATAGCTCAAATATACTTAAGTATGAGTCAATACTTAAATGTCATTTTAAGTATATTTCTGAGAGGTACATAAAAAGTATACTTTCCTATTTTTTAGTTTAAAAGAAGTATACTAACAGCACACTTGAATCAACTTCTTTTTCGTGTTACTGTAACTTTGTATCGTTGTTGTTGACGCACAGCGTCTCCGTCAGTGCGCGCGCGCGCGTGCGTGCGTGTGTTTTCCCGCGGGCTCTGCCTCGTTCTGTGACGTGTGTGAAAATCTGCGAGCATTACTGATGCTGGAGCCCACCAGAGATCATTCAGCAGGACGCAGAGCTCTGCTTCACAAGGTAAGAGCCGGTCGGTACATCCCTTCTTCATTTAGACCGACTGTTCAGTCAATCATGACACGTTTAAGAAAGACGCGTCAGTTTTGCGATACGATTAACGCACCTGTAGAACAGCCGATGCTATTAGTGACCGACCGTCGGCATATTCTTCACACTCATAAACATATTCAACTCTTGCATGATTTTAGCATACGTCAATTTGTAAATACACAAACTTTTACGTAAATATGTTGGAAATATGATAGATGACGTGACGCTCAGAAAACATTCAAATGCATGTTATGCAAAGTGACTTCTTTTGATATGTTATGATGGCTTATATTAAAAGAAGTTGGGTATAGTACTTTGGAATAAACTTGTATTATTATTTATTTAAAAAACTAAATAAATTTTGTTTAAAATATTAAAATATGAATATTTAAAAACGTGTCAGTGTGGTATAACCCATTTTTTGTTGTCACGTGACAATAAATCATAATCAAGTATTAAAAAGAAAATATTTAGTGTTCTTCAGATGATTGTTAAACCAATAGTTTTTTAAGTAAATCAATTGTTTATAATGGTATAAAATGTTAATCAAAGCAGGCCATGTAAACTTGCTTTCCAGTATTATTGACATATTAACAATATTGTTTCTCAGTATTATGATTTGGCAATCTTTTGAGGTTTAATAAGAACTGTAATTGCATTCATGTTGGTCTCAATTAGTTTTATCTTTATGGCTGTTTAGTGGTTTACCAGCAGTTGAGTCGATTCATGAATACTCCCATTAACATTAACACAAACAACTTCCCCTTGTTATCTCTCAATGAATTATGAGACAGCCTGGCTCCAAAGAGACCAACAAGTGTAGCCCACAGTCTGCAGTGAAAAGCCTGCTTGTTGAGTGGATGCAACGACAGAATGTTCTTACAGGGCAAAATAGCTGCTTACAGAGGGTCCACTTCAATACAGGCAAACGTGCTGAGAAGGAACCGCTGCTTAAACAAATATTGGGGGCCAAGAGTGTGTTAAAGTATAAATTAATAATGCACGGCTTTATTTGACACATGAATGAAGCACTCAGTATTGCACGGAGGGCTGAGTTTGCCATCTATCGGTTTGGGGCTTCAGTTAAACTTGCTCAACCCAAGTTGAAAATAGACCGACCTGGAGCTGAAACAATGCATTTTTATATATTTATGTCATGCTAAAAGTTTACAAATGTATGTACACCTGCAAGTACATGGTTTGTTTTCCATCTGCCTGGTCATTAAGTTGGTAGCACCATTGTTTCAGCAGACACTGTGCTTCTTTATATAAAGCTGGTTAACGTAATGCATGTTGCCTTGTTTGGTATTTAGCGGTGGTTAATCGGATCTGTCTGGCAGCTGTTTGGCTGCTGATCTCAAGGTCACATCGACAGCTTTCTCAAAGATGTGTCTGCTGGTCTGTGATGACCATGGTTGAACTCTGACTTTTTCCTCACATGGTTGACAGAACACAATAAACCAGCCGATTTTCCAAGTGACCTTTCATCCTTATTCTCCACAGTGCCGTGATGAAGAGGAGGGCGGCCTGGGGCGATGCAATTCATTTCACCCCTGGTCTCCTCTAGGTTAATGTGTTGCCTCATTCAGAGTCTGTTTTATCTCATTAAACGTTGCTCATTTCATGTTTAGACCTGGATTTGAGTAAAACTGTCGCTGTGGTTTGTCCAGATCAGAATGTACTTTAATCGTTCTTTCGTGCACTTCAGTTTTAGTAAAGATCATCTGGTTTTGAAGAACCATTTTGCATTGTATTGATAATTCGGGATATCAAGTTATGCTTTTTTGGACACTATAAAAGTCCATTCTCCTGTGGCACCAAGCTACTGTATACAATTCTATTCGTTTTAAGTGGGACCTTCATTTCTAGTGAAGGGTGTGTTGACTTTCAAAAGGTAAGATGGCAACAGGCACTCTAATAAAAACATGCCTTTTGAGAACGGATTGCAACACATTCTAAAATCTATTTGGACTGAGACCGTTACAGGCTGACCATTGTTGAGGATTCGTTAAATAGCATATTTCAGTTTTAATAGATATTTACATATGCTTCATTTGCGAGTAACTTGTAGAGTAACTAGACAGTATTTTGCACCATTCTTTACAGAATTTGTCATTCGTTATATGGAAGAGTATCCGGGTTGTCGAGGCAGTGTGTGGTTGGAGATGCGGTAGAGAGACGGTTGTAGTTTATGCATAAGCACTGAAGACTCTTTGTGTGTGTTAAGGTGGTGCGAGGGTGACGTCAAAACCCACAGAACTATAATGAGATGCCGGATGGGTGGACCACCACCAGAAGAAATTTTCTCTCAAACTAAGAGTTTATTTGTAGTACAGAATATTTAGCTTTCAAATAAAATAGATATACCCCTCAGTTTTTGCCCTGTGAGTATCCATCTGTCAGGGATTGTCCCTGCTGCGGCGCTGATCAAAAGTCCATCTGCTGTCCATCAGCCTCACCTCACGAGTCCACATTTTGAGCACCTTTGTTAACACACCCAGGTCGTGCTGCCAAGTCAAAGGCTCTTTATGCACTCAGCACAGAACCCTTCCTCATGCTGGAGTCTATGAATAGAAGGAACGATCATGGAACATACTTACAGAACAGTAAGGAGTATGTGCACGCCGAATGAAAAGGTTATATTTACACAACTGGCGTTTCCTCCAACCTCAATGGTTTGTGAATTAAACTAATGCAGCTTTAAAGATGCAGTAAGTTTTTCCACGTAAAATATTGCATTTAGTACTTGCCAGAAATATTGCTACAGGCAGCAAATATTCAAGTAAATACAAGTGGCCACAGTACAGCAGACATACACATTTTAGGATAATGATTATGTTTTGTGCCCTGGCATCAATTCCAATGTTGTATAGGTGCAAGCAAACACCTTGATAAAAAATAATAATTCACAACAATTTTCTGACCAGTGGGAATCACACATCGATGGATGCCGTAGAATATGCTTGGTTGTTTGACCCCCAATGATGTCCACTCACATGCGATGAGGATTAGTCATATCAGTGCCCTAGATGAGATGTTTCATTGGCTGCCATGTTGTGATCACGTGACCAGCTAAATACATCCCTCAATAGGATATTTCTAAAATGCCATTAGTAACCAAAACAAGTTTGCGTGAAGCTGCCACATCACCAGTGGGTGTCAGTATAACGTCCAAGACCGCTACGGTATCAAACAGCAATAAAAGGGATCTTTAAAGATCAGTTGTGACCCTGGACCACACAACCGGTCATAAGGGTCAATTTTTAGAAATTGAGATTTATACATCATCTGAAAGCTGAATAAATACACTTTCCATTGAAGTATGGTTTGTTATGATAGGACAATATTTGGCTGAGATACAACTATTTGAAAATCTGGAATCTGAGGGTGCAAATAAATCCAAATATTGAGAAAATCATCTTTAAAGTTGTCAAAATGAAGTTCTTAGCAATGCATATTACTAATCAAAAATGTATTTTGATATATTCACAGTAGGAAATTTACAAAATATCTTCATGGAACATGATCTTTACTTAATATCCTAATGATTTTTGGCATAAAAGAAAAATCTATAGTTTTGACCCATACAGTGTATTGTTGGCTATTTCTACAAATATACCCCAGCGACTTAACACTGGCTTTGTGCTGCAGGGTCACACATAGTATGTATGTTCATCTGTCAATGTACAAAAGTGAACACGTTGAACTGGATAACTTCTTATATTGTTCACAAATTATTCAGTGTTCTTTTTTTAGAAAAATATTTCTCAGTCATTTTTCACACATCACAAAATAGTAGGAAATCAGAAAGACTCTTTGTTTTATTTAGAACAGAGCATCTCCTTATTGTTCATTATGAATGGCTGAACTGTTTTCTGACCTTTGCATGTTTTTCTCAAATACAGTGAAATATTAGAATATGTTTTAATAGAGATCGAGGAACCCTATTTAACCCTGCATCCCAGAAAACAATACATACAATCTCACTTACCATCATGGCATACAAGTTTGGAACTACATAAAGGAGAATAAATAATGAATGATTTTTAGTTTTCAAGTATTTGTTTGATTCACAGAATGCAAAAAATTATGTCCAAGTGTATTAATATATTTTAAGCCAAATGTTGCATATGGTACTTGTAACAAATGGATTTGACTTATGAGTCCATGAAATGAACTCACTTTATTGAGTCCTTGCAGAGAGTGGGGGTCAAACACATGCCCAGACCCCTAGAGAAAACACACGGAAAGATTTGAGCTGTTGTGACACGGATCTTTTTTGTTTTGGGGAGTGGTTTTTGGATATCGAAGTCTGTGCAATGGCCCATCCAATTACCCCATCAATGGGGTCAGTCTTAGGCATGTTAGTGCCTAAAAAGTGTCGGTGGGTCTTTCGGCACTGTGAAAATTCAATCAGCGTTGCCTGAAACAAATCTATCCAGTCTATAGAGTACTATCAAATCTAGAAGTATTTCATTACATTTGAATTTTAAATTAAATAAGGTCTGAATAATTGTGCTATATGTCTATTTTTAAATTACTGCCAGAATTTTCAGTATATATTTAAAAATCTAAGACATATCTTTCTATAACTACATGTATCTTATACCAGCAGACTGTAGGACATGGTGGTGATTTCCATAAATGTTCATCCACAAACATTTATAATGCTAATGCTGGAATTATGCTGTAAAGTTCAACTGTTTCCTCAATTAAAATGTTGCGTAAAACTGTCCTCAGACTTTTTTTGGGCAGAACCTGTGTGACAGAAATCAGAAATAAGTCTGATCTCACTATAAATGGGAGATTTTAGGATCCCATTCATACGCTGTCATCAGTCTAATGTCTAGTGAAGAGAGATGCTGTGGCCTTCAAAGACAGCGAATCGTTTGAAGGGTGGAAACAGTCCTCTTACTGAGGTTATGGAGATTAAGGGTTACTGTGTGCTTTGTAGAATCAAACGTAAGCTTTAAACATGAGTCATTGAAATCACAGGTTTACACTGCATCTGTTTGTGTTGAACTGTTTTTGTATTTACCTGGAAAACACCACTGCCATCTGCAAAAGTCTACTGTGGAAAGCCGTTATGTAAAAGCCGTCCAATTATGTGCATTTCATGACAAGAATAATGAACCCATTTAACAAACACATTACAGACAAATCCTCATTTAACACACGCATACATTCATCTCAAGTTTAAATTAGAGCGTACTCTCTGATACTGCTATCAGGAGTTATCAGAATCTCCAAAGAACATCTCTGTTCTGTAAGTATAAGTTAGATTAAATGACTAAATATTGATTTTGACAAGTTAATCAGTCTGGCTGATACACCATATGTTGGTCTATCAATCGCAAAAGTGCATTTATTATACCCAACTGCCATTATACTTTGTTTTCCGAAAGAAAACATTTGTTTAAATCAAGTTGACTAGCGTAATGCATGATCAGCGGAAGCTATATATTTGTTTGGCACTTAGTGAACGAACAAGAGAGAAACACCACCGCGATCACATCTGGAGATCTACTGCCAAACAAGGAAAGGAATATCCCTCACAGTAATGCACACTGATCAGCAGTGACTACTCAAATCAATGGGGAATGGGGTTTAAAGGGAAAGGAGGTTCTGGCCAAATCGGATCCATCATTTCTTTGCGCTTCACAGCTGCTCAGGAACCAGAAGGAGTGAGTTGTTGGGAAGTGACATCATAAAATGACCCCCCCAAGGCTGTGTTGACTCAATTTCCAATGAACATTGTGTAGTCGAACTGTGTATATTGTGAAATTGTGCGTATATGACCTACACTGTGTCAAGCAATATCTTTTCTTCTTCTAAGAAAAATGTAACAAAAGGGAAGACTGTAAATATTTAGTTCTATGCAAAAACACAAATGCTTTCCTATCTTTGAAATAGGTAATTTATGAGCCTACCCCAATTCATAAAAAGTACTATTTACATCAGGGACTTTAATTTCAGATCCACTGCTATCAAAACATCACTTTAAAATGACACTAATAGACCCTTGCTAAAAGCCCAGTTAACTAAACACATTACATCATAAAAAAAGTGTAACAAATGAAAGGTTTGGGTCTTGCAAAAGAGATTTCCTTATGAGGATTGGAAAGTCTGCAGAACTGCTGGGACAATCTGTGCGAGTTAAACAAGCATGTTTAATCAGGACCTGTCCCAGACTTCAGATCAGATTGTTGACAAGTCATTTATTTTCATCGCAAATTACGCCATGCTTATCCACTCATATTCCACTGCACAACGAGTCTGCAAGAGGCCTGATCAGGCAACTATTATACTGCTTGAAGACCTTTGTTAAGCATTGGCAGCTTCATTTGTTGTTTATTGCAAAGAATGGGATTTAACAGCAACCCGGCTCAAATGTCCAAAAACAAGAGGAGTACAAGGTTAAGAAGTATCAGAGTATTGGACGGTCTTAAAGCAAAATCAACCATCAAATCTGTAACCGTTTCCTGGCATCGACGAGGGAGTTTTCTCCCAATTGCAGAATTGGTGTCTCTTCCCAGAAGATGCGTTCTCTAGTGCAAGACTAAGATTCTTGTGATGCGTATGTGAATTAACTGGTGGTCTGGCACTGTTTCTGAACCATTGTTGTTTTCTGATCAACTGCATTCTATGCGTTTAAGACGTTTACCCACAACATTTGAAGACTGTTTTCCCTGTGCTTGACCTCACTGTACACAATGGAGTGTCACAAAGGAATGTGATTCGTAACAGTGTTCTCTGTCACCAGCACAGATAGTGTGTTTGGATAACCATCAGCCTGCAAAACAGAGCATGTTGACAGTCGTTACACTAGAAAGGCCTTAGGGTCATTTGGGCGGGAACAAATTCTTTCAGCTGTAACAATTGTGCTATAAAGTGACCTCATAGAGCAATTTAGCATAGCAGACCCTCCAATTCCCCGAGATCCTTTGGATTGTATTTAGTCTTTCGCAACAGAGAACTTGTTATCCTTCTCCTGCAGGATATGATTTGACCTTGTCACAGTTGAGCAAGCTCACTGTACTGTGGTAACTTATCTATCACAGGAGAGGGCACTGCATCTGTAAGTCCTCACTGTTATCAGCGGTGGCTTCCTGGTATGCGTAATGACTGTTTGCAGGCTGGATCTGGGGGGGGTTGGCTACTCTGCAGAGCAGTTCTGCTGACTGCAGTAGAGAGAGACTACCTCAGTGCGTCAGCACTCTGAAATGAATGAAGAAAAAACGAATCAATCAGAGTGACTGCAGAGAGAGAGCGGGAGAGAAGACTCTACACACTTTCTAATCCTGATCTTTTGCGTAGCTGTCCTTACATGCGCTAGTGGCCCAGAGCACACGCTCCGTAAGATGGTAAGTCTTTTCTGAGCTCTGTGTCTGTAGGGAGACGGTCTGTGCTTTAGAAGTGTGCCAGCAAAGTTTTATGCTAGTTTGTGCCATCTTGACTGCACTTTTCTCACACTTCAGTGCCTCTTAAGGGTAAGGGTACAGGAAGCAGTCCTGCAGCACTGGTGTTAATTCGGATTTATGCATGCGTGAAAAGTTTAACAGTCCTAGTCATTTATTTTATGTACCTTGCCCTATTTGTGTACGTGTATTTCTGGGAGATGTGGTGAAAAGGACACAGCGTGCGCTGGTGTCTGCGTGACATTACTGCACAGGGGAGTTACTGCAGATGGAAACGTGCAGGGGATCTGGTGCATGTCACACAAAACTGAGCTCTCTCTCAAACTCCACAGAAAATGAATTGAGATTGTTTTAGTAAAGCCTAATTATACAACTCTAAATAACATATCCTTCTTGGATTGTTTATACAGTAAATCAATGTTTTAGTAAAATGCATATTGTCTGACTGTCCCTTATTTTTGAATTCTCTCATGTAGTGAAGTACCCCCCACCCCGGTGCTATAAATCAAGATGACCTTCCTTCTTTTCTTCCTCTTGGTCCTCTCCGAGAGCCGAGCTGACAGGTTTGACGAGGCATACAGTGACCTGGAACACTACAGGACTATATACATCTCAGGTAAGAGAGGGGCAAAGGTGTGTTTATGATTGTGTGTGAGAGGAAATAGTAGAAAGAGTGGAGAAGAGAGAGAGAGAGAGAGAGAGAGAGAGAGAGAGAGAGAGAGAGGGGTTGTACTGCCCATCCCCTAAAATGGTATTCCCCCTCCAGCATTTCTTAACAGGGACACTTGCCGTAATTATCTCATCGGGTGTCGGATTAGGTGATTCGAAACCCTCTGGCTCACGTCACAAGACGCAACGGGCCGGAATTGCTTACTACAAGTGTTAAATATTTGATAAGCTATGGGGATTTGTATTTATTCATGCTGATATCTGATTATAGTAGTAATCAGCCTCCCCCAACCGCATCTTCAAAATATCAATTGTGTGAACAACAATATAGTAAGTATTGATTAGGATAAAAACAACACGTTGTGCCCTGGCAAGGAATGATGCAATGACAAATGATAACAGCTATCTCTGCAATGCTAATCTGTTTTTGCCCAATCAACCACATCGAATGCACAACAAGACTTGGTAGCTTGGATTCAATCTTCGATTTCTTTTTAGGGCCGTGCCAAGTAGCCCCAGTGAAATCACATGCTTTCTTGCACAATATAGCACCAGTGCCTTTAAAACATTTTTGGTTGAAGTTTTGACAAAGACGCATTCCTGTAGCATAAGTTGAGTTTAATTGTAGTTTAGCTGCAGCGTGTCTTGGTTGACTGGATAACATGCAAGTCTTCACCAGATCCATAGATCTAACAGGGCGTTGTTGGGAACTCTTAACTCAGGTTATTTGACATCGAGAGTCTTCATCATTTAGCCTGGTAATGAAGAAGAGTATTGGAGAGTTTTATCTAGACAAACACATTCCTCTAAGATTTAATTATAAATGAAAACACTGGTTTTACCTTGGACGATATACTCCAATCATGTCTCCATTGGGTCCCGAATACATCGTTATGAGAACCAGATGACTTTAGCAAATAGCAAAAACTTTAAGAAACTGAGAGCAGGCCACAGTGTTCCCATGACCTCCACAGTTGTTTCTCCATGATTACATTTACTGCATGATTTACTGTATATCGATGACAAACTGATAAAGCATCCATAAGTGAAAAACGAAGCCACCATGTAAATATGGACCATATTAAAAGCCCTCTTCAACTCTTCTAGATGTACCTGTCTTCTCTCTGTGATTACTGATCCCACAACACATCTGGGAAATTTGCCAGCCTATTTTTTTCATATCCTATTTTGTAACATGTAAAATGAGGAAAGCTTATCATAGCCAACAGCCCTACCCTAAACTATTTATAGTTACAATAGGTACAAAAGTGCAATAATGTAGTTTTTCGATGATGGATTTAAGAAAAAGAAACTGCCACACATTTCTCTAATAATTTGTGCACTGAAATGGTTGCAAAACCTATGGAGTGCCTTCATACACAGTCACTTACGTTTCTGTCATAAATATTTAGGGAAGTTTCCATTTCTCTGAAATCTTAAAACACAATTATTTATGTGTTTGCATAACCACAAAAGCCTGTAGCAATAGACAAAGATGAATTCAAGCTATCATCTTTGTGAAACTCCTTGAGTTATTGAACACTAACCAATGCAACAGGCCTTGGGACAAAAATAAAAAAATCAGAGTAGAGGCTATTAACTCAGTCGCAATCTGCATTTTGTTTCTTTGAATGACAATCTAAATATCTCTTTCTTTGACTTTCAGAAAACGGTCCCAGACTCTCGGTTGACACAGCACAACCCAAAGTAATCTCTCAACGTGGTGGCAATGCCACACTGCAATGCAAGTTCAACCGGGATCCCTCATCTCCACCAAATCCCAAACTGAGGATTAAATGGACTAAACTGACTTCAGACTATCTGAAGGAAATCGATGTGTTCGTAGCTATGGGCTTCCACAAAAAGAGCTACGGTCGATTCCACGGCCGTGTACACCTGCAGGATGCCGGCAAGAATGATGCTTCACTAGTTATCACTGACATCACTCTGGAGGATTATGGGAAATACAAGTGTGAAATCATCGATGGCTTGGAGGATGATACAGCAGTTGTCTTACTTGACCTGCAAGGTAAAGCATAGATTTATGTTGCTAATATACCTGGATTGTCCTGGTCTCTCTAGCGACATTTAGCCATGCACATCAACAATGTCTCACAGATTTACATTTTGTTCCTGAGGATTCAGATGCTGGTGTGGTAATGTAACTACCATGCATTAAAACTAGATTTACTAGCAGGATTTCTTAGGTCAAGTTTTGCTAGTCAACAACATGACTAGGCACATCTACCACGTAGACCAGCACCCAACAATAATCTTTACAAAAGTAATGTCTTAGACAGTTGTCATTTGGTTATATTAATATTTTGTGTACATATCCTGCTTCCTTCAAACATAACTTAAGATAGGTAAGATGAAAAATGCCATTGTATGACTGGCTGAACACAGTTTATGCATCCTTGGCTGTTCCTCAAGGCAATTAGCTATGAGATAGCATTGTGCTGACTCTCTTCACACTGTGTGCAATGTAAACACTATTCAATAGTCGTATAATACAGAATAGAACAACTTATAAATCTAGACCATCAGCAAGATCCTGACATAAGAGCTGTCATTGACAAATAATGGGACATTTATTTGGTCCTTGCTCTGCATTCTTGGCATCATTTCAGTTGCATACAATACATTTTTATTTACTTTAGCTGATGCATTGGAGAAAACATAAATTTATCAATCAAGAATTTGATTATCGCCAGATTACACAGATCTAATCAGGGAGCGTTTTTAAAGACTCATATATGCAAACAAATACAATTTGAATACATCTTTTGCTCTTCGGGTTTCTACAGGCATTGTTTTCCCATTTTTTCCTCGAATGGGTCGTTACAACCTGAACTTCGCTGATGCTGAGAAAGCTTGCCGAGACCAGGATGCCATCGTAGCATCTTTCGACCAGCTGTACGACGCATGGAGAGACGGGTTGGATTGGTGCAATGCAGGGTGGCTCAGTGACGGATCGGTGCAGTACCCCATCACCAAACCCAGAGAGCCATGTGGAGGCAAAAACACCATTCCTGGTGTGAGGAACTATGGGATGCGTGACAAGCAAAAGGAAAGATATGATGTCTTCTGTTTCACCTCGAACTACGAAGGTTTGTCCTCACACACTGTTTGAAAGACGTTTGAAATAGGCTAGCTTCTCCAAAAAAACTAAAGCAATTGATGTGATGCATAATGTATGAAAGGAAAAACTAAGAGTTCAGCCATGCAAAGAATCTCTAATATGCTCTTCCTCATGTTAAATACCCTTACTGCATATTATTTGAGAATAAACACTTTTCCCCTTTCTCTTCTCCAGGACGTTTCTATTATTTGATACACCCTTTCAAACTTACGTATGACGAGGCAGTGGGGGCGTGTCAAAAGGACAACGCTCAGATCGCCAAAGTCGGGCAGATGTACGCAGCGTGGAAGCTGCTGGGCTACGACCGCTGTGACGCAGGCTGGCTGGCGGACGGCAGTGTACGCTACCCAATCTCAAGACCACGCAGACGCTGCAGTCCCACGGAGGCCTCCGTCCGCTTCTCTGGTTTCCCAGACAAGAAACACAAACTCTACGGCGTCTACTGCTTCAAGAACGACAACTGAGCGTACCAACTGTATAACTCGCTAACTAAGCGTAATAATGTAAGGAGTTAGTTCGAGTGCATTAAAACTGTGACAAAGTCTCTAGATACTGTAATACGGAAGGATTTGAATATAAAATAAGTGATTGGCGTTTGTTTCTGTAGGATTAGGCACCTCAGGCGCCCTCTTCCCTTTAAATCAGGACTTCGCTATAAGACGGAAACAGGACAGGAATAGTATTCATTGGGTGCCGCAGAAATGATAGCTACTGGTTCCAGGTCTGAATGATCTTGTATAGTACTGCAGTGCTGAAGGAAGAGATATTTGGTGAGATTGCTGAAGAAATTCGTTCTTCCATTTAGCATGCAGTAGCTTGAGGGATGTTCTAGAACAGAATGACAGCAAAGCTTAAATCCTTTGAACTGATACCTTTGGGCACTTTATCATTCAGAAACATCATATCTCATATAAATAGCATGTGGAAAATATATTTTCTATTAACAGGAAAACAAATTCAATGAAAGTGCTAAACACCATACAGTACAGCCATGGCACAATGAACACATTTTTTCTTTTGCCATCCTTACAGGGTGCTATATTGTATTATTTTCTAAAAGCATACCTTTTTTAATTTAGTTTTATGTGTGGACCAAACCATGTTGAGTAATAAGTCGCATTGTTAAGAAAAAACATTGTTCTGTGATTTTTTTTAACTATTGAAATATACAAGTAGAGTGTTTATAAATGTATGTTAATTATCTTTTTCTTGAAACTATGTGTTTATACAATGTCTCCCCTACGACACAATGTAAGAAATTGTATCAACCTCATCACATCAAACGTTATTTGTGTTCAGGACGATGAAGAAATCTGTGGTTCATACCACAGACATAATAACAAAACCATTGTGTTTCAAAAGTATATCTTGGTTTGTTTTTAGTATTTCTGATCAATTCATGAAACCACAGAAAACCTATCCTCAAACAGCCCATAGCAATGGTGCCAAATGTGAAAATGTTAGTACAAATTCGTTTACTAGTAGAAAGCACACGGCCCAGTTTCTAGCACATGTGATGAGTAGTTTTAGTCTATGCATGTTACTGTTTACAAATAACAAGACTGAAGTGGTTAAAAAGACAACAGTGCTAATGATCAATGTGTTACTTAGTAAAACAGCACAAGGAACTTAATTTTCTCTTGTTGGAAAAAAAGACCTTGCAGGAAAAGGTTTACTTGTTTAAAAAATAATGGCACAACAAAAAAAAGTGCACAGTTAGCATGCTGCATTCAGTCGTTATTACTCTATGAAGCAGTAGACCTTCAAAAAAACACGTCAAAGCCATGGCATTTGGTAATAAACCATTAAAACAGACTGCCAAGCTAAGTTTTATTCTTCTTATTATTACCATTAGGGTCAACACAGCCGATGTAGAACTCAAGGTCATGTGTGTTTTAGCCACTATATGACCAGCTCCACCAAAAAAAAGAAACCAAGGAAAAATAAAGTTCTAAATATTGGTGTTGTTTCAAAATACTGTATTCACATTCATTTCATTATTCATGTTGTATTGACTCTGGCAACTGTACGTGTGCCTTGTTTACAAAACTTCAAAATCTATTTTAGAACTGAATGTTTAGACATGTCTTTATAGGCAAAGTTAACATTTTTCACTCTTGTTTCATGTACATAAAGTATAATTAAAGGGATCATTTGACTGTAGAAATGTGGAAACCCCCCTTGACCCAAAAAAATAAACAATTAGTCAAAAACATATTTGGTTTGGTTGTTTTTAGAAAAGCACACTGAGAAATTATGGAAATATTACAGAGGTCTAGTTTTCACAGTCTGGGACATTTCTCACACTCTGCCAAAATAAAGAAATTGCAAGAAAAATATATTTCAGGTGACTGGCTTAACAAATGATCTCCTCAGAATTAAAAGCCCAAGAGCATTAAGGCAGGAAAACGTTTGCATATCTCAAAAACTGTTAAAACTATTGTTTTAATCATATCTTTCCAACCATAAATATCTGAGAATGATGGTATCACAATCATTGGTTCTTTCGCTGGAACCCTGTAACAGAAAAGCTTGTCCACCTTATTCAACTGTGTTTACTGTAAATAAACAGGTAATTGGACCTTTTAAAGGTGGGACTTCCATGAGCGGTTATATTAAGCGTTAACGAGTTTTCTCTTAGTTTAGTTAGTTCTATCTCTTAGATAGTTTTCTCCAAGGATACTTCATGGTATTAGGGGGAGACATATTTCTAATGAACATTTTATTGGACAAAATCTAACTAATCTGCAAAAATAATCAAACTAGAAGAGTCCTAGAAAATCATTTTGGTCTATTTTCTCGGACGAAATGGAGAAACTAAATGTTTGATCAGTTTTAGAAAATACGCAAGCAGACTAGCAGAAAGTTAACCCACAGACATGGACTAATGCCACAATACTACAATTTCATGGGTCTTTAACTAAAGTTGGCCATGGCCGCGGTGTATTTTAAGTTACTGAGGTCAGGTAAAAAGTAACAGTCGTAGCCTCATCTGGTCTAGATGTTATTTTGTTTGCCAAATCTCTCAGAAAAACACTACCAAAATCTTGCCAGAGTTAAAAGATGTAATATCAAAATTAACATTGTTCACCTTTAGCATCCATGTCCTTAATTGTAACGTTAGCAAGTCAGTCGATCGATCAGAAAGTCGTCGAAACAGCGCACGTGTCTGTTCGTTACGGTCACGTCAACTTCAAGATGGCGCCGCGCGCTGTGCGGGGGGGGGGGTCTCCGTAACCGTTACATCGCCCTCTTTTGGTCAACACCATCCACAGCACCAAGGTAACGGCGCGTTCTGTCAGAAGAATTAGCGCGGGATTTTTGTGAAATACAAACAAACAAGAACACACACGGTTTAAACGTGTTCACAATATTCTAATAGCGCTTTATTATTCAAAATCTCACAGTTCATTCGTCGTTATGTGTATCTTCAGCAATAAATTAAACTTCTATGGCTTCATATAACATTTGTAATAATGTTTGACAAAAATGCTAGTTCATTCAAACACATACAGTATTCATATTTTCATATTTTACCATGACATTCATTTAAAAAAAGTAAAAAATGGTTATATTACAAATGCGCATATAAAAAAACACCGGATATATTTTGATGCCATATGAGAATATGATTATGAGAGTGTACAATGGTTTGATGTTATCGGAGTAATTCTCACAACCAGTGGAAGACGATGTTGAAGATTTGTTTTCCAGTCATGATTTGCAGTCCTTTCAGCATTGTTTGTCCTCCAGCCCCGTGACATCTCTTTTGAACCCCCCTCACCACAATGTGAAACAATATAATGCGTATTGTTCTTTTACTCTTGCGTACTGTACTTGTTCTGTTTATACTCTGCTCGTACCATCGTCCTCTCTTATTGTGCCAGAGAGAACTGGAAATCCAGTTCTTCGGAAGCAAAAGTTACGGATGAATTAAACAAAATAACAATCACCATTCACAGCTGTTTCTACTTGTTCATTATCTCTACTATATACATTTCAACCAGAACCCCCCTCCCCATGTTAAATCATTAAAACATTATTACAATATGCAATGTTGACTGTTGCATAGTCAAAGTACACTCTCAGTGGGTGGGTGATGGTGTTTTTTTTGCAGTCCCTCAGGGTAATTCACTTCTCGGCTCTAAAACATTCATCAGGCACATGGTTTGGCTTCGCCTCTTTAGACTTTCTCTGCAGCTCTGGAAGAAGATCAGTGTCTGGAATCGTCTGCTGTTTTTGACCAGACATGACGGTACTGCGTCGACTCGCTATGGCGTCTCTTACTGTTGTTGTAATAGTTATTGTTTTGATATTTGTGTGCATACATCTTCTGGTAGGTAGATGCTGCAGAATAAAAGTAAAAAGATGTTCATTTAAAAGGATAGTTTACATTTATTATGTCATTATTTACTCGTCCTCACTTCCAAAACCATGGGACTTTCTTTCTTAAAGGATTAGTTCACTTCCAGAATAAAAACTTCCTGACAATTTACTTTCCCCATGTCATCCAAAATGCTCATGTCTTTCTTTCTTCAGTCAGAAAGAAATGTGAGTTTTTTGAGGAAAACATTCCAGGATTTTTCTCAATATACTGGACTTCAATGGCAGCCAATGGGCTGAAGGTCCAAATGCAGCTTCAAAGGGCTCTACATGATCCCAGCCGAGGAATAATGGTCTTTTCTACCGAAATGATTGGTCATTTTATAAAAAATGTAACCACAAATGCTCATCTTGCACTAGCTCTGCAATGTGCATGCGCTACTTCATGCACTTCAAAATCACATTGGAAATGTCACGCATGGTTAGTTCATCTCTGTACCTCGGTTCAAAAAGGTAGGGTAAGTCGAAAAACACCATCTCACTTTCTCCTCCAACTTCATAATCATCCAACATTGTTTTACCTTTTTTTGTAAAGGGCTTTTGACTTTTTTTGCACACTCACTTTGTAAACACTGGGCTGGTACTTCTGCCAATGTCACGCATGACCTTTCCAATGTGACAATGTAATGCTAGAGATTTGTAGCTAGAAAGTATATCAATTTGTATGTTTTTGTAGAAAATGACCAATCGTTTCACTAGATAAGACCCTTATTCCTCGGCTGGGATCATGTAGAGCCCTTTGAAGCTGCATTGAAACTGCAATTCAGACCTTCAACCTATTGAAGTCCACTATATGGAGAAAAATACTGGAATGATTTCCTCAAAAACCTCAATTTATTTCAGCTGAAGAAATGAAGACATGCACATCTTGGAGGACATGAGTTTAGGTAAATTATCAGGATTTCTTTTTATTCTGAACTAATCCTTAAAGTGGAACTTAAAGAAAACTATTTCAGTATGTCTCGAATAAGACATTAGTCTGGTAACTAACTGAAATAAGTTACTAAATTTGCAGTAAAACTGATATACAAGTAAAGCTATTATAAAAAAAAAAAAATACAAATGCCAAAAGCACAACAAAATCTAAATATAGACAAATTCAAAATGTTTATATACAAATATCTAAATGTTATTATAATTAATAACACCAGTGCACATCTATTTATTCAGTCAGTGACTTACGATTCAAGCATGTGATTTTGGGCTTGTCCCAGTGGCCGTCTTCTCGGCATCTGATAGTGGGAACGTGTCTTTGGATGAAGCCGTCCTTGCAGTGGTACCTGACCAGAGA
>CM050435.1:23047654-23077654 GCA_027564155.1 Gymnocypris eckloni scoliostomus
TAGACTATGTCCTGACTCCGAACACTGAACGAACAGCTTAATGAATAATCAGTCAATGAAAATAAAACCTTTATTACAGACAAGGACGTTCCAAAAGCAACTTGTTTAACACGAAATACTTCAATTCTGTTGTTGTTTTTTACTAAGTATATCAGCCATAAGATTTTTTTTTTTTGGAAAATAAAATACGACAATACCCATATCTTTCGTCTCCTCTGAGAGAATATGTGCCGTTATGCAGCAACAGATGCCGAAAGCCCGGTCAGCTTTTAATTTCACTTTCTTTAGCTTAATGAATTGACTGGAGGTTAAAACTTCTTCACGGGCATATTGCGCTCATGCAGTTTGCTAATTGTTTGTGTGGTATGCACTGCTCGCCTTGTTTGTTTTTAATCACTGATTGCAAAATGATGGACAATGATTCACATTTCCCGTGATAATAACATTATTTTAATTTTCGTTTTCTTTCTTGCTGCAATAAGGTTGAAATAGTTAAAGATCTGTATTCGCGCAGGCGCAGTGAGGGCACTGCGTTTAGGGCAGTCGGTTCGTAGCTCTGCTTCAATTGTGCTTTACCCTCACGAGGAGCGACCAAAATTTCTGACATGTCACCGTCCTGATTGCCTGTCAGGAGAGGCTAATCGCTTCTCGTTTCCCCCTGTACACTGAACGAACACAGCAGGACAAAACTGAAATTCAGCCCGACTCAAAAAAAGAGTCAGAATTGCTGAAAATCGGATGAAAATCACACAGTGTATGCCCGGCCTTAGAGGAGTCTCCACGAGCCTCTTGGACACATTGTGATGCATTAATTGATTCCAGCTGCTTTCACAGTAAAGACCCATGTGCCAATTACAGTCGCCTTCCCAGAATCCTAAGGGGCTTCACCTTTAAGTGTCGGAATCAATACCAGCCCTGCTTCACGTCATCAGAGGAGAATGGCTAGACTTCATCATCCTTCAAGACTGTCCACAGCCATGTGATAAAGAGATTCAGAGTTGTTTGTCATAGTTAAAGCCACATGTCCTCATATTTGAAGTGCTTCACTGAGCATTTGATAGGTAGGCTACTAACAACTAACTGTGAAACAAAGCTCAACCTGAATGCCAAGAAGACACTCTCTTATGTTAATGTGATTTGAACCCTCACATTATCATTTTTATTTCCATTTCATGCATATCAAAGCCTACATAAAACAATGGCAATGGCCCCTACTTTGTTCCACCTTCAAGCCTCATGTAATAGTTTAAAGAAAATATGAAGACCTGGTATCATATTTTAATATGGTCCTATATGCTAACATTAGTTATGTAAATCAACAGCTAACACAAAAGAACATCTACAGCATCTTTTAAGCTTAACTTCTGGATACAGTGTTTTCAGTTCATGATGGATTATTAAATGCTGTTAAAATAGTTTATTGTTAGATCACGATTTCCAACAAACCGACCAAAAATGATGTCCTTGGTCTTACTGTACACGTTCAATTGCTCTATGATTGCTAATGTCTTCTCAGTGGTGTTTAAGCACATTGCTTTGTGGTTGCTCGGGTATTGTAGGTGGTTGCTAGGTTCTTCTAAGTGGTTACTTATTATATCCACTCCCATGTCTTTAAGATATTCCAGTTGCATAAACATAGTCACTATGTTAAGACTAACTCTCAAGAACCACTAGTCTGAACATCTAGCAGTTAACTAAATGGTAATCAGTCTTACTGTTGGGATTTAAATTATACCAATCTACCTTTTATGTAACGGACTTTAAAAAAATAATGTTAAGACCAGTCTTGAAGAAAAAAGTGACATTACCATTAAATGGATAGTTCACCCAGAAATGAAAATGATGTCATTAATTATTCACCCTCATGTCGTTCCAATCCCATAATACCTTTGTTCATCTTCAGAACAGAAATGAAGATATTTTTGATGAAATCCAAGAGCTTCCTGACCCTCCATAGCCAGCAATGTAACTGAAAAGTTCCCAGACTAAGAACATTGTGAAAATAGTCCATGAGACATCAGTGGTTCAACTGTAATTTTTAGGATGCTACAAAATATGTTTATGTGTGCAAAGAAACCAAAAATACACATGAACATGTCACATGGATAATTTTAATGATGTTCTTACCAGAGCATGTGAGCGGAGCTGAGTGGTGAGAATTTCGCTCCCGCTCACGCAGGTGTCGCTCCCCGCTCCACCGTCAAAGTCGGACCAGATCGCTCCGCTCAATTCCGCTCCCGCTCATCTACAATTTCATCCGCTGTGAAATCGCTCCACGCCGCTCAAATTTAAATTACTCTGCATGCCTAAGACCTGCCGTTTTCAACGAAGCCGCCTTACGCCTGCGACAAACTGTCTGCGTGGCAGACGTGGAGCGGGTTTGTTGTGTGACTGCTGCGGAAAAATCCGCTTCACTTCTATTCTGTCGTGGAGCCACAGTTGCGGTGGTTGGACCACACCTGATACGCCGTATTCCGCAGGCAATGTGGCTGCTCTAATCTGTTAACATGGGTGCGGAAAGGAAAATCAACACGCTGCAAACACGCTCCATGACGCGTCCGCCCACGCAGCCTATATCCTATAAAGAACTCACAGCAACAGCAACATCAGTCAAAATAGAACATATATCACCACATTCCTGATCATGTTTAACATTATCATCTATTTTTTGACAGGAATTGTGCACCTGTATGACCTGTCGGTTTGCTTTTGGAAATATTTGAACTCTCGTTACTGGAATATCTTCACAACGTTTTTAAAGTATAGGCTGATGGTTTTGTTAATTGTTGAAGGCACAGGTGAATTCAGGGTGGATTTGTGCATGCCCTAGGCTCGTGGTGTGAGCGGTATCGGAGACAGAGCGATCGCTCCAGCCTTTGGATAAAACCCGGGACTATATTTTGCACATGCTCTGGTTCTTACTATGTTTCTGGGTCTGGGTCATTTCAGTTACATTGCTCTCTATGGAGGGACAGAGAGCTCTCAGATTTCATCAAATATATCAAAAGTTGTGTTCTGAATATGAATGAAGGTCTTGTGGGTTTGGAATGACATGAGGGTAAGTAATTAATGACAGAATTGTACATTTTGGGTGAACTAAACCTTTAATATAATAGTCTAAGTTTGCAGCTTAGATGTAGATCTAAGCCGGTCTATTGCTATTGCCTTAGCAAGCACTGCTAACAATATCATAGCAAGACATGTCAATTTCAACCCAATCAAATTCTTTTCTGCTGAATATTCCACTAAAATACGCACATTACAGAAGTTCAGTGTTTTGCAAACGTCATTTCAAGCTGGCTTTAATTAGTTTCCGAAGCCTTCTAAAAGTCACAACCTAAATGTGGGACCTACTCAAGTCATGCCTGGATAAGTATGACGAGGCGACTAAGGGAAAATGTACTCATCGTTTACGTAGTCCCACTAATGTTCCTGGGAACATGCCAAGTAAGTCAGTTGGCTCTGCAATGGCTCATTGAATTTCTCAGCCTTTGTGAGAAGTGTGGTGGGTGTAAGGGAAGAGGCAGTACTGTCGCTGACTCCGTGACCTTTTCTCTGAACCCTATTGTTGGCACATATTTGCTTTCTATCCTCTGGACACCATACCGCACACCCTCTGGAGGATGAAGCCTGCCAGATGTGGTGAACTTTGTGGTTTGGTTTGCCCATTCTTACTGTTTGGACTGACTGCTATAATGCATACAATTTGCGTCAGTGGATTTATTAAACAGCCATAGCTCACTATTTAGAAACTAGCACCCTAAAATCATAACATATTCCACCCAACAGCTCTTACCAATAATTTAAGAGTCATATTTTCTTCCACTTCAGTGGAACTCTATCAGGTAATCAGACATTTAAATGTTTAAAATATGCAATCATTGCAACATTTAAAAAATAAACCAGAAGATACAATAGACATTATGCGTTGGCGTGAAAGTGACGTGATAAAATCGCTTAGCAAATTGCTATCATGCATCATCCAAAAAACATTTCTTCAAGAATTTCCTATATAAACTCAATTAAAGCAACTGTATAGCATCATGTTAGTGTTGGTTTCATACCTTGCTCACAGAGGGGTCCTGAATAGCTGGGCAGACAGACACAACTGAAAGTATTTAACCCATCAATGCAAGTTCCTCCATTGCGACAAGTGTTTGACTGGCATTCGTCAACGTCTGGAGGAATTACAATATGAAAATGTCTTACTTTACTTAGAAACTCTAAACGTGTTAATCAAAAGTGAGTAAAACTATTTAAGGCTTCAAACCATTTTCACAATGTTCCCCACTGTATCCAGGCATGCAGACACATATGTTTCCTTTTCCATTAGAAAAGCAAGTTCCACCATTTTCACACACACTGACAGAGCAAAGTGTGAGACCTAAAATAACAAAGCAACATCCATTAGTGGATAGACAAGTCCATTATGGATAAGTGGACTACAAAGCAGAGTAATTCAATAATTTTGTAAACCTCAAGAAAGGAACTATCGAAATTACTAATACAGCACTGCACAAATTAAGCAATAATCAATGTGAGTTACAAAAATATTATGTGGAACTGTACCTTGCAAATCCTCTATATGGCTCTCAACAGTGTAGCTGGAATCGGTCCAGACTTCTGGTTTTCTTGTGGTGAACTCTTCCCTGGATGGTGGTTGTCCTTCAACAATTGAGGACTCGCCACATCTTCATAATCTACAACATTCTCTACAAATGCCACAGTACTTGTGGCTTTGGGGGTGGTGAAAACGTCTTCTGTAGCAGAAGTAGTTGCCCTATCCAGGACCCGAACGGGTTCTTTCATATTTAGGTTTGTAGCAACACTGGTGGTGGGAGAACTGGAAACTTGGTTAAATGAAGTGAGAGGCTTCTCGGTTGGGAATCCAAATGTGGAAAGTGATATTTCTTGTGTTATCTCTTCTGAAGTCTCTGATGACTTCACTGAGCTGGTTGTCTCTTCTGGAAGTAATTTTTGGAATAGATCAGTTTACTTGGGAGCTTGAATTCCCTGATGACTGGACTGAGGTGGTTGTCTCTTCTGAATGTGATCCGTAGATTATTTCAGTTTCTTGGGAGCTTGAAGTCCCTGATGACTGGACTGAGGTGGTTGTCTCTTCTGAAAGTGATCCTTGGATTAGATCAGTTTCTTGGGAGCTTGAAGTCCCTGATGACTGGACTGAGGTGGTTGTCTCTTCTGAATGTGATCCGTAGATTATTTCAGTTTCTTGGGAGCTTGAAGTCCCTGATGACTGGACTGAGGTGGTTGTCTCTTCTGAACGTGATCCGTAGATTATTTCAGTTTCTTGGGAGCTTGAAGTCCCTGATGACTGGACTGAGGTGGTTGTCTCTTCTGAAAGTGATCCTTGGATTAGATCAGTTTCTTGGGAGCTTGAAGTCCCTGATGACTGGACTGAGGTGGTTGTCTCTTCTGAAAGTGATCCTTGGATTAGATCAGTTTCTTGGGAGCTTGAAGTCCCTGATGACTGGACTGAGGTGGTTGTCTCTTCTGAACGTGATCCGTAGATTATTTCAGTTTCTTGGGAGCTTGAAGTCCCTGATGACTGGACTGAGGTGGTTGTCTCTTCTGAACGTGATCCGTAGATTATTTCAGTTTCTTGGGAGCTTGAATTCCCTGATGACTGCACTGAGATGGTTGTCTCTTCTGAAAGTGATCCGTAGATTATTTCAGTTTCTTGGGAGCCTGAAGTCCCTGATGACTGGACTGAGGTGGTTGTCTCTTCTAAAAGTGATCCTTGGATTAGATCAGTTTCTTGGGAGCTTGAATTCCCTGATGACTGGACTGAGATGGTTGTCTCTTCTGAATGTGATCCGTAGATTATTTCAGTTTCTTGGGAGCTTGAAGTCCCTGATGTCTGCACTGAGGTGGTTGTCTCTTCTGAACGTGATCCGTAGATTATTTCAGTTTCTTGGGAGCTTGAAGTCCCTGATGACTGGACTGAGGTGGTTGTCTCTTCTGAACGTGATCCGTAGATTATTTCAGTTTCTTGGGAGCTTGAAGTCCCTGATGTCTGCACTGAGATGGTTGTCTCTTCTGAAGGTGATCCTTGGATTAGATCAGTTTCTTGGGATGAAGACATTACTGCTCTAAGACTATCTGTAGGCAGAATGGTGGTTTCTGAACTTTGGGTTGTGGATTTTGTTTGGGTTTGGACACTAGTGAAAATCAATGGTGTTGTGTCTTCTGCAGAACCTTCAAATACTTTAGTTGCTTCATCATATGCACCAATGCTAATTTCTTCAGTTTCTTGAATGAGAAGTGATGGAACAATAGTTGTAGAAAAAGGTTGTTTTGAGAATGCTTCAGTTGGCTGATCACCAGAGCTTATGTCCTCAGAGATGGTGAAGATTGTACTTATATATTTTTCAATCTCAGGCACCAACGAAGGACTCTTAGTTGTACTTGTGTCTTGGTCTTTTTCAGAGTGTGTAATATAAGGGGTGCTTTCTTCGGTTATTGCCTCCGTTTGAAAAGTTGAAACCACCCGAATCGTAGGCTCTGTACTGGGCAAAGCCAAACTAACAGGTTCCCTTGGCTCTTTGGCATGAGAACTTGTAGAGCTATGAGATGAAATGGTGAAATATGGAGATAAAGTTGTGTGTTTTGATTCTTCTGCTGCATATATAGCCTGTCCTGAGCCATCGTCTTCAGTGGAGGTTGAGCCCTCAAAATCTTGAGTTTCTGGTTTAATTTCTTTGTTTTCTGTTCTCTTTATTTCTACAGTGTTGGATTCTGCAGTTGTAACAATTGGTCCTTTGGTATTACAGTCCACTCCAAAGGCCAGTGTAGTCTTCTCCGTTTTAGCTATTTCAGTCTCGTCGGTAGCCACCACATATAGGTCTTTAGTCGTTTCCAGTGTGTCATCTGCAGAACCCTCCAAGGTGGTCAATTCCTCTTCATCATCTGTTGTGCGCATCCCCGAACCTTCTTCGTATGCTAAATGATATGGCTTGTGGGGTCATTTCTTGACTAGGAGATTTGGTTGAAAATGTGGGCAGCTCTGTCGTGGTTATACTTTCAAAGCTCTTTGTTGATAAATGAGGCTCAGTTGGGCTTCTGGTCGTTGATCCAGATTCGTCTGTTTCAGGGGAAGATATGGTGCCTTCAGCATCCGCTGTAAGTATTTCATACATAGGAAGTATCTCATCATCTGGGATGTTTTTGTCTGTTGGTGGGATAGCAGTGTCAAACTGGTCTCCTCTAGCCTCCTGAGTTTGGTCAGTGTCTGGTTTCAGAGTCAACTTGTGCTTTCCGTTAATGAAACTCACTGTTGGGGTGATGGTGACAGAAGCTGATGTTTCACCTATAAGGACTCCACTGCCTAAAGGTGGCTTACGTAGAGTAGAAAGCCCTGGTTCTTGAAGGAATTGTAGAATAGCTTCAACTGCTTTAGTATCAACAGTAACAGTATCAACTGCAAACAAAAAAAACGAAAAGACATTACACACACCTGAGTGAGTTAGCTTATACTGAGTAAGCAAAAAAAGCTAATCAAATATAATCTACTGTAAATCCTGCTTCCATATTCAGTATGCTTCCAACCTCCTTGCCAATTTTTCAAATTACTTTATAGACATCTTTGACACAAGTACTGGATATACTGTATATTCAACTTAATGACTTGAGTCTCACTTGAGGCAAATAAAATGCTCAAGTCAGTTATGATTTTGGCAGTCAAATATGAATGATTGTTTTTACATAAGTAATGGCCCTACTTATATACAGAGAAAGGCTTATTATACATTATATTCAGTGATATATCTGTGAGACCCTAAAGTCATTATACTGCAAAATTACAAGACTCTTTTCATTTTTAAATAGCTCAAAACTACAAAGTCATTCCAGCTACTGTTACATTACGCTGTTAAAGTATGTGAAATATAGCCAGACATTTTCCTACATGCTCAAGTCCTCAATAACATACATAACAAAATATATTTTGGGGTTTAACTAGCAGGCACACATGGTCTGTAGACTGGACGAGGTAAGGGAAAGTAATTAGCTTGCAGTGATTACCTCGCTGATTGTTTTAAGGGGCTTTGCCATTTGAACCGGGAGGCATTTGTCTGTGGCTTTGAGAGCTACTCTTTCTCACACTTTAACAGTATCACACGGTATAAATGGGTCAGCTGAATAATGTCGACCCACAGGATCTACAAGACAGGAACACTGGCTGCAGTCTATTTACAGATGTTTATCAACCTCAGTCAACACTCTTTCCAGCAACACGGGAAGTCGATTAAGGTCATGTGAAGGCATGGAAGATCTGTTTCTCTTTTATTCTTTATGCATATAGGCAGCACCACTAGTTTAGCTATACTTCTGGATGAGGTAAAGATTTGGCACAAACCAAATATTAAAGTAATTGCATGAAATTAAAAGACCAAGTCCAAATCTTTTGTTTGCAAGACAGCAGTAGGTGTCTCGATAGAGTCAAATGTGGCCTCTCTTTAGCCAAGATCTACATTCATTTTGCATCTCAATGTTTCCTAAACCAAGTCACTCATTTACAACATGCTGCTTTGAATATGCAACAATCATAAAAACACTATCACACCAAAATACGAAAGGACAAGCAAAACTGGTTCAAGGCGTCAGTGCATTGTATACTTGTGTACAGTCTTGCTCTGGTAACATTAGCTTCTATATGAACTTTATTTGCATAGACGTAATTTTATGAATTCCATCTGACCTACCTGATTGATTATTCTGCTTAACATTGTATACGAACATGTGGACGCCCAGTAGAACGTCCTTCTTGACATCAATCTGTTGGCTGTGCAAGTTCACTTTACTTAAATCTGGGGTTAGCGAAGTGGATTCAGCCAAGTCCAGACTTCCTTCAGTCATGTTTGCTGTGGTTTCATTCTCTTTGTACACAATTTTCGGCTTGTCTGTTTCTCCTTGCAAGTCTTTAGTAAACACAGGTGAAGTAGAAATCACACTCTCAGGAGTATACATGTCACCACTCTGCTACCCTCCGTATCATTGTCTCCTCCATGCGGAGTATCCATCGGAGGATGCGCGGCCCCTACGGTGGGCTGGCGGGGAAGCTGGTTAGAGAAGAAGGAATCTGAATAATTGGGCATTTCAGGTGTGGTAGGGACTGAGAGTCGCTCAGGAAAGGAATTAACTACACCATGTGGTACCCCTTGGACCAAGGAGCTGTCAGAGTCAATAAATGTGGTTGTGGTTTCCATATCCCAAACTGTCTCAGCTTCAGTTGGTACAACAGCAATGACTTCAGCAGAGGGATTCACTTCAGGAGCGCCTCTGTCGCGTGGAGCCATGCTTGCAGAGAACATGGATGGTGGCTGTTCTCTGGTGCTATGGGCAGGCATAGAGGAGACTAAATCTGTATAATGTGGAATATCAGGCGTGGTAGGGGTAGCTGAGGGTAGCTGGACAGGAGAGTAATCTTTTACACCATGGGGTACCCCTTGCACCACGGAGCGGTCTTTGTCTTCATAGTCATTAAATGTTATGAACGTGGATGTTGGCTCTTCTGTGGTGCCATGGGCTGGCATAGAGGAGACTGCTTTAAGGGAAGAGATTGGATGGGTGTCTAAGAGAACTTGAGGTGTTGTGGGTCCAGCTGTGGGTACAGTTGTGGGATCCCATCCTGAAAACAGAGAGAAAAGGAAAAATGTGATGTTGACAAAGCATTCTGCAAATACTTTTCAAGGTGAAGCGTGTAGCTTTGGTGCCCCTAGTGGCACTAGATGGAATTACAAAATAATGGTTTTCAATTGTGAATGGCTTCAATTGTTCAGCTTGTCTGATCCATATTTATACAATTTACCAACAGCTGACAAGTCCAAAACAAACAGAAGTTGTGAAAGTGCCACATTGTCAACCTATATGTCTCTATGCATTAAATTGTGATAGATGATACTGTCACTTTTATGAGGTGTTATTAAGGTGAGCACTGTAGAATACATTTGCAGTTTTATCCCAAATAAGACACCCAGTCTATTAATATTCACCAAGTAAGTGCAATTGCTGGCAACAAAGTCAAGATATTTCTACAAAATGCCAATAACAGCAGAATCGTCTAAGTATTTAGGGATTTGTTTTGGGCTGGTAACGAGTTGTTTTGGAAAAATGACGCACTGTAACAGGGTAGAACCTAACAATTTATATTTATTTTGAAACTTTAGCTTCCTTTCCAGAACATTTTTGGCTAGGTTGCATTTTGCCTAACCACATATTTAGACTCTGACCAGTAGGTAAATAGTCTTGAATAAATGCACCTGGAAAGTTTCATAACGTAAGCGCCAATGTCATCTCATTCTCACAATCAATAAATCCAACCCTAACACTGCTGTCTACACGCATGCAAGCTCTGACACACTTTCATGGACCTATATAAAAACTCAAAATGGCCAAGTTAATGACACTGTAATGTTCACTCTTGTCTGTTCATACACATATAGCTGCTGTGCTTATGACGCGTTGGCAGGCTTCCAGAGGTTTGACTCGGAGATTCATGCTTAGAAAGACGTTTCAACACCACAGTAAAAGCATTCATGATGATATGTATGGCAGTCACCCATCTGGCTGCATGAAGGGGAATAGAGCGGGGGTCCAAAAGTCTGAAAGGACACGTGAAAAGGCCTCTATTTTTTGCCTGATTATCAAATATACATGGATTTCAGAATGTCTTAGTATGTGGTGTGTCTTCTTTTCCTTTAATGACATTGACACAATGTGACATGAGGTCCTTACAGACCTTATAAGACCAGGCTAGATGCAATATTAAATTGTTCACTAATAAAAAAGAGGCTGGGAGAGATAGACATACACTACTGTTCGGGGTCAGCATTTATTATTTTTAAATAAATTGGTACTTTTAGTCAGCAAGGAGATCAAAAGTGACAAGTGAGTCTATTTCAAATAAATGCAGTTCTTTGGTACTTTATATTCAGAGAAAAATATGCATCACAGATTCTGCAAAAAAAATTAAACAAGATTGAAAATAAAAAATAATTGTTTCAGCAAATCTGCATATTAGAATATTTTCTGAAGTATCATGTGACACTGAAAACTGGAGTAATGATGCTGAAAATTCTGCTTTGTCATGACAGAAATAAATGAATTTAAAATATATTTAAATAGAAAAAATAATTTGAAATGGTAACAATATTTAAAAAACATTATAATATTTTTTTAATTAAATGCAGCCTTGGTTAGCATAAGATACTTTTTCCAAAAACATTACACAATCGTCAATCTTTTAAACAATGTCTGTTCAATATGTTGAATATACAACCTATTGAAAAAAACAGATTTTTATATACTGCATGTTCTTCGAAGCATTTCACTGACAGCTTGGTCTGACTTATGTGACAAGACGCTTGTTTTCAGTACTAACCACCAATTGTTGTTCTTTCGGCATTTGATAATTTATGTTCTATTGAATCCGTTTTTACATCAGCAGCATTTCAGATGCATAATGCTAAAGTTATGCAGAGTGTTGTGGGCAGACAAAAGCCCACACCCATGTCTGCCTCTTTCAGTCTCTTCAGATCTATCTTCATCTTTCTGCACTGTAAAAATACAAAAGTTGAGCAAACTTAAACGTTTAAGGCAACCAGCTTCAGCAGAATTTTTTCAACTTAATTTTGTAGGAGATTTTTGAGTTTTATCAACTTGTTGTTTTAAGTTTATACAACTAAAAGTAAAAAACACAGTGTGTGTCATAACCAGGCTAAGAGAATATAAAATACCCCAATACTACGACAACACGACATAATCAGGATTCAAGAAGATAAAATCATACGGTGAGTAAATGATGGAATGATGTGCTAATGCCAAGGGTATGTCAGTGCTTCTTTGTCTCAGTGTGTGGACACACAAGGCCAGCTGTTAGACGTTAGGGATGTGTCCTCTTTTCTATGCAGCGCCTCTGATATAAAACATCAGGCATGTTTTCCCTTATAAAACCCCAGTGATCTTGAAGCCACATCCCCCCACTGGCGCTTGTTTATATATTACAGTGGGGCGCTCTTGCCCTCCTCCGTTGGCCTACCCAGAGTGCTTTTGTTTGTTTTGCGGTACTCTGCGGCAGAAGCCCATTTAAGACAAGTGCTTCAAGACCGGTTACATGAAACAAGCTGCGGCTAACAGGAAAGCCACACAATCCCTGGAGCTAGGGGGTAAAAAGGAGATACCCGGTGTAAAATCGGATTAAATGCATGTTTTGTGTTTCCATTTTCCCTCTCGAGAGCACAGACGGAGAGTTTAAACCACCCCCTGCAGGACAGTTACGGGGTTCAAAGGTCGTAGTCGTTCTGGGCAGAGGAATTGACCTGGAAACAGGTCAGCTAGTTTGCCGTTTTAAGGCACATATTTGAGCTAGACATAGGACAGAGGTTTAACAGATGAAATCTGAGGACGCCCTGGAGAGAACGAATTATTCTGCTTCCACCCAGCTAGCAGAGAGAGAGGAAAGGTCCGCTCGGAGTCACAGCTGTTATGATATCACAGCAAAACAGACGCCTCCCTATCGACAAAACAATATCACGAGGAACATACGCTAACAGAGCTGTGTGAATCTCACGAAACATGTCAAAAACATGTCTGTTAGATTTCATCTCAAAGGGGAAGATACTTCCATTAAACATTCTTTATGTAAAGATTTAAATGTTTTTTATTTTAGGGCCAGATTTTCAGAGTTTTGAAAAGTTTAAAACTTTTTTTTCTCCAAATTATGACATTCAAATGCTCCTTACTGCATAAATACATAAATACAAATGATTGTGGGTATATATAATATATATATATACTTTTAACTTTAATATAATTTTTTATTATAACATTAATATATGACACTCTTTAGATAAAATATTACTTGTATTGGTAACATTTCTTGCCTAATGCACCTTGAAACTGATTTACTTTTCTTTATATAAATATTTATTTAAAAATCTTCACATCAGAAAACAGTTTTTTTGGTCAAATTTGCTATAGTAATAAACGTGAATGAATCATTTCTTCTTTGGATTGTGAAGTTCCCGTGAGATTCGCTCAGTAAGTTTGAAGGATTTGTGTCTGTCATGAGTGTTTCTTGAAGACACACCTTTGAAACAGAAAGCTCCCAGCTTCTCGCTCGGTGAGGGGAATCCGGTCTGGTTGGGGAAGCGGTACATCGTCCTGACGCCCAGCTGTCCTTTGCCACACTGCTGTCGGGGTACAGAGATGGGGTAGCGGGCGCTACCGTCAGACAGCCAGGCGAAGTCACAGCGGTCCAGGCCGGCCCTCCAGGCTGCATGCAGGTGACCCGGAGACGCTAGAACCGCGTTCTGTCTCTCGCACTCCTCCCAGGCCTCAGCTAGAGTCATCTTAACATCAGCAGCAGTGAAAAACACCTCACCTGAGACCCACACAACAACACATCAGCTTCTGTCCAGAGCACTTTCATTACAAGTAAGGCAATCCCAGAATGCACTTCTACAAACCTTAAATTTAACCAATTATTATTGATTTATAAAAATAAAAAAAAAAATGTATTATTTGCTTATTAAAAAAGTATATATGTATGTATATATATACACACACACACACACACATTTTTGTAGTATTTGTTGAATTTTTCTTTTGTAAAATATAATTTTATTTTTATTTCAATGTTGAGGTGACCCAGTACATTTCAGGATTTTCTAAACAATATAGAAGTAAATGCACCGATGTGATTAAATTTGATTTCTATAATCACCAATAAAGTCCACACGAATCTATTTCTATTTATAAAAATAAAAAATAAAATACATATATATTTGTGGACATTTATGATTTTTGTTCTCATGTCAAATTTCTCTTCCAAATTCTCATTACTGTAATGAAAAATTATACTTGTAATTTGTATAGTGGAAAATGTGATTTAATAATGGTATTATTTAAAAAACAATACATTTATGCATTATATAAATATTTGTTATATTTTTCTTATATTATAATTTCATAACTATTTCCATGAGATTCATCCAATAATTTTTAGGATTTTTTTAAATGAAGACATATATTTTTCAAGAGAATATAGTAAATTACCACTCACCAATAAAGCCAAACATGGATTGATTGATTGAGAAATAATAAATGTAATATATGTACACCATTAAGATTTTTCACATCGAGACATTTTCCGTTCAAGTTCTCATTACTGCAAAGAAAAAACTATTTCACGAGTGATTTCTGTGTGAACAGCTCAGAAACAGTCATCTCATAATTACAGTAATTCTGACACGACGTGAACACAGCGAGAGGAGAAACCCGCAGCTTTCTAAACTTACCCTGCAGTTTTCCTACATAGCAGTACACATCAAACGTCTCAGAGAGATTTCTGTGTCCGTATGACCTGATTCCTGGCTTCAGAGTCATATCGCCGAGACAGCCTTCACGTGGCCTCGTTATGGGGTATCTGTGGAGAACAGCCCCAGATCAGTATCATAGCATGATTGCATAGCTTTGAGTCTGGAGCCGGAGAAATCACTCACCTGACGGATCGGTCGGCCAGCCATCCGGCGTCGCACTGGTCAAATCCATCCTCGAAGGCTGAATGAAGCTGCTCGGCGGTGGCGATGGTGGCGTCCACATCAATGCAGGCCTGCGTGGCGCGCTGGAAATCTAGCGTGTAACGACTGGTGCTGGAGCGGTAATGAAACACGACACCTGTGACGAAACAGATGAACCGAAAGTCAACTCATTTGATCCAATCTTACACAGCAACCTTGATGCTTTTCTTTGTGAACACTAATATGTGTGTATACCTGACAAAAGACCATCTACAGCTCAAAAATGTGTGTTTTAGAGAGAAATTAACACTTTTATTCAGTAAGGATGTATTTAATGGATCTAAAGTGACACTAAAGATATTTATAATGTCATTCTTCTGTTCTGTTCGTCAAAGAATCCTGAAAAAAATTTGCTCTGCTTCCACGAAAATTAACAAAAAAACTTGTTTTTTTTCAATGTTGATAACAATAAATGTTTCTTAAGCAGCAAATCAACATATTAGAATGATTATTGTCATGGAAAATTCAGCTTTGCATCACAGGAATACATTTAAATGGGAAACAGTTATTTTAAATTGTAATAATATTTAACGATATAACTTTTTACTGTATTTCTTTATTAATAACTGCAGCCTTGGTGAGCTTAAGAGGCATCTTTCAAAAACATTAAAAAGTCCTGGTTTGAATGGCTAATGTGAGATTTTCCCTCCTGTCAGGTGGTAATATGGTCACATGATATGGTATATTTAACATGATATGCATATTTAACTTCATCTCACTACAAATGGGATGAAACGGGCGAGAGGGCCGCTTCTGTACTGAACACTGAAAGTTTCAGCCACAACAACAAGCGGTTGTCTGGCAAAAATGAAGAATCGGTGTATTGTTCAGCTCTTTAGGAACCTGTCGTGTCAAATACTGAACACGATCTGAATAGTAATCGCTCTCAGCATTACACAGCATCCAAAGAGCAAAACTGGCTTTATACACTTAACTATTGTCCTGTACAGTATCCCTAAATAGTGCTCTGAACGTACACGAGGCAATTATCTGACACAACAGAGTCTTCAAAATAGATTTATATTACAGGCAGACAGATCTTAACACACGATTTTAAAAGCTGAAATATTTTGAACTAGACTAAATATCTTGAAAACTCTATGATTATGGCAGATTGCTCAAAAAGAGAGAAAGGAAAATGGTGCATGATGCAGTGCAATGACCAAAGACATCCATCTGCATGTGTATGAATATAAAAATATGAATTTATGGATGCAACATTTTCAAGAAGGATAAAGCATGCAAATTAATAAAATAAAATCAATGAAAATGGAAAATAAAGTTAAAATTAAAATCTAAGAGAATTTTACTATGCTAACTGTCTAACAGCTAAATCATGAAACAAAATAAAACAACAAAAAAGACAGAACAAATTAAATAAAATATAATATTTATTGTTAATTTAGTTTTTTATATATACACACACACACACACACACACACACACACACACACACACGCACACACACGCACACACACACACACACACACACACACGTTGGTTTTTATGGTTTACGGGGACTCTCCATAGGCGTAATGGTTTTTATACTGTACAAGCTGTATGTGCTATTGCCCTACACCTACCCTACACCTAAACTTACCCCTCACAGAAGACGGTGCATTTCTACTTTCCCCCCAAAAAACTCACTCTGTATGATTTATAAGCGTTTTGAATTATGGGGACACTGAAAATGTCCTCATAAATCACCTTCTCTTTGTAATACCTGTCATACCCATGTCATTATACAAATTTGTGTCCTTATAAACCACATAAACATGCCCACACACACACACACACACACACACACACACACACACACACACACACACACACACACACAATTACAAAAACTAATTAATTACTAATTACTCGGGCGGTCAGTCAATAACATTTTAAATCTAATTAATTACATGGTGCTGCGATTAACTAATTGAATTAATCACAAACTAATTTGGCTGTGAAAATCCCCCAAAAATAATTCAAAGCTATTATCATGGTAAATGTGTAGGCTATGGCATAACATAAAGCATGGAACAGAAAAGAAGATCATTAGAGAAAAATCTCAGTACGTTTTGTTCATGAAATGAAAGTCACTAGTGACGAATTATTATTCGGTTATTCAAATCAGCTTCTTTTCTATTGTGCAAATGAACGCGAGTCTTTCAGGTTTAGAACAACATCAGCGTGAGTAAATTATGACAGAATTGATTTGATTAATTATTGATTTTTGGTGAAGTATTCCTTTAATGTTTATATATGTAGTGAAATGTTTACATTTCATTACTGATTATATTCTGTATAATTGAGTATGTGACGAATAAAAGAACCTTGAACCTTGATGTATTTATTATTATATATATTTTATTTATTTAATAAATGAAATGATGCTCTAAAGAAGAAACTGAAACTACCAGCAGTAAACCGGTGGTAAATGAGTCGATTATGAGTCGATTGGTTCGAACGGCTGATTCATTCAGGAATTCTTTGATTCATTTGTTCACATGATTCGTTCAAAACGTGGATTCATTCACAAACTAAACACCGCTGTTTTGCTCGGAGACGCACAACAGTCCTGCTGTGGATTTTTAGGTAATATTTTTGTTGGCAAAACTGAACAAACACACAATATTGTGTTTAAAATATAGCACAATAATTTACTGAACTGTTGTATAAAGTTACATTTGCACTCTTTGTGTTCTTCGTGACAAAAACAGCACTCGTGTGATATTGCTCTCGCTGCTCGTGTGATATGACTTATCATATGATATAAATATGAGACAAAAACTCATACAGAGTCATTTTTGCACCAATATATAGAATTTTAGGGCATAACTGCATTTAAGGAGTTGTTACCCTGCGTTATATTTGTCAACAGTCAACTGTATGAAATGTAAGATGATGTAAAGGTCTGGGGGCGGGGCCAGCGTGTTAACTAATTTTAACTAATTAATTAATTTAACGCGTTAAACTGACAGCCCTAATTACTAAAGAAATTGGATGAATTTATGCACACGACTTTTAGACGAACGTTTGCAAATAAAAATGAAATAAAAATGTTTTGGTTGAAAATGATCCGAAATCAATATTTGAGCAAGTACATAACCAACTCACTTTAGCTCGATTCACAACGGTTAGCTTATAATACTGTTTTCTAGTTTGAGTAATAATGGAGATTCGATGCATCATTTCATCACGTCTGTAAACATAAAGAAGTTTTCCCGGCGAGTACGTGAGGATCCTGCAGGAGACGATCTTTATAGACTTCTCTCACAGCAGCTGGAATAATTCTATTTAATCTTTTGATGGCGGATTGTAATCCAGAAAGGATTGTGTGTTTATGAAACACGTGAATGAAATGATATTCCAGTTTTAAACGTGCTTCTGATTACAGATAGCCTGGGATTACACAAGATGTGTATTTTAGAGAAAACCAGTTCGAAGGGAGCACAGTTTGTGTTAAAATAATTTCTTAATATCAAATTCGAATATCATGACAATTAGATATTAAAATCTACACACTATACTCATAGTCACACAATGCTGATGTCGTTAACATTAATCATTTGAGAATCAAGTATAATAATAATAATAATTGCACGGTTTGATGTGATATGAGCTAATCGATCGTTAGATTTAATCACCATTGGTAGCGTGATTAATGGTAATGCTTTTTTCCTCAGTTGGTCAGAACAAACGTGGCAGACTTGTACTTGTTCAGATGACAATATCCGGTGAAATATTTTATTTGAGTCATATATCCCAAGACGAAGGTGATAATCTGTGATTTCTGAGTACAGTATCACACCGGTGCGGTGACGGACCGCTAAACATTAGATTCATCCGCGCCGAAGTAAGATAATTACACGAGCAGGTCTTCAAACAGAGATGGAGACAAGGAGGAAAAACGTACGGACTGCAGCTTTCCCAAATCACAGGTATCTGTTTACTGTTTTTCACTCTGTTTACTGTTTCATAGCTGCTGTTGAAATCATAATTACATGTAATACTATAGCACGAATGAGTAACAGCACAGTGAGCGTTGCTTTAGCAAACACTACTAATGAGGCTCAGAGCAGTCGTGCAGTCTGACTCGGTTATTTGCCCTTGTATGGGCTTTTCTGGGTACATTAGCAGAGCTGCTGGCTGACGGGCCGGGCTCTGAATGCTCTTTCCTCAGAGGGATGGATGGATGGAAGTGTGTTTTTTGGGAAGGCGCTACCCTTGAGTGGCAATCAGCGCTGCCCGGGCCCTAGAAGAGGGCATTGAGTGTATTTGGCAGGAAGGCACACGGCTCTCTACGGGCCTACAAACACTCCCACACAGATGTGCTCGGGTTTTACTGCACAACAAATACACCGTTTCTTTCCCCTTTTCTGTTGGATGATGTTTCAGCTTTAATACAAGTTCATATCTTGCATGTATGATGTTTGAGTGTTGTGTATGAACATTCATAAGTCTATATTTGAATACTTTCAATCTTTGCATGGCAAGAAAACTGTTTCTTGAATGATTTTTCAGACATAATGCAGTCCTTCAAGGAAACAAAGAATAAAAAGATTGAACATTTTCTTGTATTGATTCAAACTAAGTCCAAATTCAAAGTTAGAAACACAATAGGGCCTTGTCCAGAGTTGAGGGAAGTCCAGACTCTGAAAGTGATTTTTCCAGACTCGAAAGCTCAATAATCTTTCTCCCCTCGTCTGTATTCTGGCTAGCGATGATAATTACATCATCATCACATGTGAGCAGCACATCTGAGAGCCATCGCTGAAGGAAGTTAACGAAACACCAGCACCGTGACATATTTCAGCATGAAACATGAGAACATATATATATAGTATATGTTATGGTAAAGAAAAAATCAATGCTAATTTATCACATTTTTAAGTTTAGATCACCACTGTAGTCTTATCTTTAAAAACAATCATAATTTAACTACACTGATACATCTAAAAATATCATTTCCAATCAATCTAATAATTAGCAAATATCAAAGTGAACATTTAATATAAATTAATATATTGTTTAAGAAATAATACGAGCAATTTCACTTAAATAAATAGTATTGATATTATCATACCATACTTTAACTCGCAACCCATTTACTTTAATAATATGAAAAATCTAATAATATGAAATTAAATATCTAATAATATGAAAAATCTAATAATATGAAATTAAATATCTAATAATATGAAAAATCTAATAATATGAAATGAAATATCTAATAATATGAAATTAAATATCTAATAATATGAAAAATCTAATAATATGAAATTAAATATCTAATAATATGAAATTAAATATCTAATAATATGAAAAATCTAATAATATGAAATTAAATATCTAATAATATGAAAAATCTAATAATATGAAATTAAATATCTAATAATATGAAATTAAATATCTAATAATATGAAATTAAATATCTAATAATATGAAATTAAATATCTAATAATATGAAATTAAATATCTAATAATATGAAATTAAATATCTAATAATATGAAATTAAATATCTAATAATATGAAATGAAATATCTAATAATATGAAGAATCCAGATTTAACTGGATCATACTATCAAAACTGGCCCTACATAAAGTTAAAATCTGAAAATAATATTATTAATTAACATTTAATTTAAGTGTTTAATAAGTATTATTTAATATATAATTATAATATTATTATAGTCAAAATATTAAATTGTGCTCATTACCTCGATTTTTAATATAAACTACCTCTGAAGTCACCATATACACCTAACAGCATATATCACAAACAACTATATATTATATTTCTGGATGAAATATGAGACAAATGTAGGGCCAGACTTAACTGGATCAGAAAAAGTGAGATCACTTAACAAATAAAACATTAAAATAGGGAATATTTAATTATAATATGTGATAAGTATTAATGAATATTTCATTTTAATATTTTAATTCAAATATTTAATTTAACACTCATTTTATCCCCTATTTTTACATTTAGATTATAACACTAATAATTGAATAACATCTATAATTGTAAAATATATAATAATTATAAGTATATAAAATAGCAAATCTCAAAATGTATATTTCATATTAATAAATTACTCATGATAATTTTAAACATTATTTTAATATTATATATTAATTGTGATATTTTTATACTCAGTACACTGTATTTATACATTTAACAAATAATATGATTTTTATATATAGCCTTTTTATCTCCAGATCTGTTCAGTAACTAAACGTGTCGTTTGGAGGATCATATGAATACCGTTCGACCCAGAAGCTGTATTTCTTTCATCACTCGCACACACACAGAGAGACTGACCGCTGACGTCCAGGGAGATGGTCTCTTGAGTGTCTTCGATGCCGTGCATGACCTCGCAGCGGTACGCGCCTGCATCACTGGCCCTGAGCCGCTCTATGGTCAGAGACGCGTCGCCCTCGTCCTCAGAGCGCCTGGGAACCCGTACCCTGTCTTTAAACTCCGGCCCGATCTTGAGGAACCCGTTCTGGGTCACAAGCACTGTGATTTCCTCATCGCCCACCAGTTTGGTCCACTTGATGCGGAGATGGTCCTGGTGGGCGGAGCTGCCGGTTGGAGGCGGGAGGATGGAGAAATAGCAGGGCAGCACCACCTGCTCCGCCAGCGAGCCCCTCATCCTACGAGCGGAGTCTGCAAACAACAAGCAGATGAAGGAGAGGAACGTCTGAGTATATCTGCTGGAAGCTTTGAAACAACTGCTTCCATTCATATATGAACCATACTGCATAATTATGATATTCATAGAAACATAACCGTTTCATAAACCAAAGACATTGCAGTTCATCTTACAGTATTAGTCACTTATAGCAGACCAGGGCTGTTATCATTAACTACAACTATAGGCTATATATATAATTACTTGAAATGAAAAAGTATTTACCAAAAAACTTTGAATATTTCTAACTAAACAAAAATGAAAACTTTCCTCTAGCTTAATAAAGTAAGGTACTATAATAGCTATAAACTAACCCTAAAACAGAATGAAAATGATATGAAAAAGTTACTAATATGTTAACTAAAAATGAAAATATTTTGATATTCTGATTTTAAACGTTAACACAAACCAGTAGTAAATCAGTGAAACTAAAGTAACACTGTAGCAGACAGGAAGTAGGTGTCTAGCACACGACACACACAGGAAGTGCTGAGCGATTGATGGTTGTTTACAAGTGAAGCATGATTTATCATCTTCATATCATTTTTATATATCATTGATTTGACGATACACATGCTCATTTCTCTTAAGTTCAGTTATTTTTCTCATCATGCACTTACCCCATCTGTAAAAATATTAATACTTTAATAACACCGATTAATCTAAGATTTAACAAATTAAAACATATTTAGGCTGATATTAGAACATATCTAATTATAATATTTATTATTACAACTTTCATAATAAATAACATTGCTTTTATGAATATTTTAGTACTCAATACACCAATTATTATATTTACAACTATCATAACAAATAACATTGATGTTATGAATATTTTTGTACTCAATACACCATATTTATATATTTAATCAATTGTTGATTCTTTAACAAATTGTTGGCATATTTGTTCCTCTGCTTTGGATAAAAGCATTAAATGCATAAATATAAACAATAATAATTTTTTCATTTCATAGACTATACTATGATGCCTAAATTCACTTTTATCATATTTTAATGTCTGCCATTTAACTGTTATCATCCATAAGTCATGACTATAAGTGATTATGGGTGATTGAATATCTTCCATTGATCGATATCCATCAAATGAAAATGATATCAGACTAATTATGAACATCACTGCATCACTAGTGTTCACCGGTTCGGACAGACTAAACTCATGTAAATGAAGAAGAGTATCATTTTAATAAGAATAAAGAATAAATCTCACCATCTTTGGTCCCAGCAGCACTGCAGACACAGACCAACCAGAGGATGTGTTTAACGTCCAATAACATCTCAGTTCTGAAAATAAATCAATACAAGCTCTTGATTTGGTCAAAGCCAGACACGAGTCGCTCCTGAACCCGGGCTGCTGTTTACTGTCGTGTGTCTTTGTTCCAGGTGCAGCCGGGTCTTTAGACACCCGCTGTCTGATTGCTTTCCTGTCTCCAGGGGCGGATCTAGGGGTGGGGCCAGAGGGGCACCGGCCCCTGTTGAAATCTGATTGGCCCCTGAAGTGCCCCTGTCCTGTCAGTCATCGCTGATTTACATCAAGCTCTCTATTGGCGGCGTCGGTTCGTCGTTTGAAAATCAACCTGCTCAACGGTTTCTGTCTACAACTGCTAACGTTAGTGCTGTGTTTTCAGTCACGGTCTTCGTCCCCTTTACGGGAAGTACCTATTCAAAACTTTAAAGTAAAAAAGCATATTATGGTTGATGTCATTTAAGTTCTCTTTCTCTAATGTTAGAAAGCTAATCAGCTCAGGACTCGACGAGTGCCCGATAGCCAGCGTGAAAGCCACTCGGGACCAGAGCTGCCAACTCTCACGCTTTCGCCGTGTGACACACGATTTTGCCTATTTTCACTCGCACTCACGCCACATATCCAATTAATCACGCAAAAAAAAAAACTCCTAGATGGCGTCTATGGCTGGCAGCACCCCGAAGTTAGCGACAGAAGAAGAGATACCCCGAAAGACAACGAGAGAATCGACCACCTCGAGAAGTCTGATGATGAATCTGAGCTGAGACTAGGTATGTAACAATGAAATCTCGTCCAATTGAGTACTCACTCTCTTAAACGTTAAATCTTGAAATAAATAATTTGTTTGTGCGTGTGTCTGTGAACATGATTTAGTGTGGTGAATGTAAACTTAGCTGTCATAACAGGCAGCAGGAGAGCACCCTTTTAACTTCGTGGTATACAGCATGCTCAAAACATCAGTTCATAGCATTTTTTATTTACTCACATGCCATTTATCTTTTTATTAACAGGCCAAAGAAAAGGACTCACTGTGGATGAAGACTTTTTTTCTGTAGGACCAAACAGCACTTCGAACAGGTAAGATGTATTCCAAAGAATTTAACATAAATACAGGAAATTTGTGCAATAGAAGTAGGCATGTTTTTGTAACTGAGAGTAGAGTTATTAAACCAACATGACCATAAATTATTTAAGGTTTCAAAGATGTCCCGTAAGAGACCTTTGCCAGGACAAAAGCGAAACCTTTTATTTTATTTAAACATCCAACCAAGTGAGAAAAGACGGATGTATCAACCTACAGTATACTTACAGTATTAATCAATCAAAAATCAAGGTATGTTTTTCCATTGTGTTCTTGGTGCATTTTCCATAGGTGACAGGGGCCAAAGAATTCGAGAGGCTTGCTGCCGTCGCCAAACTGGTCCTGGTGTTGCCCCATGCAAACGCAGATGCTGAGAGGGTGTTTTCAGTTGTGGGACTGAACAAAACCAAGAGAAGAGACAGCCTAGCATTGGATGGCACCTTGTCATCAATAATGACTAAAGATGGCCAATCTGGAACCCTGCTTCAAACGGGAGCCCCCCTTAGATATCATCAAGACCTCCAAGAAGGCCACAGGCCAGTATAACCATGCCCACAGATCATAGACAAGGACTTTACCCAGCTTCTGATCTGCATCTGATACTGATTATGCCTCATTTTTTGTTATTTTTGTAATGCATTCATCTGTATTATTGCTTGAAAAAGGTGTACTGTTTAAGCACTTTATTTGTTGCACTTTATTTGTTTCTGATGGACCATGTAGTGGGAGGCTTTGAATGAAGAATAATGTCCCTCCATAACTAATCTTGTGTTGTTTTTGGCTGAACATTAATCATCAAGTGCCCTTAAGAATACAATTATTCACAACATAGGCTAGGTTTCAGTTAATAATTAGTTTAATACCATTCTAATCAAAATATCAATCAACCTACCTAGGTCAAATCTTTAACACTGGTCTATGTATGAATAAGGCTTTATTGTGGTACATAGGCAGTCATTTAGGCACAACAATAGTTTTCTGGTTGAATGTTCAGCTCAAGTCTAGAAGGTAGGGGTCGACCGATATGTGTTTTTCAGGGCCGATGCCGATACCGATTTTTACAGATCATGTAGACCGATAACCGATATTTTGAACCGATATACGTGTCTGGTGTAAAAATGAAAATGAATGCCAAAATTCATAATAACAAGAGCTCTGACAAAAAACGTTCTTTAAATGCTTTTAAACATGTCTTTAATTCTGAAAACTGTTAATAACAACAACATTTCCGTTGGTTTTAATTTACAGTACAGTGCAAATGAAGGCATAAAACATTAATTTAATTTATCTTTTAATCAAATGAGAGTTAGACTTTATTTTTGGCAAACAAATGAGTTTACTATTAAAATTAAAACATGGAAGAAATAGCGTATTGTGTGATTATTCTCAACAAAAGTTGTAATAATTGTTGTAGTTGTATTACGTATACAGTAATATATTCGGCTAAACCGAACTTATATTTTGACAGGTTGCCATGAGGACCTTTTAAGTTTCTGTAGCCTATGTATATATGATATGACGATCGTTTTACTCAAATGAAACGGTCAAATGCTCATGAAGTGACTCTGCGAGCAGTTCTGGGGATGTTGTTCATGTATTTATGTCCTCATTTAGTGAGACGGCAGACGCTGAAGTCACCGCGAGCAGCACGCGCTTCAGTATGTATGTGTGCAGTAAATGAAACCGCACGTCTGTGTCATTCATTAACAGAGATGCAGAACATGCAGGATTCATATTTAAAGTGTTTTTGCGGCTTAATATTTATAGATACTAGTCCATAGCGCGAGTCGATTTAAGTGTACTGACCTACTTTTGATTAATTCATCCAAACTTCGACACATTCCGCGTTATACGGTAAATTCCATTATATGACTGCATTCCGCGATTCCGCCCGCATTTTCCGCATCGCGGACATCATGGGTTATATTGAGGTGTTTTGCAACTTCAGCAACGTCTGCTGCTGCCTTACCTTTGAGAGACAACTGATGCGTGATCACTGAGGCAGCTCTATTTAGCAAGTGCTTTCGGTGTGAGACTGCCTTCAGTTTTCCGCGTTGATTGGTCGGACTCGTGACTCCCTACATATCAGATGAGCGGTGGGCGGAGATTGCTCTCAGAGATTGAGAGATCGCCTCACTCTCACAGTGTTGAGCTCAGACAGGCTGCATCGAGCCAAATAGCGCATTTAAACATTAAATAGTTTCACCTGTATTATTTATTCACCAATAAATAATGTCACCTGTAAATAGTATGTTTGTTTGCATTAAAAGAAAAAAAAAAAAATTATCGGCAAATCTGTTTTGAAAATGGCCGATATCGATAATCGGTAAAATGCTTAATATCGGCGCCGATAATCGGCCAGGCCGATAATCGGTCGACCCCTACTAGAAGGCCCTACAAATCATTATGCCGAACATTATGCACATCTTTATCAGACCACCCTAAAATCCACTAGAATGCAGGAAGTCAAATCTACTTAATCCACAATTTCCTGGGGGAGGACCTTCAGCTATGTCTGCTTCACAGAATGTAACCAATATTATCCATCTCCAGTAGGCTGCCCCTATCAACGGCTTTGGGCCTCCCCACAAACCACCAGAATGCAGGGTACAACATCAAATTAATTCCAATTCTCTGACATCTGAGCCACCAACTTGTGAGGCTGCATGTGCGGCATAATTTTGATCACCCCTGACAAAATCTCACTCAAGGTTTTGTGAAAAGTTGGCAGGTATGCTCGGTATAGTCTGATTTTTACCTAAGCTTTTGATTTGTTTGCAGCTAAGTTAGATTTAATATAGGATTCACATATTAGTTAACACAGTTGCACAGTTCAGGGTCAGGGAAGTAATACGGATAATGGTGTCTGACACTTACAAACCTATTCGGTCATACCAAACAGCCAGACATTAATTGTTGTAAATAAATGTAATGCAAAGTGTACAGGTGCACGTGCATGACGTAACACCTCATTAAAACGCATGCGCATACTTAACAACAGAATACTCTAATAAAATGTAAAAGTATGAAAGCTAAGGTGGAAAATAAGAAGGGGAAAAAACTGTAAAATGTAACAGAGCACATAGCCATGATTTTAACCATGTTTCATCTGAGGTAAAATTATATGGAATTACAGTTTATTCTGTAATATCTGTGTAGTATTTTATTTACAATTTATTAGCATTCTGTTGCACTTTACTTCACCATGTATATTGTAATATTACACTTTAATGGCACCTTATATATCTCTAACTGTGATAGTCAACACTACAAAAGATAGAGAGTAATCATCAGCTCTAATGGCGCAGATGGTAAAAGTGACGCGATCGACCCGTGTTTGAATCTGCCTTTTGGCGAAGTATTTTCTTCCTTTTCATAATTTCAAATCACATCAGAAAAGCATTTATTTTCCTTAAAACAATGATGGGTGAGAAATAAAAAAGTATGACAGCATTTCAGTGCCACGTAACAAAATAATCTAAAAAAATTGCATTATACTCGGCCCCCCTCTGTAAATTGTGGCCCCACTGTGGCCCCTGCCTTTAAAAAATCCTAGATCCGCCACTGCCTGTCTCCCTTCATCAATGCAGTTTATGGCTTCGGCATCAGATACAGAACGTGTTTATGAAAGCTTCATTCATAACTCGCGGTTAAACATGATGTGTATGTTTCATCTTAATATACTGGACTCATTCCTCGGAAACACAAAGATCAGCCGGTGACAGTCACACACGCCCTACACTATCAAACACCAGAGAGCGAGATATAAAACACCTTCACGCAACAATTAACCACATCAGCGTGAAAATCTCCAGCACGAGCACGCGCGCGCTAATGAGCACACAGAGCAGCACGCGCCAGACAAAACGAAAAGCTCGTCTGAACCCAAAGCTCGCGTTCTCGGTTCAGCGTTAAACTGGTGTTTCAGTGTTAAACTGGTGTTTCAGTGATACTGATGATCGAACAAAGCTTCAGGGAGACAGACAAGCTCTGAAAACACACTCAAGAGAGAAACAAAGAGATGCACTGAGACAAATCTGCTCCAATATCAAAAGACGGAGAAACTCAGATCAGTGCACATTAACCGCAGCATATGACTGATTCATGTGAAATAATAGTATTCATCACTTATCAATTAGGACATAATTGTTTTATAGAATAGCATAGAATAGAACTTACTTTTTCCTGTAGGCAGTCTTGGCTATTCCTGATTCTCCAAATGCAATCTTTCTCAAATATCTCTGATGCTCCAAACGCGAGCTGCAGACTTCAGTGCTCTTTCTTTCCCTGGTGCCCACGAAAAGACTGGAGACATGACCGGCAGCGAGTTCAAGTTCCATGTCCACCCATGATTTCGTCAGTTTCCAGAGGAGGGGCAGAAAGTGCCCACCCAAAATGAATCTGATCCATCCTGCAGAAGAGGAACGGGGATGTTCTGCGCTCTTCGAGTCGGTGCAAACTGGATCTTGAATCGCTGATCAACTAGCTTGATCATGTAGGCTGGGTTAGAAGTCATTAAAAACAAATGAGCTAGTTTATCTTACTAATATCATTATGAATGCATTGCGCACAATCTTGAAAAAGTCAAATTCAGTGTCGAACTGGCTACCTGTGAGAGCTAAAATAAGAGACAGGCTTCGATTGAACTTTGCAAATGAAATGAGTCTTTATTTTATGTATTATATGCACTGAACATTCGCAGTCCTGATCATCGAGCAGCTCTCTGTATTACGCGTGGTCGTGCGTAAAAGCGCATCTGTATCTCACGCGCGGTCTGATAATCAGACAGAGAAGCTGCTGATGGAGTTACTGGGTCACTGAGGGCTGTGAAAGTGACCACATTACTCTGGTGAACTGCCCAGCTCCACTTCTACGAGCTTGCCTGGGCTTTCCACACGGGGGAGAGACAGCACCGTTACCTCCTGCACCGTTGATTCGGTTTAGCTCGAGATCACACAGCTAAATCATTATCTAAATTAAGAAATTCATACATTACTGTTGAAAAGTGTAAGGTGGGTACGATTTTTTAATGTGTTCATCAATGCAGCTTTTGTTAGATCAAAAATAGGTTAATATTTTGACATTTTAAAATAATGTTTTCTATTTGAAAATGAAAATGATTCCTGAATTTTCAGCATCATAACTTCAGCGTCACACGATTCTTCTCAGCTCTAGAAACATTTATGATTATTATCAATGTTGAAAACAGTTGTGCTGATTCATATTTTTGTGGAAACCTTGATTCTCTGATGAACAAAGCTCAAAAGAACAGCATTTATCTGAAATACAAATCTTTTTTAACATCACAAACATATTTTCTCTGATTTCTGGTCAATTTAAATTCTTCCTAAATTCAATCCTTGATGAATAAAAGCATTTCTTTCAAAAGATATATTATACAATATATGCAATTTTACCTGTTTGCTTTTTCCACCGTGTGTGTGTGGTTGCGTTTAAAGTTGAATGTTGTTAATCAAATAAAAAAAAATTATTACAGTTTCCTATGACAAATCAATTTTTAGTACAAATATATTGTTTCTCAAAGTATGAGCTCATAAAGATTGCACATATAATAATCGTTTTTGAGAGAGTTCAATCTCCTCAGTCTCTATGATATTCTCAAAACCCATCATAGACTGTTTGCTGGTCTTAGATGGTCTCGCCAGTCCTCACTAAAACCAGCAGACCAGCCTGAGGAGTGTGTGAGACCAGCTAAGACCAAAAGATCAGACCCCCCACACACACACACACAGACACACACACACAGACAGACACACACACACACACACACACACACACACACAGACACACACAGACACACACACACACACAGACACACACACACAGACACACACACACACACACACACACACACAGACACACACAGACACAGACACACACACAGACACACACAAAGATATCCATAACAAAAATGGCAAAAAAACAACCGAAAATGCGATTAAAATCCATTTTGAAATATCACTACTTCTAGAAAATGACATCTTTATTGACATTTATTATATTTATTCACACTTTACAGAGTTCAAATGGACTGATTCATAATTTTTCTTCACTTGCCATGAAACAGTAGTGTTCTTTTTAAAACTTTTATTGTTTAGTCAATTCATCTTTACTATAAAAATATTCTTAAAACGTATAATTGTATTACTCCTACAGTTTAAAAACAGTACAAAAGTGATGCTTATCACAAAAGGTGCTCATTAGGCCCCAAAGAGGGTCATATATCGTCGAACAGGTCGTCCGGATCAAGGTTCGCAGCAGCGCTTGCTGGTTTCGGTTTGACGTTTGGCGCTTTGCTCGTCTCGGCTTTGCCCTCTTCGGTCGGATTCTCTCTAAAA
>CM050435.1:23082654-23132654 GCA_027564155.1 Gymnocypris eckloni scoliostomus
TGTCATATTTCAATCAACAAATCAGAACACATCCTGCATAACGACAATTAATGAATTTGACAAAATTAATAATCAACCAACAATGAAAAGATGTCGTTACATTACTTTACCTCGGCTAATTATTTCTTAACAGAAGCATAACGAGGGTAAACTCACAAAAACCTGACAGAGCAATACAAAAATTATAAGAAATTATATTTAGCAAAAATAAAATGACTTTTCTTAAGACCACGAAAGATTTAGCATTGTGACATTATTTTTAAGAACTATGAATTATCACACCATTTGTCCATAACATACTGTAATAAAATACAAATAAATTAAATTATTCAATTACTTACATATGCATATTAATGAAAAACAGCTGTTTATACTATTACAACAATATTTTTTATATCATAATAAATACAAATTATATAAAGTATTAATTCTACAGAGTACACACACAAACTATATAATAATAAAATAATGACATTATGATCTAAATTTCTATTGACAGTTAAACGCATTATCACATCACTTGTGTGTACTGAAAACACACAAATTAATTTAACAACATTTTAAATATCTATAAAACATGTTTGAAATGAGCAAAAAGACAAAAACATTAAGTATAATAAATAATATATTGTATATGATATCAAATTATATTATTCTTTAAATTGAAAGTATGCACCACTGCATTGCAGTACTTTTTGTTTTGAAAACACGAAATGTACTTATCATGTAAATGAGGTCACAATGCAAAAAAGAAAGAAAAGAAAGAAAAAGTCTGAATATGCTAATGTTGAATCTTTCTTTGGACACACATGCTGCGGTCTGGATTAATGCGGTCACTGGCCTGATCGTGGTCTGTCGTGGTGCTCTCGGCAGGTGCAGAACAGCACCGTTTCAGCTAAATGAATACACGTCTTTCTCTCGCCGCTCGCTCTCCCTTCCCTCATCTCTCTCTTCTGTCTTTCGTCTTCTTCTAAAAAGAACTGATGCACCTCTGAATCCTCTAATAGAGTTTCAGCTTATGTCTCCTTGACCTGGAAGGAGACACTTTACAGTCGATTTACTTTGCAGTCTCAATGATCTACAAATCTCTTTTTCTTTATTTGTCTGTGCAATCTTTAATCACAACAATCTAACTTTCTCTTTCTCAGAAATGATTTTCACAACATCACAAAACCTTCTCGCTTTCCAAGCCCTCCCTTCAATCATCTGCCTCCATCCTCCGATCAGTTTACAACAGTCCTGCCCCACATCGACTTAAAAAATGCATTGCACAAAGATTCAGCACCCAAACGAACTAAAGACGTGATTACGCTCCCCTGAACATGTGTCGAGAGTTGAGGACGTGCACCACAAGCGGTCCTGTAGCTGAATAAACAAATGATGTCTGCTTGGTGACTCTTTTCAGGCTTTAGAGGAGAATGCTTTTAAAATGGCCTTTATTAGAGCAGATGTCATGGCACCGAGTCTCGCCATCTGTAGACAGCAGTGATTGGGAGAACAGAAAACCCGTGGCACTGATACTTGTCTCTATCCAATGACTGTATTTTGCCTGCTGGGAAGCTGCTACTGGCACATTTCTTGATACCCATACAGGGCTTTACACGGATAATAAAAGGCCATTTGCTGTTTGATTACTCGAGATGTTGGCAGAGCGATAGAGAGAGACATTGGCATGGAGCACCTTCAGAGGTCTGAACAATGACTGTTTTTATAATGTTCACTCATTAGTGAACTTACTTTGATGTTTACTTGAAGTTTGGGGTCAGTAAGATTTCTTTTAGTTAAAGAAAGGATGCATTACATTGTTCAAAAGTGACAGTAAAGACGTTTATAATGCCACAAACCAATGTCAAATAAATGCTTTTCAACTTTCTATTCAGTAAAAGAAAATCCTGAAAAAATTATAAAAATCACTGTTTTCATAAAAATATGAAGCATGACACTAAAGACTGGAGTAATTATGCTGAAAATTCAGCTTTGCATCGCAGAAATAAATTAAATTTTTAATATATTGAAATAGAAAACAGTTACTTTGAATTGTCAAAAATATTTCACAATAATACTGATTTTATTGTGTTTTTGATGAAATAAACGCAGACTTGGTGAGCATGACATTAGTATATATTTAACCTGTTTAAAAGTATACTGTCTAGCTCAAAAAAGGGGAAAAGCACCATAAATAAATTGTGTAGACATAAAGTAATATTTTGTGTTGTAAGTTTTGTGAAGCAATGCAAAAATGTATTAAATGTAACATAACATATTGTTTTTCATTTGTTTATTTGCCATTTTTGGAGCTTGTCAGTCTCATTCCCTATCCTTGTGATTTTTTGGAAACCAGCATTCAGATTCTTCAAAACATGAAACTCATTCATGATACACCGCCACTAATTTGTGTCACGTTTTACAAGAGCGTTCCAGCTCTCTCCGAGGCACAAAATAGAGCGTAATTAGCCGAAGCATTCAAAGCCACGCAGCTGTTAAAAACCTCATTCCAGGAACAGATTGAGAATCCTCCAGCTGGGGTGATATGAAGTGGCGTATGTGATATTATTCTCTAAAGAAGTAACAGCCAGATCTCTATGCCATGGCAGTCTATTACAGTGTGGAAGGTCTTTCCACGGTGACAGACCCTGCAGAACGAGAGAAGAAGTGTCCCTCAACACCTGACACGATAACACATCTGGCGTAGAGGCAGTATTCGTCATAGACGTCACCGCTTTGAGTGTCACGCTGACACTGGCAGGCTAGAAACACTTTAAACATTTACTCTGTACACAAACACTGTTTTAAAAGACCTCATTAAACATTCATCTCTGCATAGCGTCAATACAATATGAAGCCAAAGCGTCTTTCTTAAATATCTGCCAACTCGAGAAACTTTCATATAGTATATGACATATCTGACAACCTAAAAAAACACAGGCTCTGTTCCAGATACTAGTGAGCTGCCTTTCTACATACGGTCTCCTTTGGCAGCCGCCTTCTAAGACAACATCCACACTTAACTGATTAACAGGTGTAACGAGTCGTTAACAATCAATCGAGTCAAAGTGTGGAAGACGTTCATCTAGTGCTTGTAGTTGATATCGAGTCAAATCATTTGATCATCAGCTATTTATTTCACCAATATTTTAAAGTAAAATATCACATTAAACCAATACATATATATCTCTGTTTTCATATATTTTCATATAATACAGCTGTGTAAAAGCGATGCAGGAAACTTTTTCTGATCAGTTAAACTGCTATGATTTTCTAAATCAATTTGAGATTTTGCAATTAGCAAAAGAAATACTCAACATAAAGCTTGACTCTAGAAATGTCAATGATCTTTAAAATTGTATTAATGTGACTTGACCAGGACTGGGAAAAAATGTAATTAATTACTAGACAAAAGATAAATAGAATAGATAGATAGAATGACAGAATAATAAACCGGAGGACAGTGACAGACAGACTAAAGAACTGTGAAACACTGAAAGAATCACCTAGGAATAATAACTTAAAAATAATAATGAACGCCAAATAATCTCCAAAACAGTGAGACTATTTTAAGATAAACACAACACGTGTCCCTCAGGTGCCATGAAGTCTGAAGAAGTTGCTCAACGCAAATCTAAACCATTCAGGGGACTTTTATTGTACAATTACAGAGGCAACTGAAGTACTGGCAAAGGAGGAGATGAAATTATACACATTCTCCTATTAATAAGTAAAATGAGCTGGAGAGAGAAGCACCCAGAGGATTCTGTACAGAAGAGGATTCTGGGAAAGCCGCTTCTGTCTGCTTGACCGGCTGCAGGCGCGGAGAGAAAGCACCTCCGGAGAATAAGACGACTGGAATTATCACTGACATGTTTATGGCTGCAGTCGCAGGGGTTTATGGGTATCATATGCAACATTACATAACACGCCTCCAGGAGTTTGAGATCGTTACGGGCCGATCATCCGTAATCAAGTGATGATGATACCTGGATCTCTGACGCTGGTCCAGCGCTGCTCGTTTGGCTCGACTCTCCAGCTCTTGGAGATGTCGGTGACGGCGTTTTCGACAGGGCGCCACATCTGGGATGTCGTTTAAGCTGTCGTCCATCGGGGTGCTTTCGGACATCGCTGTCAGACAAAACATGGAAAAGTTACATTTTCAAAAACTGTTCATATTTGTCTTATTTAGCTGAAGTTTTTGTCTTTTAAAGAAAATCTTCTTAACATATTCCATTATGCCATATTCATGAATTTTACTTAATTGTAATTGATCAGAAATGGTATAATTCATTGCAAATATAAATATTTTGAATTAATTCAGCAGAACATGTTATAAAATATATAATTTAAATATATAAACATAACATTATAAATGTGCATCAAACAGACCAAACATTAAACAAATGACATTAAAACATTAAACATTTTAATTTACATAATCTCAGACTGATCAATCCTAAATATAATATGACTGAATATTATTTATATATTAATATAAATTTATATTCAATTTATACAAATATTAATATATTTCATTATCAATAATATTAATAATAATGATAAGTATTACTATTTTTTTAATACATTTATTTATATAATAACAACTATTATTATTTAAATACATTCTATATTTGACCCTGGACCACAAATCAGGTCATAAGGGTCAATTTTTTAAATATTGAGAAAATCACATTTAAAGTTGTCCAAATTAAGTTCTTAGCAATGCATATTACTAATCAAAATGAAGTTTTAATATATTTACAGTAGGAAATTAACAAAATATCTTCATGGAACATGATCTTTACTTAATATCCTAATGATTTTTGGCATAAAATAAAATCTATAATTTTGACCCATACAGTGTATTGTTGGCTATTGCTACAAATATACCCCAGCGACTTAACACTGCTTTTGTGCTCCAGGGTCACATATTACTATTCTCCTTGTTAGTGCATTGTTATTATCTTAATTTTAACACCATAATTGTATTAACACCATGTGCATTTAAAAACTTTGAAAAAAAAAAATCATTAATTTAGATGAGATAAACACATTCAATTTAAGCAGAAACATTCAGCCGACATGATCAGTTCTTGCCATTTCTAAACATGAGCTACACAGCCATCTGCTGCTAATCTCATGATTTCAGTCAAGATGAGTTATCATTATTATCTGTGAATGGTATTATTTGTGATTGTTTGCATATATAGAGGCTCTGAACAGGATTAATGGAGGTTCTCACAGCCAGCGTTCAGGCATCCGGCCAAGAAGTGACTCCGCTAACACGATCAACGTCACAAATCAAACGCATTAAAAGCATGTTGAGCATCAATATTAAAGATGTACATGCAGCGGGACTGCAGTTAAACCCAGCACATCTGTCTCATGTGATATGTAGCACAGCGGGAGACTGTTCAAGATCGCAAAGAATCCAATAGTACTTGTTCTTTAAAGTACTGTTGCATGTTTCCATGATTGTTTCTGGCAGTTGTTTACGGTTTAATTTACATTGGACAGATATAGCTGTGAAACTGGGTGGGTTTGACTCACGTTAGTTGATGCAACAAACATCCTAACCACATTCAAGACTCTGTCAATTATGCTTCATGTACTGCACCCTTATGGTAAACTTTATAGTTAAGATTAAAGAGACTAAAGCTACAACTCCTACTCTTTAAATACAAAAACATAACCATGCACACACTGTGAAACAAACCACTGAATCACGCTTTCAGGAAGGAAAGGACAATAATCGAAGCCCTGAGGAACTATGCCAAAGTGACACACCTAGCAACCATACATTACAATTCATACTGTTTACAGGGAAGGGGGTTTCTGGAAAAGTGTTTTTCACTTTTACTCCACAGGGTTTACACAAGGGGAAAAACAGAGAAATTGAGCAACCCGCAGACTAAATCATGTGTGACTCCACCTCATTTCCCTTTCTGTGCAGAGCCCCCAAATACAGCCTTCGAGTAGCCCGATGTCGAAATCGACCAAAAGCAGAAGGTGTTGCCAAGGAACAGCTCGTCTAGAAGATGACGTCATTAACAATAACGGACGACGCAGGGAAATGTGAGGGTAAGAACCACCTGTAGGCCGTCTCAGTTCTGGCTCAAAGGTTTAATGTGCTGGTTCACATCAGCGTGGTCATGCTTCGGACAAGAGAGAAAGTGCCTACGGTGATGTCAGCGCCCTCAATGACGCAATGCAGTTACAAGTCTTCGCTGTTCTGTATGTGCGGTTTATTTGTGATCTAATGGTAGAAATACTACAATATACGTAATGTTATGTAATGCAGCATGCCTATTTTTATCAACAACAACAAAACAGTTAATCAACCATACAGTATTGTCTATTATGGATAATCCAGTGAATTAGATTCTTTATAAATGAAAAATAAATCATCTGATGGATGCAAACCAGGGTCGGAAATTAAAGGGGATTTGGGGCAAAAATGCCCCTCAAATTTAAGATAAAGTATGCCCCTTCACTATTAAATGCACGTATCTGCTTAAATGTAGGTATCTGAGATAAAGGACAACACATTAAATCAGGTAAAAACTGCCCTTACAAAGCTAAAAAATCAGTTGAAATCAGTTCTGGGAGCAAATATTGCCCCTTAATAGAAAACGTAATTCCTGATGCTCATGCAATCCAAATATAAGGTCATTTATAAATGAATAAAACTGATAACAGCTGCTTCACATCGCATAACACGAGATAAACACAAAAGATTTTCAATATTATACTAAGAGCATAATAAAAGCCAATCGTAAATAGTAAAATAGTTGATACACACAACTCTAAAAGTTGTATTCCACATTAATGCACCGATCAGAGATGCAGGTCTAGTGAATTATTCCATGTTTCTTTGTCGATTTCGATCTTTGCATGGTACATACTGTCATTCTGTCTGGCCCTACGTCAAGATCTTGAGCTTTCAAGCGCTTGCCAGAGTCACTGTAGATCAAATCAGCATTGTGCTGTCATTCATCAACCTGAACTACATTCAAATATGAGTTTCGTTTGATGTTCTAGGCACAAACTCAGTTGCAGGCTCATCTAGTTTGACTTCAAACTTTGTAACTGTGTCCAATGAACACAATATTATAGAGCCTTGAGAAGAAATCAACTCCGATTATACAGCGAGCTGAAGAATGAGAATTTCCACAAAACACACAAACTAAATCACAGACTTTGTTAAACGTAGGCTGAGAAAGTTTCAGCAGTAATTAGCTTTTTTAAGTTTGAGGTACTTGCATCTGAAATTGTGGCTCTCTGGAAACTATAAAGGAGTAGGAGAAGACCTGAAAAAGACAACCCTAACTACAGTATATGCGTTATATTTGTTTAGCAGATGCATTGGGGAAAAAGGTTTGGAAGGACATAATGACAGAATTGAAGTTGAAGAATAACCGTGTGTAGGAGGCTTCGGGTCAGGCGGTCTGGGTTCAGCCTCCTGTTCATCTTCTGTACTGCCTCCGTAATCACTCTCTTCTCCAGGACTCTTCGTCTCCATCGCTTTGTGCTCTTCACTGTCTGCCTTTTTCCTTCCAGGAGAATACAGCAGGCACAAGAAAATAAGACACTTATAGAGATGACTGATTCTCATGTAAGATGTGAAGAATGTAAAAGAATGCACAAACATTTGAAAGTTTCTCTTTCATTTAAAAACTGTTTTCCGTTCTTTCATCCTCAGGTATTATTTTTTTTTTAAACTGCAATTCAAATGTTTCAGGCCAGATATTTTTTAAATAAATCAGTATATTTATTTCCCCATGATGCATTAAATTGTTTGAAAGTGACAGTAAAGACATTTATAATGAACAGAATAACCTTTCATATATTCTAGATTCATTACATATAAAGTAACAATTTCAAAGTTTTTTTAGTTTTAATTTTGATGATTAGAGCTTATAGCTGATAAAAGAGCTGATAAAAGCTGACAAGAGCTGATAAGAGCTGATAAAAAAAAAAATGTAGAAACTGTAACTTGAATGCAATGTAAGTCGCTTTGGATAAAAGCGTCTGCTAAATGCATAAATGTAAATAGCTCATGAAAGTCAAAAATCCAGTATCTCAAAATATTAGGGCTGACAGAAGATCTATTTCAAATAAATGATATTTCAATTAATGATTATTTTCAACATTGCTAATAACAAATGTCTCTTGAGCGGCAAATCGGCACATTCGAATGATTTCTGAAAGATCATGTGACACTGAAGAAATGATGCTAAAAACTCAGTTTTGCATCACAGGAATAAATTACATTTTAACATATTAAAAAGAAAACAGTTATTTGTAATAATACTTCACAAAATAAAGATCTTCACTGTATTTTTGATCAGATAATGCTGCCTTGGTGAGACTTCTTTCAAAAAAATATTCAAATATGTTACAGATCATCAACTTTTAAATGATAATGTACTTATAAATACACAGATATATTTGTTGGACTGTTTGAAATCAATCATTATTTTTGCAGCTCATTCAGGTGTCATAAGTGGCACAGCAATAAGACTCCTTTAAGTGTCTTAATCAAGGCTGGACTGAACTTTCTTGGGTGTGTCTCTAAACAGTTTAAGGTTTCCATCACGCCACAGTTGTCCACTAGAACAGAGCTCGTTGCTGTCCTTTTAAGTTTTGTTTTCCCACAAAAAAAGAAGTGTAGACCGGAAAATGTGCTCAACACAAAACTAGAAGTGATAATCATGAATGTGACATCATCGTGGGATTACATAACAGGAGAAGGGAAATGTTGAACTGAAAAGTGCTTACGATCATGTGAGGTTTTATCATGAAATGTCGCACACATCTTTACCTCAATCGATTCTTCTCAATAGATTCCTCCAGCTCTTTGACTCTTCTCTGCAGGGCTCTGAGTTTGTCTTTCTTCTCGTTTAGGACCAGCACAAACCGGCTGTACAGGTCTCTCTCCAACGTCTCCTTCCCCTGGACGTACTTCTCCATCCTGTGGAGAGGGTGAAGCCCAAACACCTGGACATCAGATCGGGTTGACAAGACTGGAAATGTTTAGTTATGAGAGTGTTTGTATTACATTGAAGCACTGTTCCCGCTAAGCTGCCGTGCAGCGAAATAATGTGCCGCGCACATGCAAATAAATGAGTTGGGAAGCCATTTGATTGAATTCTAGTAAAAACAAAAGAATCACAATGCTCGCTTTAGAGTTGATGTCGCATGTCAAGTCAAGTCACCTTTATTTATACAGCGCTTTTAACAATACAAATTGTAACAAAGCACTGCACAATATCAAAATAGGCAAATTGTGTCAATAATGTAAAATGACAGGATTTAACACTCAATTATCAGCTGAATGCATTTCATTATTGAATTTAGTAATGGCATTGTCCAGCTTAGTTCAGTTTAAATAATATCTGTGCAATCAAGTTGATGATTGTGCTGTAAATGAAGTGCATGTCTTTCACAGAAAGACTGAAAGAGAATGACGTGCGCCAAATGAGTCGCTGTAGAAACCGAATACTTCAATGGTTGTGGACGAAATAGCTCAAATTGAGAGCCAACGCAATGACGTGCGAAATAAAACATCCTTATGATTTAAAGAGGAATGGCTTGATTAAGTACTGTAAATAACGGAGGATGGACACAGAACGGTAACTAAACTCAGAGACATTTCACTAGTCACACACAGGTGTATTGTATCTAAATGTCACACTCAAAACTACACTCATAGGGATGTTTATATAGCTATATAAGATATTAAAATATGAAATATTACGCTAACAGGTCTCAGTTTAAATGCTTCAGTTTGTTTTGATATTATATTATGTTATGTTAGGCCTATATCATAAACCTAATAAATAATTTAACCTAATAATTGTTTTTTAATGGATGCTCTTCTGCTCGTCAAGGCTGTATTTATTTGATCAAAATACAGAAAAAACAGTAATATTCTAATATTGGTTTCCTGTTTTATATACTTTAAAATACAAGTTATTTCTGTGATGCAGCTGTATTTTCAGCATCATTACTCCAGTCTTCAGTGTCACATGATCTTCAGAAATCATAATAATATGCTGATTTATTATCAGTGTTGAAACTGTTGTGCTGCTTCATATATTTTGCAACATGTGATAGTTTTTCTTTGATTCTTTGATGAGTACAAAGTTAAAAAGAACAGCCTTTATTCAAAATAAAAAGCTTTTCTCACAATATAAGTCTTTACTATCAGCTTTAATCAATTTAAGACCTCCCTCCTAAATAAAAGTATTACTTTCTTAAAAAAATTTAATTACTGACCCCAAACTTATGAATAGTAGTGTATATTGAAAAACAACATTTTGAATAAACACTGTTCTTTTGAACATTTTATTTATCAAAGAATCCTGAAAAAAATATCTCAGTTCCCAAACAATAATAAACAGCAAAACTGTTTCCTACATTGATTATAAATCAGCATATTAGAATGATTTCTGAAGATCATGTGACACTGAAAACTGAAGTGATGATGCTGATAATACAGCTGCGCATCACAGGAATAAATTATATTTGAAAATATATTCAAATAGAAAACTTTTCTTTTAAATTGCAATAATATTTCAAATAGATACAGCGTTGATAAGCATAAGAAAAATGTATCCCAAACTTTTTAACTGCAGTGTATTATACTTACAAAAATGTTTTCTCGGGTAACCTAAAATGTACATAATTTAGTTAAAATCAAGGGTCAAATCAACTAAAAATAGCTCATTAAAGTTAAAATTGTCACACTTTTTTGTGTGCACGCTGTACAGGTCTGGTATAAAGAATGCTTTTGCTCAGGCGACCGAAATGTCCGCCCAATAGAGAAAAGTTTTGCTCGGATTGTGAAAGTGGATAAGTGGAAGTGGATAAACCCTCAACTACTTAAGATGGAAAACCTTAAGAGCGTTTAACTCAACACCTGTGGTAGTTGTTTGCAAAACACACACACACACAAGCTAATAAAGAGCCGTCAGTGTTGAGTAGCATTACAAATTCCCCATAATTCTGGTTTCGGAAGATGTTAGAAAGTGTGACCGATGATGTCACTGCTGCTGTTTCTCAGAGAGGAAAGATTGAAGCATGCGGAGAACAAGAGAGGAGCTTCTTGTCAAGTTGGATGGGATTGCTTAGTCATTCTCCTCCTGAATGCGTCATGTGCTCTAAATCAGTCATATAGACAGCAGAAAATACTGAACTGCGTATGCATAATCTTCAGTTCCCCCTTGAGTATCACAGCAAACACAAACTAATAACATCTCGTGAATCTGGAGTTCCTTAGTAACCGTTAAAAAGCTCTTTCATTCTGAATCACGGGAGACGATGAGGAGGCGAGAGGGTAATCCACGACGAAGTTGTAATCTTAAACAGATGAAAGGCTTGCGTAATAACGCTGTTTTGTTTGAAATCAGTTTTGGCATTAAACAAAAATAAACTTGTGTATGTTCCCAGGAACAAAGCAACAAATGAAAAGCATATTCCCCATATTTATAGACTTTTATTTTTTACGTTGTGGTTCACTTATAAGCATTTTCAAGCATCAAAATATGGTTTCGTTTTAAATATTAAAGTTTTATAACTAAAAATCTAAAGAAATTAGGAAATAACCAATTGGCCAATACAGAAAAAACTGCTAAATAATAATATTTAGAATATTAATAAAAAAAAAAAAAATGAATATTGTAAAAAATCTTTTTTTTGTAACTTATTTCAAAAAGTGAAACTTTCATATATTCTAGATTCATTACATATATGTATTCTGGCAATGGTCCAGAAGACGATCATTGACACCCTTCACAAAGAGTCACAGGGGGTCATTACTGAAAGAGGTGGCTGTTGGAAAATGTGGGTAGGAAAAGGTGCACAAGCAACAGGGATGACCGCAAGCTTGAGAATACTGTCAAGCAAAGCCAATTCAATCACTTGGGAGAGCTTCACAAGGAGTGAACTGAAGCTGGAGTCAGTGCATCAAGAGTCACCACGCTCAGACATCTTCAGGAAAAGAGCTACCAAGCCCCTTCTGAACCAGAAACATCATCAGAAGCATCTTACCTGGGCTAAAGAGAAAAATAACTGGACTGTTGCTCAGTGGTCCAAAGTCCTCTTTTCAGATTAAAGTACATTTTGTATTACTTTACATATAATGAATCTAAAATATATGAAAGTTTCACTTTTTGAAATAGGTTACAAGAAAAAATTAACTTTTTCACCATATTCAGCCATATCACCCTGCAGCCCAAGACCGGTGGCCCACTGAAGCTAAGCAGGGCTGAGCTGGTCAGTATACACTTGATTGTCTCTCTCCTCTCCACCTGTAGCTGGTGTGTGGTGAGTGCATACACTTGATTGGCTCTATGTCTCTCTCTCCTCTCCACCTGTAGCTGGTGTGTGGTGAGAGCATACACTCGATTGTCTCTATGACTCTCTCTCCTCTCCACCTGTAGCTGGTGTGTGGTGACTCTATGACTCTCTCTCCTCTCCACCTGTATGTAGCTGGTGTGTGGTGAGAGCATACATGATTGGCTCTATGACTCTCTCTCCTCTCCACCTGTAGCTGGTGTGTGGTGAGCGCATACACTTGATTGTCTCTATGACTCTCTCTCCTCTCCACCTGTAGCTGGTGTGTGGTGAGCGCATACACTTGATTGGCTCTATGACTCTCTCCTCTCCACCTGTAGCTGGTGTGTGGTGAGCACATACACTTGATTGTCTCTATGACTCTCTCTCCTCTCCACCTGTAGCTGGTGTGTGGTGAGCATACACTGGATTGGCTCTATGACTCTCTCCTCTCCACCTGTAGCTGGTGTGTGGTGAGCATACACTTGATTGTCTCTATGTCTGACTCTCTCTCTCCACCTGTAGCTGGTGTGTGGTGAGCGCATACACTTGATTGGTCTCTATGACTCTCTCTCTCCACCTGTAGCTGGTGTGTGGTGAGCGCATACACTTGATTGGCTCTATGACTCTCTCTCCTCTCCACCTGTAGCTGGTGTGTGGTGAGAGCATACACTGGATTGGCTCTATGTCTCTCTCTCTCCACCTGTAGCTGGTGTGTGGTGAGCATACACTTGATTGGTCTCTATGACTCTCTCTCCTCTCCACCTGTAGCTGGTGTGTGGTGAGCGCATACACTTGATTGTCTCTATGACTCTCTCCTCTCCACCTGTAGCTGGTGTGTGGTGAGAGCATACACTTGATTGTCTCTATGACTCTCTCCTCTCCACCTGTAGCTGGTGTGTGGTGAGAGCATACACTGGATTGGCTCTATGTCTCTCTCTCCTCTCCACCTGTAGCTGGTGTGTGGTGAGCACATACACTCGATTGTCTCTATGACTCTCTCTCCTCTCCACCTGTAGCTGGTGTGTGGTGAGAGCATACACTGGATTGGCTCTATGACTCTCTCCTCTCCACCTGTAGCTGGTGTGTGGTGAGCGCATACATGATTGTCTCTATGACTCTCTCTCTCTCCACCTGTAGCTGGTGTGTGGTGAGCGCATACACTTGATTGTCTCTATGACTCTCTCTCCTCCACCTGTAGCTGGTGTGTGGTGAGCACATACACTTGATTGTCTCTATGACTCTCTCTCCTCTCCACCTGTAGCTGGTGTGTGGTGAGAGCACACTTGATTGTCTCTATGACTCTCTCTCCTCTCCACCTGTAGCTGGTGTGTGGTGAGCATACACTTGATTGTCTCTATGACTCTCTCTCTCCACCTGTAGCTGGTGTGTGGTGAGAGCATGCACTTGATTGTCTCTATGACTCTCTCTTCTCCACCTGTAGCTGGTGTGTGGTGAGCGACACACTTGATTGTCTCTATGACTCTCTCCTCTCCACCTGTAGCTGGTGTGTGGTGAGAGCATACACTTGATTGTCTCTATGACTCTCTCTCTCTCTCCACCTGTAGCTGGTGTGTGGTGAGCGCATACACTTGATTGTCTCTATGACTGTCTCCTCTCCACCTGTAGCTGGTGTGTGGTGAGATACACTTGATTGTCTCTATGACTCTCTCTCTCCACCTGTAGCTGGTGTGTGGTGGCGCATACACTTGATTGGCTCTATGACTCTCTCTCCTCTCCACCTGTAGCTGGTGTGTGGTGAGCATACACTTGATTGGCTCTATGACTCTCTCTCCTCTCCACCTGTAGCTGGTGTGTGGTGAGCATACATGATTGGCTCTATGACTCTCTCCTCTCCACCTGTAGCTGGTGTGGTGAGCGCATACACTCGATTGGCTCTATGACTCTCTCTCCTCTCCACCTGTAGCTGGTGTGTGGTGAGCGCATACACTTGATTGTCTCTATGACTCTCTCTCCTCTCCACCTGTAGCTGGTGTGTGGTGAGCGCATACACTTGATTGTCTCTATGACTCTCTCCTCTCCACCTGTAGCTGGAGTGTGGTGGCGCTTACACTTGATTGGCTCTATGACTCTCTCCTCTCCACCTGTAGCTGGTGTGTGGTGAGAGCATACATGATTGTCTCTATGACTCTCTCTCCTCTCCACCTGTAGCTGGTGTGTGGTGAGCGCATACACTTGATTGTCTCTATGACTCTCTCTCTCTCCACCTGTAGCTGGTGTGGGGTGAGCGCACTTGTCCTGTGGCAGCCGCATCATCCAAGTGGAGTGCACACTGGTGGTGGTTGAGGTCCACATGATAAACATCATTCATTCATTCATTCATATTCTAATTTTTAGATGTATATAGTTAGTTAGATACATATTTATAGTTTTGACCAAAATTAAGCAGAGAATTTAAAAAGAACAGGCATGTTTTAAAGAAATAAGTATAATTTTTTTTTTCAGTATTATTGATTTAAATTTAAAATGCAATTTTTAAAGCACACAGAAGATTCAAAATGTACATTTAAGAGATGATTTTGAGTAATGTAATATTTTTAGAACAAAAAGTCTCTGATGCTAACCACAAAGCCTACCTTGCTCATAAATCATAAACATCTATTCTAAAAAAAACATCCGAGGTTCCTGAGGGGACACGTGTTAAATTAGCCTTCCGGGTTAGCTTACAAATTGATGTCTTTAGTGAACAGCTCTGTTCTGCTAAATATTTGATGTATTCCAAACATCCGTTTCTTCAGTTCTGTGGGAGCTGGGGCGTTTTGATCTGATGTGGACCTACTCTTTAGTGATGTGTTCCTGTTCTCTCCTCAGCTTCTGGTTCTCCTCAAGCAGGTGCTGGGTTTTGGCCTGTAGACGTGCGCTCTGCTCCAGGCCATGACTAATGAGCTCCCTTATGACTTCAGTGGGCTCAGGCACCGCCTGCAGATCCACCACGCCGAGCCTGAACTGACAAATAAAGAGAGTACAAGATTAATAATAGAAGACCTCGTGCAACCTGGCACCTGCCCATCAGCTATTAGCATTAGCATCCTGGCTGGAGACACAAGGACATGGTCTGAGAATGAACTTCGCCCACAGACGTGAGATTTATTTGTTGGTTTCTGAGTTTGTGTTTGTGGAGGAGGGATGTGGTGTAATGTACTGGAGCTGTATCACATCACTCCACCTCTGAGATCCAGACGTTCTCACTATTTGTGACCAAAAATTTCCAATCTTTACTGAACAAAAATATTTAAAATTGTTCAGATTTAGAGGAATTTGGTAATGAATCATTCAGACCGATGTGTGAAACTGTTTGACTGATTCACTGAAAAATTTATTTTATTATTATTTGCTTTTTACTTTTGTGGCACATTCTCTAGAAAATATATGCGCACACGCACACACAAATAATATATATATATATATATATATATATATATATATATACACACACACACACACTTCTAATATGCCAATATAATATAATAACTAATATATAATATATGTACCTTTATTTTCTGTAATTTATAACAAAAATAAGTATAAATAGAAATGAACATTAATTATATAAGTATATGTAATACAATACAAATACAATACAATGTGTTGTATTTGTAATTATATACTAAATAATTACAAAAATCATAATAATTATATACTAAAAGCACGAATTAATAAGTAAATAATAAAAAGATAAGTTAATAAATAAATAATACATAATTAAACAATATATAAAAAAATTAAGAAAAAAAAAGCAATTAATGAATAATTATATAAGTATATGTAATTATATACTAAAAGTATGAATTAATAAGTAAATAATAAAAAGATAAGTTAATAAATAAATAATACATAATTAAACAATAAATAACAAAATTAAGAAAATAAAAAATAAAAATAACAATTGATGAATAAAATAAATGAATAAAAGTTATATTATAAAAATGTATAAATAAATATGTATATATTATGAAATATTATAAAAACAGATCTATAATAATTAGCCATAATAAGCCTAATTTACATAAACTAGAAACACATTCACAGCACAAAAAGACGATTGCCGAATTTAAAAGTGCAAAGCACAACCAAATCACTACAGACAGAACCTGGTTAGAGTCAAACGAGGGCAGTTCATGCTTTTTATTTGCAAAAAATTAACACTGTTTAGTGAATACACACTTCAGGGTTTCACTGCCCAACTCCGTCTAGCACCTGGACACACACTAGCATTTAGCCTGGACTCTTGTACTGATAAGACAAGCCAACTGCTGTGATGATGCCACCGGGCGACAGCGAGTCTGATCCTCAAATAGATGAACTCTGACACGACACACAAGGGACGGACGCCCGGGCTATCATGTGCCATGATGAAGATAACAGACCTCACAGAGACCTGAGAACACAATGAAGTACCTGCAGTCAGTCTACCGAGACTGAACACGTTTGTCTTATTAATGATTCTTGATGGCTGTAAGCAAAAGACAGGAGTGGAAACAAGCAATGAATCCTTATGACCTTGTTGTGAACGACTCTGGTAATGCATGACCGATATTTATTTTTTATAACCGATACCGATACTTTACGTTTATGTACCCGATAACCGATATGCAGAACCGATATTTATTAACTGTTATAAAGTAAATAAAAAAACAGAGTGAAGCAAGTCCATTCTTCACTTTCAGTCGTCTTAACAACAACAACAAAAACTGTTGAAAATTAACATTCTTTCATGTCAAATGTAATCTTCAAATTACAACAAAAACAACATTTTATTTATAAAAAGCATCATCAGCAACACTGATATTAACAATAAGCAAAAGAATGTCTAATGTTTTCAAATGGAGAAAATAAAGGACAGAAGTCATATCAACTTCATTTTAATCTACAGTTTTAGGTTTATAATCTGTTTAATAGACTAAAGAGTGAAGAATAATTCACTGAATAATATTCTCTGGAATATTGAAATAAGCTATAACAAACAAAACATCGTATTTTATTAGGGATGCACCGGTTGACCGGCCAAAGATCGGAACCGGCCGGTTTTTGCTTATAATGCGCGATCGGCAACCGGCCGGTTTTTGTCTTTTTTTCGGCCGATTTTTCCGAAAGTGCGAACATGTCATTTGTGTGGAAGACATTCGGCAGGAGCACAACAAACACAGAAAAACAGATACAATGAAGCGAACTGCCGTTGGTGTAACATTACTGGCACACAAATAAGAGCCGCTTTCCTTTGCTGCTCTAGCTGAAGTTGCTAGTGATGGGTCGGTCTTGAACGATTCATTCATTTTGAACGGATCTTTAATGAGACTCGAGAAGAGCGAGTCGTTTCGGGAGTGATTCGTTCAGTCGCATGCGCACCATCCTAAAGGTTCTGTACTGGAATTAGTTCACCTGTTTCGAGTCTTCGGTTTTTCGAGTCGTTCGTTCATCTTGACGAGACTCAAAGGTCCGAGTCGGTAAAATGATCCGAACTTCCCATCACTAGAAGCGTATCTGTCCACGCCCTGCACAAGAATAGACCGTGAACAGTTGTTCAGCGCAGCTTCTCACGTGTTGGATGAGAAAAGAAACAGACCAACTTGTGACAAAGCTGAAATGCTACTTTTTGTAAAGAATAAAACGTTCAAACGTATAAACGTCAGTTCTGTACAAGATTATTATTTTACCTTAAAATTACATTGACTTAATTCGATTTAACAAGCACGAGCTGTAGCATCTTTGCTTTTGCTCGGTGCACTAAACATTATTTGATTTAACATTTTGGAATAATTTATTTATATAGCCTACTTTGGTTTTATTTAGTTTCACTGGTAAATACCTTTTTTCTTTTACACCAATTTATAAATGACAACAAATGTTGATTAAGTAACATCTTTGTTTGGACTGTTGAATGTGTGTTGGTTGTGTTGTTTAGATTGTAACTATGCAAATGTTGCCTTTAATTTCACATGGTTACTGTTAATGTTTTCATTTAAGGCCAGTTTTATGTAGTTTCAACCCAATTTAAAACCATCTTGGTCCATCTTCAACTGGGGTTGACCAGTTGAACATGAGAGGCAGAATTTGTAAAGATGCTTGTTTGTTTTTCTAATAAAATATATTGATAGGCATTTAAAATTTGTTTAATATGCTATATCCATTAAAATAAAAGCTTAAGAACATTTTGAATTGTAAATAATTTTAATCAAAAACTTGTGACACAGCCACTATGTCATATTGAAGTAACACCACAGGCGTAATTATAACACCACAGACCTTATAATGCAAGTTACTAAAGGCTCTGTGTTACCAGAAAATGCATTAACACCAGAGACAGTAACACCACATACAAATCAGCTTAGACTTTTCTAAAATGGAGGCTACCATCATGATGATTTCAAGATCAGGGGACATTTTGGAAATATCAACAAGTATGTATTTATAATTTTTTTTTTTTTAATATGCCAGATCTGCAAGTTATCAACATAACACCACATACACTAATGACAACACATGAAATTGTCAGAGATTTAGCTAGCTACATTTATAAGAAAGAATGTACTCCCCATGCACCCCTCAGATCAACCAGCACCTGCAGTGACCGTTACACACAGGAAGTAGTCCAAATAGAATTCTCCCTTTTCTTAAAGGGGTGACATCCATTGTTGAAACACCACAGACATGAATTTGGGGGGCAACTTTTTTCTTAAATATATATATTTTTTAAACAAATATTATACATGTTAAATCAAATCTATATTCACTATATAAACACTTTATTTGTGTTAGAATCTTTCATTATTTCTTGTTGGTTGCTTAAAGGAAAAAAATCGGTATCGGAATCGAATCGGCCAGTTTGCTCGAAAAATCGGTATCGAATCGGCCACGAAAAATCATGATCGGTGCATCACTATATTTTATTGCATTTCTTAACTGTTTTATCAGAATTATTAAAATGTTTTTGTCTAGATTATGAAAACTGCTGACAGCGGTTTATCTATTTACACAGAACTATACTCAAACTGCGATCGCTTGCGGAGATAATAAATAATTAATTTAGATAGAGATGTATTTATTTAGATGTTTATTGGTGAAATAATGGTTCTATAGTAAATGTTAATATAATTTAGTGTGTTTCAAACGAGTGAATCTTGAATAAAGTTACATGCGGTGGTCGTGCTGGAGCTTCTCCTGAGTGAACAGTGTGTGTGTGTGTGTGTGTGTGTGTGTGTCCACTGCTCCAGTGTGTGTGTGTGTGTGTGTGTGTGTGTGCGCCCACTGCTCCAGGTGTGTGTGTGTGTGTGTGTGTGTGTGTCCACTGCTCCAGGTGTGTGTGTGTGTGTGTGTCCACTGCTCCAGGTGTGTGTGTGTGTGTCCACTGCTCCAGGTGTGTGTGTGTGTGTCCGCTGCTCAGGTGTGTGTGTGTGTGTGTCCACTGCTCCAAGTGTGTGTGTGTGTGTGTGTGTGTGTCCACTGCTCCAGTGTGTGTGTGTGTGTGTGTGTCCACTGCTCTAGGTGTGTGTGTGTGTGTCCACTGCTCCAGGTGTGTGTGTGTGCGTGTCCACTGCTCCAGGTGTGTGTGTGTGTGTGTGTGTGTTTCCACTGCTCCAAGTGTGTGTGAAATACAGAGAACACATTTCACTGCTGGTTATACTCTGTATAATTGTGTATGTGACCAAAAAAAAAAAATATCGGTTATCAGTTTTTTTCAAAACCGATATCCGATTATGGTAAAATGCTTAAATATCTGGAAAAATATCGGTAAACCGATATATCGGTCGATCTCTAGTATGTAGTAATGTAGCACTAAAAGAGAAGTGTAGCATGCTCTTTAGGGAACGGAGATGAAGCTGTCAAGCTCAAAAAAAGGAGGCTAAATAAGAAGCATGAAAGTATCGGTAAAGTAGTCCATTCCACCTGCGCACTATTTTCCAAACTAATGCTGTGTGTGAAGAACAGACTAAAAACTAACTTCTATTGTTATTTCCTAACATTCGCTTGTTTTGTAACAACAACTCTCCTGTAATGGTTTGGTTTGTTTTATACTTAAATCTATCAATCAATACGGCTTTAAGTCTTTTAGAATACAACATAGAAGTAGTTCAAATGAATAGTTTGGTGTTTATTGTTTATTTGGATCCACATGAGCTTCCACAGAGTGGCTGCTAGTCTTCCTGGAGTCCTCAACTCAATCCAAAACAGACAATCGTACAAATAGATTAAAACATTGACTTATCACATCACAAACTATACATCTCAGAAGCAGCACTTAAAATACTTTATTTAGAATATTTTGTTTTGAATCATTGAATCATGCAAATGAATCATTCAGTCATTGAAAAGAATCAACTCAACAAACCTGATTTCAATCCCAAGAAACATTTCAGAACTGATAAAACAGACATTTACATGGTGTATGTATACATAAAAATTGGGAATAATACAAAAAACGTAAAAGATCAATAATAAAACAACAAAATGATAATTAAATAAATAATTTTTTAAAACAAATCAATTAATACATAAATAAAACGAATTATCATTATGACAGAATTAATGGAATAAAAATGACTAATATCATAAATAAATTATCCAAAGTACCACATCTGTTTTCTGAGTTCCACAGAGACTGGAAAGTCAAAGAGATTTAGAAAAGAGATCGATGAGGTGAATAAATGACTGATTTTTAATTTTGGTCCATACCATACCTCCACACAGAACGAAAGAGCAACCGTCACATTTAGAAATCCTTAAACCAGAGCTTCACCAAGGAACCTTTTCCAGCCAGAATGTGACGTACCGTCGAGCAACACTCGCACGGAGCTCTTTACACGATGAGCTCAGAGCTTCCATGTCTCCGAGGGCTTATTTAGACGGGTCTGTGTAGTGAACCTGGACGCAGAACATTCATCCCACAGTGGGAAGCCACACGGAGACAGACACCGGTTGAATTGCTATTAAAACTCTTATGACGAAGACTAGTGACTTTTATGCTTAAAAAAAACAAACAGTTGTTCATGAGTCACACAAAATCATCATTTGAACTTGTTTAACTCAGTGATACACGAGAAGGCAAGCCAAACATTAGAGCTGAAGTCAAGAGAGATACTTTTTGGGCCTAAATACGTGTGTGTGTGTGTGTGTGTGTCCACTGCTCCAGGTGTGTGTGTGTGTGTGTGTGTGCCCACTGCTCCAGTGTGTGTGTGTGTGTGTGTGTGTGTGCCCACTGCTCCAGGTGTGTGTGTGTGTGTGTGTGTGTGTGTGTGCCCACTGCTCCAGGTGTCTGTGTGTCTGTGTGTCTGTGTGTGTGTGTGTGTGTGTGTGTGTGTGTGTGTGTGTGTGTGTGTGTGTGTGTGTGTGTGTGTGTGTGTGTAAAAAAAAAAAACAGTTGTTCATGAGTCACACAAAATCATCATTTGAACTTGTTTAACTCAGTGATACACGAGAAGGCAAGCCAAACATTAGAGCTGAAGTCAAGAGAGATACTTTTTGGGCCTAAATACAATCACAGCTTTGAATAAAGATATTTTGATATTTATATATATATATATATATATATATATATATATATATATATATATATATATATATATATATATATATATATATATATATATATATATATATATATTACTGACTGTTTCTTCATCAGAAAAGACATTACATCACTTGCTCAGCAATGGATGCTCTGCAGTGAATGGGTGCCGTCAGAATGAGAGTCCAAACAGCTGATAAAAACATCACAATAGTCCACACCACTCTAATCGTCACCAGATCTAAATATTCCCTCAGTTTAATAGTAATGACTTTATGAATGTCTTCACTGATAAAATAGATAACACCAGAAATACAATAACAAACGTAGATTCTACAGCGTCTAGTACTTCAGCTTCATTCATCGCACCCAAAGAAAAACTGCATTGCTCTACAACTATAGGACAGGATGAGCTAAATAAACTTATCACTGCATCTAAACCAACAACATGTTTATTAGATCCTGTACCCACTAAATTACTGAAAGAGTTGTTACCTGTTGCAGAAGAACCGCTTCTCAATATTATTAACTCCTCGTTATCTTTAGGTCACGTCCAAAAAGCATTCAAGCTGGCAGTAATTAAGCCTCTTATTAAGAAACCAAAATTAGATCCTTGTGAACTGGCAAATTACAGGCCCATTTCAAATCTTCCGTTTATGTCGAAAATATTAGAAAAAGTTGTGTCTGCTCCTTCTTGCAAAAAAATGATATCTCTGAAGAATTTCAGTCAGGTTTCAGGCCCCGCCATAGCACAGAAACTGCACTTGTTAAAATTACAAATGACTTGCTTCTTGCGTCAGACAAAGGCTGCATCTCGTTGCTAGTTTTACTTGATCTTAGTGCTGCGTTCGACACTATAGATCATGACATACTGATAGATCGATTACAAAACTATACAGGTGTTCAAGGACAGGCTTTAAGATGGTTTAGATCCTACCTGTCCGATCGCTACCACTTTGTTTATTTAAACGGGGAGGCATCTCAATTATCACCAGTAAAGTATGGAGTACCACAAGGATCTGTCCTAGGTCCTCTATTATTTTCATTATATATGTTGCCCCTTGGTAATATTATTAGAAAATACGGGATTAGTTTCCATTGTTATGCTGATGATACTGAACTATATATCTCAACAAGACCAGATGAAACTTCTAAACTATCTACATTTACTTTTATCCAAAGCGACTTACAATTGGGAGTACATAAAGCGATTAATCTTGAAGAGGCAAACATACAGAGGAAGTTCCAATAACACCAAGACTCAGGCATTGTTCAAATAAGTACAAGCTAGCAAGGGAAGGAGAGAAAGATAAAGAGAAAGATGAAGATTTTGAAAAAGTGAAATAATTTTTTTTTTTTTTTTTTTTTATGTAGTCAAGTAGAGTTGAAAGAGATGAGTTTTCAGTTGTTGCTTGATCTAAGCTAACAGAGTGTGTTAAAAATATAAAAGATTGGATGACCAGTAATTTTCTCCTATTAAATTCAGATAAGACAGAGATTTTAACTTATTGGACCTAAAAACAGTATACAGAATATCTTTGATCACAGTTTGAATCTAGACGGATGTACTGTTACTTCCTCCACAGTCAAAAATCTGGTGTTGTATTAGACAGCAACTTATATTTTGATAATCATATTTCCCATGTTACAAAAACAGCATTCTTCCATCTTAAAAACATTGGCAAGCTACGGAACATGTTCAGTGTTTCTGATGCAGAAAAGTTAGTTCATGCATTCATGACCTCTAGACTGGACTATTGTAACTGCATCTTCAATAAACAAGCTACAGATAGTACAAAATGCTGCGGCTAGAGTCCAGGTCAAGAAAATATGATCATATTACTCCAATTTTACAGTCTCTGCACTGGCTACCTATTAAGTTTCGTATCAGTCACAAAATATTATTACTTGCCTATAAGGCCCTAAATGATTTAGCTCCTGCGTACCTAACTAATCTTCTATCACGCTACAATCCAACCCACTCCCTAAGGAACAAAACTCTGAACTCTTGGTAGTACCTCGGATAGCAAAGTCCACTAAAGGAGGAAGAACTGTTTCATATCTGGCTCCTAAACTCTGGAATAGCCTTCCTGATAACGTTCGGGGTTCAGACACACTCTCTCTGTTTAAATCACATCTCTTTAGTCAAGCATTCATATAATGCATCTCACAATCATGTACTGCAGTTATATCTGATCAAATGCACATTTTTAAGCTTCAGCTTGGGTTGAACAGATCATTTTTGCTTGGATGGAACAACAGCTACGCTAATTATGTCTCTATTTGTTTCTCTGTTTCTGGAATAACATCCCGTGGTAACTAGGAATTACACAAGCTTCAGTCTGGATCCAACCCTTAAATGATCCGAGATGACCGAACACCTGAGAAGAGATGATGCCAAACCCTCAGAGAATATACAGAATTAACCGAACTTTGCCGTAAGTTAAATATATGAAGTTTCTGCAATATATAAATCTATTGTAGAAACTTAAAGCTGCTTTACAACGTTTGTTTCGTGAAAAGCGCTATACAAATGATCTTGAATTGAATTAATCGCTCAATTAACATCAGTGCAGATTTCTCTCCTGATTCAAACAAGACAAATGTTTCACTATAAAAAGCAACATTGTGGATAGAAGACTTGTATTTTAGCTGGAAGTAACGCTTTGATATTAAATACATCCTAACAATAGATTTGTTTCTCAGAAGCTTTTCTCTTCATGAGACATTAAATGATGGACTGGATTGGTGTGGATTATTGTGATGTTTTTATCAGCTGTTTGGACTCTCATTCTGACGGCACCCATTCACTGCAGTGGATACATTGGTGATCAAGTGATGTAATGCTGAATTTCTCCAAATCTGTTCTAATAAAGACACAAACGCATCTAGGTCTTGGATGGCCTGAGGATACGAGAGCAAAAGTAAATTATGACAGTTTTTGAAACATTGACTAGTGGACTTTGGGGGAGAAAAGGCTGAAAAAAGAAGAGGCAAACCAGAACACAGCCTCTTTAAATGAGGAATACTGATGGATTTGATGACGGACGTGAGGAGAACACACCAAACACGACCATAACACGGACCAGCGGAGTTAAGGAAACGAAACGTTCCCCCAAAAGAGTGACTAAGAATGACCTCTCGACAGAGCCAGCATTGTTTCTGTGTATGTCTGGCTGGTCTGGAAAGTATTAGACAGTTTCATCTCTGCAATCAGTCAAGTGGCCGGCAGAACCCAGAGCAGATGCCATCATACCCCCGAGAGGACTCTGGGAACCGATCTCCGTTTGTCCCTGTGGGAACGCTGTTTTCTAGGTGCCACAAACGCACTAAACCACACACAGAGCGCCGGACCTCCCAACGTTTCCTAGGACGTCTTCAGTGTCTGACCGCATTAAAGTCACGTGACTCTGAAAACGTGCATCACAGCTAAACTACTAATATGAGCAAACACAGCTTTGCAAAATCAGAAGAAAAAAACTGATTTCTGAAAGACTTAGCAAGTACTTTCATATTGCATATCTATTTAATGCACAATAGCATTATATATATTCATATATTAATCCCAAATATAAATTCCATTGAATATTTTATGTCTTTTAGGTCTGTCATCTTTTGCTAATGTAATATTTACACACACACACACACACACACACACACACACACACACACACACACACACACACACACACACACACACACACACGCGCACACACACGCACACACGCACACACACACACACACACACAAGGCACTGTAGACAGATGTCACGGTTCGGTACGTACCTCGGTTCGGGGGTCACAGTTCGATACGATTTCAGTACAACAGGGAAAAAACAAATCTCCTATGCTTGGTTTCTTTTCATTTATTTTAAACGGACACTAGTACAAATAAATTGTATTTAAATTTTATCCTGAACATTGTTCATGAGTCAACTATCACTAAACAAAAAAGCACATCTGTGGATCATTCAGGGAACAACCCAGTATTAATAATTAAGGGTGTGTAAACTTTTGAACAGGGTCATTTTTATAAATTCAACTATTATTTTCTCTTGTGTGAACATCTTTTATGTGAAATATCTTATTCAGGTCAGTACTAAATAAACAATATCATGCATTTTGTATGATCCCTCTTACTTGGTAAAACAATCAACATTTTACAGATTCTGCAAGGTGTGTGTAAACTTTTGACTTCAACTGCGCACGCACACACACCACTTTATTAGGTACATCTTGCTAGTACCGGGTTGGACCCTCTTTTGTCTTCAGAACTGCATTAATTATTCGTGGCATAGATTCAACAAGGTGTTGGAAACAATCCTCAGAGATTTTGTTCCATATTGTCATGATAGCATCACACAGTTGCTGCAGATTTGTCGTCTGCACATCCATGATGAGAATCTCTCGTTCCACCACATCCCAAAGGTGCTCTATTGGACTGAGATCTGGTGACTGTGGAGGTCATTTGAGTAAAGTGAACTCATTGTCATGTTCAAGAAACCAGTCTGAGATGATTTGAGCTTTGTGACATGGTGCATTATCCTGCTGGAAGTACATCAGAAGATGGGACACTGTAGTCATAAAGGGATGGACATGGTCAGAAACAATACTCAGGTAGACTGTGGTGTTTAAATGATGCTCAATTGGTACTAAAGGACCCAAAGTGTGCCAAGAAAATATCCCCCACACCATTACACCACCAGCACCAGCCTGAACCGTTGAGACAAGACATGATAGATCCATGCTTTCATGTTCTTTACGTCAAATTCTGACCCTACATCTGAATGTGCAGCAAAATAAAGACTCATCAGACCAGGTAACGTTTTTACAATCTTCTATTGTCCAATTTTGGTGCGTCTGTGTGAATTGTATTCATTTTCATCCACACAACTGCCGCTCACTGGATATTTTCTCTTTTTCAGACCATTCTCTGTAAACACTAGAGATGGTTGTGTGTGAAAATCCCAGTAGATCAGCAGTTTGTGAAATACTCAGACCAGCCCGTCTGGCACAAACAACCATTCCACGTTCAGAGTCACTTAAATCCTCTTTCTTCCCCGTTCTGATGCTCGGTTTGAACTTCAGCAAGTCGTCTTCACCACATCTAGATGCCTAAATGCATTGAGTTGCTGCCATGTGATTGGCTGATTGGCAATTTGTGTTACCAAGCAAATGAACAGGTGTACCTAATAAAGTGGCCGGTGAGTGTATATGCACACACATACATAAAATATAAATATATAAACATAACTAACTTATAAACCAATAAAACATAACACGTATACAATGTTTCTAAGTCTCAGCAGTGTCACCCTGAAAGGAACGTTTACTTGAGGATGGCTCAGTTTAAGCACATCCACATGTGTTGGATAGGAGTTTGTGAAGCCCAGCTCTGGGCTGCAGAGCATCAGTGTCAAGCTAGTTTACAGCTGTGATCTTCCACACGCTGCCAGGAACGCTTCCACATGTGTCACAAAAAGACTCGCTTCAGCGCCAACACATGAGAAGTGCTAAACAATTAACAGCAAAAGGAACGAGAAAGAAAAGCAAGGTTTTTTCTCAAGATCCCCCTGAACGTGGGTCTGATAGTAATTACAGCATTTACAAATACATGGGGGCATTGAGACCCAAACCATGGCAACGTTTTAAATCCCTCATGTTTGCTGTTTATTTGTTGGATTATTGGAGTAAACCGGATCATATTATTTTGGATTTGGCACTTGCATCTGCATGAGAAAGCATGAGAAACTACGGAAATCAAATACTTGGAGGTACAGATGGTAAACATTTAAGCACGAGCTGTTTAATTTAAACCAATCAGATCCTTATTTCCTCAGCAACCTCACCTCATGCCACCTCTGTGTGTCCTATCACGAGCTACAGGACCAACAACGTTAGGACAATGTGGTCCTGGCAGTGTGCAGGGGAACTAACGTCCTTTCATCTCAGCATCTGAATCACTGCACATCTGTTTTTCACCAAAAAAGGCAATAACTTTCTTCAACACAAATAAACAATTCTTTATAAATTATAATAATCAACACGCACACTACTCACACGCACACACACACACACTCACACACACACTCACACGCACGCACACACACACACACACACACACACACACACACACACACACACACACACACACACACACACACACGCACACACACACACGCACACGCACACGCACACACACACGCACACACACACGCACACACACACTCACACACACTCACGCACACACACACGCACACACACGCACGCACACACAAACACACACGCGCGCACACACACACACACGCACTCACACACACACACACGCACACACGCACACACACATTTATTACAAAGGCTAAATATATTATACACTACTAGTTATAGCTATAATATATATATAAAATAATTGATATAGCTATATATATATAATAATTTTAATCGAAAAATGCACTGTTTAGTAATAACATTCTTTAACACTAATAAACAGAATGTTTAATAAATTCTTAAAAATTATATATAGTTAAATATATTACATATTAGTAATTATATCACCATAATATTAATTAATATGATTCAGTTTGTATTAATTTTTATATTTTTTAAATAAAAGTGTATTATGTACACACACACAGGCATAATCATATATATATATATATATATAAATTATTTTAAAATGATGTAAAATATCATAATATCATAAACATAAAATATATCATATGTATAATAAACTATAAATTTGGTATAAAAATAAAATGTCATATTTACGTAATTTAAAAAACAAATGATATACCATTTTAGATATTTATATAATATATACACTCAACATTTATACATTTTAAATATTTATTTTATAATAAATGTAAATGTGGTCATACAGTATGTTAATGAACTTATGATCGTCACCGCAACAAAACAAACCATTTTTGCAGCTTATTTATTTTATAAAAGGGAGTGTAACTTTGCATTATGATTGTTAAAGTCAATATATTATACTGAACTATTTAAAAGGAGTAACAGCAATCCATGACTTGACCTTTTAATGACATTTACCATTGCGTTTCTCCAAAATGACTGATGAAATGTGTAATATCCTTTTGAGATTGCAGGAATGCCACTGTGTCATCACATGCAACCTCAGCTGTTCAAGAAAATGCATGTTTGTACTTTGACATTGACAGCCCACCTGTAAGGATCATGAGTGAGGAATAACACAAGCTTTAGGAAACAGAAGTCAGGATGTCTCGAAGTATTTACAGGGATATTGTACTCAAAGTGCCGTCTTCAAACGCTTGTGCCAGAGCTGTCTTGGCAGGCCAAACACCTGCTTTCCCAAACCTCAACCTGACCTTTAGCACATGCGTCTTTAAGGGTCTTCTGTCAGCTGTTGCACTGAAGAACACAGCAGCTGTGTCTTACCAGCACCACTCGAAGCTTGAAGAAAACCACTAACAAATAACAGTCTGCCATTACTTAGAAAGTAACATCCCTTCAGGAGCTATAGCTTTTAAAAAGTAGAAAAGAACCACAATCACAACCTCTCCGTAACTAGTTGCACAATTTGAGGAATGAATCGTGTCTGAAGTACGAAAGAGGTTTAAAGGAATGTACTCATCCTCAAAGATGGAAAAACCATGCATTAAGACTTTTTGAATCCAAGATGAGTTTGTTTCTTCTTCACTGAAACCGATTTGGAGAAATGTAGCATTACATCACTTGCTCAGCAATGGATGCTCTGCAGTGAATGGGTGCCGTCAGAATGAGAGTCAATGGATGCTCTGCAGTGAATGGGTGCCGTCAGAATGAGAGTCCAAACAGCTGATTAAAAACATCACAATAATCCACACCACTCCAGTCCATCAATCTTGTGAAGCGATAAGCTGTGTGTTTGTAAGAAACAAATCCATCATTAAGGCATTTTAAATGATACCAACACTTAATACGAGTCCTCTCAATAATACTGGTTTCTCCAGTGAAAAAAGCAAAGTCTCTTTCAAGGAAAGTCCATTCACACGGCTGCCATTTTGCAATGCCTCCAGGCAGCTCAAACAAGACCAAGTCCCATCTAAATGAATGGGGGAACCCTGAAATCTCAAAAACGGACTCACAATTAAATTACATATTCAAATCAGCAACAAAATCTGAAATAAACTGCCCCATGAATGTTGGGGCAAATGCTTATTTTTCGGTCTAGACCAGCCAATGCGCATGCGTAGCTCCAATTTACCAATCAGCGATTGGCTCTTTCATTTAGAAGGCGGGACTATCCCACCATATTGCGTTGCACTCTCTCCCATTCATAAGTATAGGAGTGAACCATCTTTGTATTTCTATAGTCTTTGGAAAAAGTCATCATGTCTGAATCAGAAGGGAAATATGTACAGCTCAAGCAAAAACAGTCTAAACAAATATGTGGGTGGATTATGATATAGGAGGACAACAGGGGATGGACTTTTTCCTATTGGAGAAAGCATTATTATGGATCATAGACTTGTATTTTGATACAAATGTTTAAAGTTTAAAACACCTTAATGATCAGTTTCTTCCTTACAAACCAGTAGCTTTTCACAAGACATTAATTGATGGACTGGAGTGGTGTGGATTATTGTGATGTTTTTATCATTATTATTTATATTGTGATGTTTGGACTCTCATTCTGACGGCACCCATTCACTGCAGAGTATTCATTGGTGAGCTGATGCTGTAATGCTATATTTCTCCAAATCTTTTCTGATGAAGAAACAAACCCATCTACATCTCTTGGAGTAGATTTTCAGCACATTTTAATTTTTGGGTGAGCTATTCCTTTAATACTTAGCGTTTGGTTTAGAAAGTATGACTAAAAATTGTATTTGGTTTATTATTTGTAAAAGTGTCATTGTGGGTCTTATGCAATATTGAACAGAATACTCATATCTCAGCAGTCCATTAATTACCTCATATATTTACTAAATACTAGCACCGGCACAATAACACATATGAGCGCTGGTCCAGATTTGAATTATGGAGTCAAGGAGGCAAATGTACAAACATTAAATCAATATCCAAAACAGCTTTACTCAAGAGTATAATAATGGATAAACTACAGCGTGGGAGCTCAGACATGTCTGTGGGAAGCTACAAGAGCCCTAAACACACTCAAAAGTCAAGAAAAGGACAATAGGATTCTGTAAAAACGCTTTCTGTAAGCCTAGAAGTCATAACGGTAGTTCAATGCACTTAAACCCAGAAAACACTACCGTCAAAAGTTTGGTGTCTAAGATTTTCAAACGTTTTTGAAAATAGTCTCTTCTGCTGTACTTGATCAAAAACACAGTAAAAACTGAAATACTGTGAAAAATGATTAGAAATCCAAATAACTGTTTTCCATTTAAATATAATTTTGAATAGTACTTATTCCTGTGATGCACAGCTGCATTACTCCTGTCTTATGTGTCACACGATTCTTCAGAAATCATTCTAATATGCCAAACATTTGAAAGGTAGTACTGTAAATTATACTTTTTTGAGCTTCTTGAAACCATAATAATATCATCATTATTGCGAGTTATATTGTGCAATATTCATTCCCCTTACACACCAGTGCAACAGTAGGCCACAAAATGTCAGCAAGCAACCTAAATAAACATTATGAAGAATCATTTACGCAAAATTATGCATTTGGCCACACTTTCCTCCCCTACCAAGGGCCAGTTTCCCTTTTTCCAAACAGACTCTTGACATTTCCATTCAGTCACATCTACAGTGGCAGCAAAAAAGAGAAATGACTTGATGTTGAACATGATTGCGTCTACTGAGTTGAGCAAAAGGGTGTTATTGAAATGTTAGAAAATCTCAAACATATTTATAACAATTTCACCAGAATCCAAGCCAACAAAACTTAAATACTTTACACTTTTTATATATATCAGATTCAGTGGTTCTTAGCTGGAGGGACCACAGAACATTTCCAAAACCATTTCAAGATGAAACCATCAAAATACAGGTAACATTTGAATTTAAACTCTATTTGTAATTTCATTATAATTTGTATCAATATAATTATTTATTAAATATACATATTTTTTAATTAAATATTCAATTTTTGGTAATTTTGTAACTTTTACATACAGGCAAATGTACAAACATTAAACCAATATCCAAAACAGCTTTACTCAAGAGTATAATAATGGATAAACTACAGCGTGGGAGCTCAGACATGTCTGTGGGAAGCTACAAGAGCCCTCAAAAGTCAAGAAAAGGACAATACGATTCTGTACAAAAGCTAGAAGTCATAACGGTAGTTCAATGCACTTAAACCCAGAAAACACTACTGTCAAAAGTTTGGTGTCTAAGATTTTCAAACGTTTTTGAAAATAGTCTCTTCTGCTGTACTTGATCAAAAACACAGTAAACACCGAAATACTGTGAAAAATGATTAGAAATCCAAATAACTGTTTTCCATTTAAATATAATTTTGAATAGTACTTATTCCTGTGATGCACAGCTGCATTACTCCTGTCTTATGTGTCACACGATTCTTCAGAAATCATTCTAATATGCCAAACATTTGAAAGGTAGTACTGTAATTATACTTTTTGAGCTTCTTGAAACCATAATAATATCATCATTATTATGGGTTATATTGTGCAATATTCATTCCCTTACACACCAGTGCAACAGTAGGCCACAAAATGTCAGCAAGCAACCTAAATAAACATTATGAAGAATCATTTACGCAAAATTATGCATTTGGCCACACTTTCCTCCCCTACCAAGGGCCAGTTTCCCTTTTTCCAAACAGACTCTTGACATTTCCATTCAGTCACATCTACAGTGGCAGCAAAAAAGAGAAATGACTTGATGTTGAACATGATTGCGTCTACTGAGTTGAGCAAAAGGGCGTTATTGAAATGTTAGAAAATCACAGACAATTTATAACAATTTCACCAGAATCCAAGCCAACAAAACTTAAATACTTTACACTTTTTATGTATATCAGATTCAGTGGTTTTTAGCTGGAGTGACCACAGAACATTTCCAAAACCATTTCAAGATGAAACCATCAAAATACAGGAAATATTTGCAATTTAAACTCTATTTGTAATTTCATTATAATTTGTATCAATAATAATTATTTATTAAATATATATATTTTTATTAAATATTCAATTTTAAGGTAATTTTTTAACTTTTACATACACATTTGCCAGATGTTTTTATGCAGCTGCTGAAAATTCAGCCTTGCAATAATTACATTTAAAATATATATTTAAATTTGTAATAACATTTCACAATATTAAGTTTTTTACTTTATTTGTGTCAAATAAACGCAGTCTTGGTGAGCAGAGATCTATATGGAAAGGGCCCTCAGGGGTCTATGTGGGCAGGTTAACAGTACAATAATAGCACATCTCTATATCTCCGGCACTAGATGAAAACATCTCGTGTCAAAAAGGCCTCACGTAATCCCATAAAAATGAGCGTGCAAAATTGGCTTCAATTTAGGCCGGGTCTGAAATGGAGAAGAGACGTTCAGAGGGAAGGAATCCTCTCATTTAGACAAAGCAAACCTTATGTCAGCTTCATCTTTCTCTAGGCTTGAGTAATTATACCACACTATTTCACTACAAACAGACCATTTCTGCAACATTCACACCACTGCAGATGGAAACGATGGATGAATTTAACATCAACAAATGCAGTACAGTAAGAAACATACTACGTGATCTAGGTCTTGACTTCCCAGACACTGCAGTTCCTCGGCACGAGATCAAACGTGGGGAACCTCCTTTAAAGCTGGACATAAAGAGAGGTAGTTCTCTGGGAATGGTTAAGTGTTGAGAGCGATTTTGGCCAATCACAGGTTCAGTAGAGCCTCGAGCAAGCAGAGATCGCACAGTCTTTCTCTCATCCATGAAACAGATGTGTTCTCAGAGGAAGCAGTGCAGGAGAGGGACATGAACGAGCGAACCAACACGAACACGAAGAGTGAACAAATGAAAAACTGAGACAGAATTATAACAGAAAGAATGAACAGATGTGTTCACATAGAGGAACGAAACCAATGATGGAGGGAATTAATAAATGAAAAATGAACGGCCGAACGAACAAGAAAACAAATGAATAAAGTGAATAAACACTGATTCATTTCAACAATTAAAAACCATCAGTTCAACAATTGTATCCATCCATACATCTATGTCTGTCTGTTTATCTGTCAATCTATCCATCCATCATACCAGAGAAAATAATCCAGGATAAACTTTGGATGAGAACTATCAACGTTAAACAAAGTTGTTCAGTCAAGTCACTAACATAATCACGGTCAGATAATCATTCTTACAATTTGACTACATAACGCTGCAGTTTCTCCAGTTTAACTTTAGCATCTGGCACCTGGTGAGTGTTCATTTTGTACCCTGACTGCATACTATGTGAGAGCGTGTGTCAATCAGCGCTGTGCTGTGCAGCGGTCTCAGGCGTGCCACTCACCGAGATATCGTTCTGCACCTTCTCATAAGACAGCTGCAGCAGGGGGCGGCCGGGTCTCTCAGGTGTCAGGTGGAAGCTGTATTCCCCCTCCGCTGCCGGTCCCTCTCCGGTCAGAGCCAGGTGCAGGTCACCAACATACCTCTCCAGCTCCATCTCGATCTCCTGGGCTTCACAGGACACATCCTCCTCGGAAACTAACAAATGAAACTGTGGTTTGAAGCGTGGCAGTTTTGAAGGCTCTCCGTGTCATTTAAATAGGATCATTTGATGTCCTAGTACCTTCACCACTCCATGCAGAGACGCCATCGGAGAGGAGTATAACAAAGCCAGATCTAAGATCCTCAGCCCACTCTAGCTTAAGAAAAAACGTGCGATGAGGCTCAGAGGCAATGGAGATCTGACGTACGCTAGTGCTGCGACACCTGCAGAAAAAATGATCATAATTAACATCACACAGCTAAGACACAAAGAAAATGACCAGACAATATACTGCATTCTATTAAACAATTCAGCAACTTCAAAAGTATCTGCACTAATAATTATAAATATATTGTGAAAAACAGATGGTAAATTTCAACTATTTGCCACACACACACACACACACACACACACACACACACACACACACACACACACACACACATTTGTGCATTCCAATTAATCTCAATCAAGCTGCAGTTGGGTGCAATAATGACGTGTGGTTGAAAAAGAGTGCTTGTGTTGCTCTTTCTGGATCAGCAGCAGCATGAATGCAGATTTGAATGTCTTTAACACCTGTTTCACATCGTAAGCGTCAGTGGAGCGTGAACAACGCATGTTTTGTCGCCGCCCATATCAGTGAATGACAGCATTAACATCTGAAGCGTGATGATGGCCGACCCTCTGATTCATCAACATGGGCAGCTACAAAACATGCTTCTCACGATTCACGGACACTCGTGATGTGAAACAGTCTTAATAGACATAACTGAATCGTTGTCATTCAGGAATAAGATCACAAGCACAATTTTTAAGATTAACTGTGCAGCTCTAATGTAAACAATGCAAAATATTTTGCGAGGAATATCATCACGTTCTCACGAGACACATCGGATCCATATATATATATATACACACACACTGAACAAAATTATATACGCAACACTTTTGTTTTTGCCCCCATTTTTCATGAGCTGAACTCAAAGATCTAAGACTTTTCTATGTACACAAAAGGCCTGTTTCTCTCAAATATTGTTCACAAATCTGTCTAAATCTGTGTTAGTGAACGAGATAATCCATCCACCTCACAGGTGTGGCATATCAAGATGCTGATTAGACAGCATGATTATTGCACAGGTGTGCCTCAATAAAAGGCCACATATATGGATTTAAAATAATGGTAAAATGTGTGCAATGAGTGGAGATTACTGTACTCCTGATAGATAAAAATTATCAATCAAAGGTCAGAGAACTTTTAGCAGTTTGAGGAAGTTTCTTCAAGCTCCACAGAAGACTATAATGTATGGATGCAGACCTCACAGGAATCCAGTGAGTGATGTGTGAGGAACGGCCGATCTCTCAGGTCAGACGATGTGCAGCGGCCAGGGGAAAGGTGAAGGACAACATGCTTGTCAAACTGATAATCAACGTGTCCAAAACCCTCCGCAAACAGTTCACATCTGTTCCCCTCCCGTCGTGCATCATAACCAATTGTTGCTATTCTTGACATGACTTTTGTGCAAGCCGTGGCATAAACGTACAGCGGGGTCGCGGTCTCCAAAGACTGACACGGTACACACTCTGAGGGAACAGGACGGCCATTCATTAGCTACAGTAACATCTGCACAGAGGTGATTCCTTCCCCCTCGGTAATGACAGATGCTGCAAAGCCTATAGGAATACGAGAAGGCGGCTTTGACAAATAAGACAAAGAATTCTCTTAAGATGTGGCTGAGAAGCCAAGAAGGGGTCGAGGTGGAAAGTTCAGATGCGGCACACTCCTCAAGATGTTCAACATTCATCCACGGCTTGTTTTATACAAACTAAACACGATTTAAGTGCCACAGACCCATCCAGAACGTGGCTGCGTGACACGGCTGCTATCTTTCCAGCGGCGTCTGGCTGGCTGGGTAACAGCGGATGAGAGAAAGCTGTTCTTTTATAAAAAGGTGGTGAAGTATAACAAAGGGGTCCCAAGTCACTTTCCATAAATGGGATTTGGGAATGAGACGAGATAAGGAATTCTGGACGGGAATAGTGATAACACGAGAAGAAAAGAGAACACAAAACAAATCTGCTGGAGTTGCTGAAGGAAGAATCGTATTGTAATTTCTGATTCTCTTGATTTATTAAGTGCAATCATCTGCGATATTTGCATGCTAGTAAAAATATTATATTTAAAATGTAAAATGTATTTGTTTTCTTTTTTAAAACGTAACTGTTTTCTATTTGAATATATGTTAAATGTAATTTATTCCTGTGACGCAAAGCTGAATCTTCAGCATCATTACTCGTGTCACGTGATTTTTCAGAAATCATTCTAATATACTGATTTTCTGCACAAGAAACATTTCTTATCAATGTTGAAAACAGTTGTGCTGCTTAATATTTTTGTGGAAACTGTGATTCATTTTCTAAATTCTTTGACGAATAGAAAGTTTAAAAGAACGGTTTCTGTTTAAAATGTAATCCTGTGCTATTTTAAATTGTACAGAACTTGACAGAAGGGATTTATATTTATGAAGGCCGGTGTCATACTAACACTACTAGTCATGACAGATTACTGGTTGCTTAATAATATATGTGAGAGCTTCTGAACAACACTGACTGACGTGTAATTATTCCATCTCAACAAAACCGAGATTCTACAAAACTGACAATCTCTTTCAGGAAGGTTATGAAATATGCACAAATAACCCTGAAACAAACTGTTTTACAGTCTTCTTTCCTGCACAGTGGTGCAAACAAATGAGGTTCTTCAGTGATGAAAATCATAAATAACTCCGTCTCAGTTTAATTATAAAGCACAATTCATTTAAAAACAGCTAGAGTTGACCAATGCTCTAGAAAGACTTATAAAGACATGTATACAAACCAAGCATACCACAACAAACCACATCACAAATCATAGGCTATAGAGAAGAGATACGTTTTTTACTTTCATTTAAAAATATGTCATGTTGGTTCAGTTCTAATATGGATCGGTAACGTGTTACAAAGTTTTAAGGTGTTATGGCAAAAGCTCGATCAACCCTAGATTTTATCGAGACCATTTAAACATTTAAAAACAAGCAGAAGCATTTTAAAATCAATTCTAAAGCGGACTGGGAGCCAGTGTAAAGACATTAACACAGGAGTGATTTGCGAACACCATTTGCAGCCACGTTTTGGACCATTTGTAATCTGAATTACAATATTATTATTTATTGTTTATCATTCCCCAGATACAGGGAATTACAATAAAATTCTAGAAGAAATAAAAGCATGAATTGCAGTTTCAAAGCGCTTAAAAGAAAGGAAGGTCTTCACTTTAGCCAACGCTCTTTGTAGGTTAAAATTTGATTTGAAGACTAAATGTATTTGATTTGATCAAATTTAAGTGCACTGTCGAATAAGACACAAGCAAGTTTTACACACGCTTTAACTGAAGAAGATAAAACATCAGAATTTAAACGAGAGATATTTGGAGCCAAACACAATGATCTCCGTTTAGATTTCAAATATTCAAAGACATCCTGGCTTTGACACTGGAAAGACGGAGACATTTTTGTGCTTTAGGGGCAAATAAAGTTGAATAGTCTGCAAAGCAATGATAATACAAGACATGCTTTTCAAAAATAGAGGCTAAAGGAAACATATATAAAGAAAACAATAAAGGGGCCAAAATAGAGCCTTGGGGGACCCCAGAAGTCAGGGGGACCGCCTTGAATAACAGTCGTACTATATTGATTGAGAAGCTTCTATTTTTAAGATATAACTGGAACTATATTTAAAAAACATATTTGGAGATTTTATTTTATTTTGCATATTTTTATTTTAGCCCAAAGAAAGTATTATTTTCTGCTACCATGACAAATATTTGACATTTAAATCAAATATATTTGTTTGCATTACAGTCATGTTTTTTCATGTCTTTAATTTATATGAAAATATTGTCAAAATGCAAAATATTATTTCTTACATTTCTTTTGATTTTGAGTATAAATACAACCCAAACCCTGACTGCAGTTTTCACGAGACCAAAATACGACTTTTTTCTGCATTTGATATTTTGTATAGATTTTCTTTCATCTTGTTTGCAACATTCTCTCCATATATCCCACCATGAATAGAGATATTAATAATCCATCAAAAGCTAAAGATGTATGACTTGCTGATTTGAGCATCATCTCCTATTTCCCAAAGCCATCAGCGGATGGAAGCAAAACACAATGAATCCATTCTCCAAGTCTATTTTTAAGGGAAAAGTCTCATCATTTTTAGTTTTTAGAGGGAAAAAATGCTAATCATCAACGAAAAGAGATTGCTGAAACAAACGGCTTGTGTTTTGCACATCCATACACACCATTTTAAAGCGGAAGATCAGTAGAATGACATCATAAACTATCATATTTGTGTGGAAAAATGAATTGATAATCTTGCTATATGCCCTTTTATATGTGATAATATGTTTCTATATATAGAATAATACAAGTTTGTTACAGCTGTAATATTTTTTCATACTTTATAATGTGTTCTGTTTTTTTTCGGAGCTAAAAATAATGGCCTTTTACCATAATGGCTTTAAAATCATACATTTTTACCATTATTTACAGAAAAAATATTCATTTAGTTTAACAATGTAACAGTTTCTAAATCATAAAATCTTGACAGGCATATTTACAAAAATCATTAGATGACATTATAAGACTCTATTTGGATCCCAAAATACAAATTAATTGTCATTTTAATTATTAATTCATTCCAATCTTTGCCGCTATCCTTCAAACCGCTAGGTTTTAGCCATTTGTTAGCGAGAAATTTAAAATGTAATAAAAAGGACGATCACTTATTATTTTATATACTGTAATAAATAAAGGTCAGATAAATGTATCTGTTAAACTGAACATTATTGCACCCATATTTTGAGTTATTTGAAACATTAAAGTAACGTTAGATGCTTTACTTGCATTTAATACGCATTCTGTGAATACAAAATCAATTTTGTAATTTTTATTTCATGTGGTCACTGGTCTTATGTTTTGCACTTAACATTATATTAGCAAAACATAAAATATAACATCTATATTTGTACATAATATTGTTATTTATTTGTAATATTATCATTTTCTTGTAACAGTAATACTAATATTGTTACCATGGTGCTTTATGCAGAATCAAAACAAACACAGGTCAATAACATGTTGACAACAATAATCCTCTTCAATGTTGCTCCTATATTCTGCTAAATATGACAAATACGACTAATAACTCTCCTGTTTCCTTATGTCTTATTGTTTATATCTTTTAGGAGCATCGCTTTATAAATGACGTAGGAAAGTTAGTTTGTTTTGTTTATGACAGGAAACTAATACGCGTTTCAACAGAGAATACAAACATCATATTTATCATAAACACGTGCGTTTCCCTCATATCACGATCACAGTGTTAAATCTCACCTCATTGCGAAAGGAAATGGATATTAAATGAATTTGAATTCAAACTAAACACACTCCTGCAGATGTCATTTCCCTCTCTCTTCAGGCTTTTAGACGCTCCGCGCTTCCAGGCTGCCGTACGCGTGACGTCATTTCCGTCCATCACCGGAAGTGTGAGTTGGCTGGCCGGGGATATCAAGATGGTAAGTATAAAACTGTTATTTTGGAAAAGTGAATACAAGATAAGTAGAACCGAGCATTTAGATTGAATTCGCCGGTGTTCTGTCGATTTGTGCTAACGTTACCCTGTCAGATTTTGCTACCTCCCATTAAAACAGTGGAAGTACAATTCGACAACGAAAATGCTACCTGTTAAATTATGTTTTATTAATGTGTACACCTACCACAACCCTAAAGCTACCCTTACAGTAATGCGCATACAGTAATTACGTGTTATATTCGTGTTTCTGGATAGAAGAGATACAGCTAATACCGGGAACCAACAATCAATATTTTTTTTTACCTATTAGATTGTGTTTTATTAACATCTACACCTACCCCAACCCTAAAACTACCCTTACAATAATGCAGATACATTAAATATCGTTGGTCGTCGTGAGAAAAAGAATGCGATATTGATGCGCATGCGCAGTACGCCGAGGTAGCTCCACATATCTCCGTCCACGGTGCAGTGAAAATGATATTGATGCGCATGCGCAGTGCGCCGAGGTAGGGTAATCCACGGTGCAGTGAAAATGAAAGCGATATGAGGAGAAGCTGAGAGTGCTGGAATATAAACAACAGACAGCAGCTGATCAATACTGTGAATCTTAAACTCGTCAAACTGCAGCAGAACACGTCTTTAATGGCCATGAGATCTTATTTATGCAACCACATAATTACATTCTAAAAGTTCTTGTGAAGACAATTCAGCTTTTCCATCACAGGAATACATCACATTTTAAATATATTCAAATGTAAAATAGTTAGTTTAAATCGCATTAACAATTTATAATAATGCAAGTTATTTTGATAAAATAACAAACAAAATGCTGCCTTGGGGAGCATTTAACTTTTTATCAAATGCAAAAAATAAGTCATTTCTAAATATTATTTATGCACAAATGGATTGACGGTTAAGATAAAAGTTATAGGTACAAAGTTACCTTGAAAATTATGTTTTGCCATCACAGGAATACATTACATTTTAAAATACATCAAAACTATATAGTTATTTTAAATTGTACTAATATGTATTTGTAATCAAATAAATAAATGACAAATAAATTCTGCCCTGAGAGCATTTAAAGTAGTTTTTTTTTATATTAATGCAGACTAAGAAATACTTTCTGGCATATAAATACTTTTAATGCAATCTCTGTAAATAAATAATACAAAAATAGAAGCCGAAATCACAAAATGAAGATGAAAGATATAGGAAAGAAGATTGTCACGAATGAACTTGTATTTTATTTATAATTTTTTAAAGCTTTATAGATTCTTATGCCTGTCTAAGTTAAATCAGTTGAAATAATTGATCAGTTTGGACAGTCGCCTATAAAATCAAAACATCTTAAAATACAGAAGTAGTGTAAATCATGCACAAGATGTCATAACATTGACAGAAAACACTCTAGAAGTCATGTTTTTCTGTGTAAATCTATACATATCACTAGAAAACTGTATTTATTTCAAATATAAAACTACTTTAAATGACCATGTACTCTGCAACATTAAGCTTAACGAATATAAACTAATCATACTAGGTTGTTATGTCAAAACTAATGTCATGTTTTGCCCAAACACAACTCTTTCTATAGTCAGTTTACCAAAGTCTAAACCATTTCTATCCAAACACGTTTAAACGTGCATTAATTATTCCACTTTTTTTGGGTTACGGTGTTTTAGTTGTTTATTAATAAGTGATTAATCGTTCATTTCTTCTATCTTTCTCTTGCAGTCTGCCATATTTAATTTCCAGAGTCTGTTGACGGTCATCTTGCTGCTCATCTGCACCTGCGCGTATATACGAGCTCTCGCTCCCAGCCTGCTGGATAAGAACAAAACCGGGTAAGTTTACCGCCTTCCACATATTCATATTTATATAGTAAACATTACCATCATTCAAAAATGACATTTAGCTGAACATTACTCAGGTACGGTGGCCGAGAAGTGCAAAACAAATCACGATTCTGAAAACAAAATAACAAATTACAAATGCAAAAAAAAAAAGAAAACTATGGAAGTTCTAAGCGGCCATGCATTATTATAATTTTTCCGTCTTGTTTTCTCGTTATCACGACTTAATTTTCTCGTGATCTCGACATAACGAAAGTTGTTTTGTCGTTATCACGACTTTTAATTTTCTCTGTGTATTCGGCATGAGCAAATGCTATAGAAGCAGCATCATCGCAGCATCATGGATGATCGTATTCACTTTTACTTTGATCAGGGACTCACTCAAACTGAAATAGCTCTGTGTCTGTCAGTGATTGACGACACATAAGTGTTCGACACTTGAGAAGGAGGCTGTCGGGTCTGCAACTTTATATAAGACAATATAGACCCTGAACGTGTAGTCACGTGTAGTCAAATTCAATTTCCTCGGGACGCCTCTCTCTCAATGCAGAGATAAAGTCCATATTTGCTGCAGGAAATTAGTAACTTTATGATGGAGATAAGCGACAAAACAACTTTCGTTATGTCGAGATCACGAATTAAAGTCGTGATCACGAGAAAACAACTTTCGTTATGTCGAGATCACGAGAAAATTAAGTCGTGATCACGAGAAAACAAGACAGAAAAATTATAATAATGCATGGCCGCTTAGAACTTCCGTAGAAAACACAACAACAATTCAGACAAAAAACAGGCAGGTATAGTTTGAGACGGCGCCATTGGTTTGGGAATAGATTACTCACCGCTGACTGGACGAGACATCTGTCAATCAAGACCAGCAAAGTCGATATAATACAGTAACTCCAGCGGCACAGTTGTAAATCGCGCGCCAGGATATCTTTTAACACTGTCGACCCGGGTTCAAACCCGCCTTTTGCCAAACTTTTTTTTTCTCCCTTTTCAAATCTCGTATCGCATCGTAAAGGCATTTATTTTCGATAGAAATCAAAGAAATATTCAGTTGTTTTGTGTTCAGATTTGTCATTGTGTTTTCTGACTTGTGTTTTCAGATTTTTTTTCTTTTGCATCGTTTGTAATTTTGCATTTGGAGAAATGTAGCATTACATCACTCGCTCACCAATGGATGCTCTGCAGTGAATGGGTGCCGTCAGAATGAGAGTCGATAAAAACATCACAATAATCCACACCACTCCAGTCCATCAGTTAATGTCCTGTGAAGCAAAAATCTGCATGTTTGTAAGAAACCAATCCATCATTTAGACGATTTTAACTTCAAACTGTCCTGTATTCAGTATTAATATTGCTTTCTCCAGTGAAGAAGTCACCTCGTCTGAATCAGGAGAGAAATATGCACAAATCAAGCATCGTTTACAAGCAAAATGAGTTCTTTACTTTTACTTTTTAGTCATTTAGCAGACACTTTTATCCAAAGCGACTTACAAATAAGAAAAAGTAACTAAAACTAGAAGTTAAAGGTCTATAAATACTATTTATACACATTTAAGAAAATGGAGAAATTAAATAAAATGACAACATTTCAAAACTAAACATTTAAATGAAAACCAAAAATAAAGCTAAAACAATAAAAAATATTAAAACAACAAAAGGTATAAAAATGATTCTAACATGACACTAAGCCAAACACCCAGATATATATATATATATGTATGTATTATTTCATTTCCATGTAGTATGTTGAAGTAACGTTACTAAAATAAATACAATTTAATAAAACTAAATCTAAAGAAAATACCTATAAATACATAATAAATTCATACATAATTCATCTAAAATTTAAATAGATAACAAATCAAATGGCAGCAGTTTATCAGTAATCCTAAATAAAGAACATATGCTAACAAACAACAACTTACACATAGTAAGAATTGGTTATACAAACTAAAACAGAAGTGAAACAAGCCGTAAGGAAGAAGAGAAAAAAAAAGCAATACTTTGTATATGACGGTTATTTTTTTATGTGAGAGGACAACAGAGAATGGGCTTTTTCACTGTGATGTTTTTATCGACTCTCATTCTGACGGCACCCATTCACTGCAGAGCATCCATTGATGTAATGCTACATTTCTCCAAATCTGATGAAGAAACAAACTCATCTCCATCTTGGAGAACATTTTCAGCAAATGTTCATTTCTGGCTGAACTATTGCTTGAAGCACCAAAAGACTGGTGGTTTACAGGTTAAAGATGTTGTCCAAACAGACCTGGATTTGTTTAATACAAATCTTTAGTTAATTCCCAGAAACAATCAGTAAAATGTTGCCAAGAGACTTTTCTCATGGCCGAAGAGTTAAACTCCTATTTGATTTTATTTACATTCTTAATTGATTTGATCTAAGCTGAGTGTCATTGGTCAGTGTTTGTTTTGGGGATACGTCTGAAATAAAGCGACCGTCGAACTCGAGCAACAAGCTGTTCGCCACATGTTTGGACTCCACATGACAGGAGCATGAAATGAAGGAGATAATTCACATCCAGCGATCTGATCTCAACAAACACATGCATTAGCCAAGACAAATTAGCCGGAGCTGCTACATATTAAGGGTTTTTTCTCAAACAGTGTACAACCGAGCCTTGTTTACTTGATTATCAGTAACTGTGACGTACTTCCAAGATGTCCATTTTGCGTTTATAGTGAATTACTTTAATGTACGCATGGGCATAAACTTGCAGCTTTGCCTGTGTGAGTGTGTGTGTGTGTGTGTGTGTGTGTGTGTGTGTGTGTGTGTGTGTCACAAAGTAAATGATCGTCTGAAAGGACGTCAAATATTAGGTTGTGGATCATTGCAAATGCCAAGGCTGTGAAACCTAAAGAGGAGTAAGGCGGTGTTCACACTTGGCGTCTTTTTTGACTAGAAAAAGTTGACAAGAGCGCTTTTTGAATGAAAAACAAAGCTGGCAGCGTCTGTTACAAATGAGGCGTCTTTTGTTGCCATAGCAACAGCTGCAACAGTAGCCTAGCGCTGTGTGCTGCAGAAATGTCAAGAAAGAGTACAAAGTTGGCTCTTGAAGTTAAACGGGAAAGAAAATGTCGATTCACAACGACGTCCATCTACCGGCACCTTCTCCATTTTCTCGACAGATCTGCTACTCGCTTGTCATTGGTCAGCTGTCAAAAGGCGTTTTTTCAGAAAAGTTGAACTTTTTTCAACTCGAAAAAACGCTCAGAGCTGCAGAAAAAGACGCCGGCGGTGGCGTTTTAAAAAGCGCTCAGGACTTTTTTGAAAACACGGTTTACTCCATAGGATTATAATGTAAAACAGACGCCAAGTGTGAACACCGCCTAATGTGTTAAAGCTTGGTTTGACGTGGACACAGAGGCTGGGGTTGGTTCCCGGGGGTCTCCGCAGGCTGTTGACAGTGCATGTTCTCACTGACCTGTTTGTTGTTTCTGTTCAGACCAGATGCTCGTCTGCTCTGTCAGGCGTCTGTTGTGACATTTCAGACCCTGTGAAGCTCGTCCGTCATCTGTATTCTGCCCTCTGTAATCTTCTGCTTCACGCTTCCCAGACAAGCAGTCTTCTACTCGTATAGTCTTATTTTAAACCATGACATCAAAGCTCAATTCTAAATCAGCATTTAAAACATATACACAATTACAGTCTTTCTCTTCCAGGAAACAAATATATGTACACTACTGTTAAGAAGTGAATACTTTTATTCAGCAAGGACTCATTTAATTGGTTAAATGTGTCAGTAGCAGGGCTTGACATTAACGTTTTTGCTCACCAGCCACTGTGGCTAGTGGTTTTCCAAAATGACTCAGCATTTTCACCGGCCATACTTTTGTTGTTGAGGAATTGCGTTTTATATGACTAAAGTTACTGCATACTAAAATTTATTTAAAATCATTTCCAAGTCATTTTTGTCTATTGAAAGTTTTGTTTCCTAACCGTATTAAATGCGTGCTTCATCTTTCATATCAAATTCTACATTATACCCCGGTTTCACAGACTAGTCACAGACTACAATGTATGTCTGTGCTGTTTCAACTGAAAGAAAATTACACTGATTGAGCTTAAAATATATCAGTGCCTTTGTTTAGTCTCAAGATGCACACCAGCAATGTTTCTTCCTAAGCATGATTATAAAAATGACTTAAAAATGTTCTAATTAAACTATGGCCTAATCCTGGGTTAGTCTGAGCCCTGTTTGTGAAACCAGGCCTTTATTATTAATAATTTCACTTAATATAATAAGACAATAAGGACTGTTACCAATCCAAAGAAACCAGTATGAACAGAAACAATCTTTCCACTGCAGAAGAAACAGAAGCATTTAGATGCATTTACACAGTTTAATGAAGCTGAAATGTAGCATGAATGCATTTACACTACAACATTATACCTGCATAAATAAGGTTATGAGCTTGGTGTTTTAAATCAGGTTTTTTTATATGCAAATATGAAATGCTGGAGAAAATGCAAAGTAAAGGTAGGCTACTTTTAAAGTCCGCATAAAATCACAATTGACTATATTTGCTTTGTTAGGGCACTTTGCTATTTCTGTGGTGAACAAGTCATCCATGCAAGTCAATCCACAAAAAAAATAGTTTGCCTTCATAATCATTAATTCAAATCTGAAAATGCTCCTCCCCTCTGAAATGATGGGCCTTCTCTGATGACATCGGAATGACACGCCTACTTTACTACATCCAATCAATTCACAGCAGATAAAACAAGCCATGCCCTCTATTTTCCTCATTCAATATTCTGTTTCTCTCGGTCACAATACGGAAGTAAAAACGGTCGCAAACGTCCGGTTCACTTTAAATATTAAATTAAACCACCAGTAGGTGGCAGCAAGTGACTGTCTTAATGAGCGAGTAATCAAACGACACGTTCAGACGGCGGATTAATTCAAGAATAACCTGTCTTTGGTTAGAACGGACCCCTGAATAACTGACTCGAGTGAGTAGTTCAAAAACACGAATCATTCAGTAACGAAACACCGCTGTGTTGCTCAGAGATGCCTGACTTTTCTGCTGTGATCTTTGAAACTATTTTCATCAACCAAATCGAGCAAAACCAGTCAACATTGACAATGTTGTGTATATGAACTACTCGTTCGAACTCTTGTATAAAGTCACATTTGCAATCATGGTTTTCAGTGAAACTGCACTCTCTTGGTCATGACACGTTATACATATATAAACGACCTTCTTACCGCAGTGTTTCTTCTGTGTGCAGTTGTGTTCATGTGTTTCAGATACAGACCTCGACTGGTGCAATCTTGTTCCTGTCAGTAGGATACGTTATACATTATCAATCGCCGTTTGCTCAAAGTAATACAATCAGAATCATTCTTCCCGAAATTTGCGTACTTCCCTAATTAGATGTTTTAATGAGATTAGTTGGCAAGTAAGGCAAGAAAAAAATCCTCGTGTCCCAGACAAGCATAAAGGGATAGTTCACTCAAAAATAAAAACTCTGTCATTCATTTACTCACCAACAAGTATTTCCAAACCTGTATGAATGTGTTTGTTCTGCTGAACACAAAGGAAGATATTCTGAGGATTGTGGGACACAGAGCAGTTCTGGGGCACCGTTGACTTCATAGTATTTAGTTTTCCTATTGAAGTCAATGGAGGCTGAGTAAATGATGACAGAGTTTTTATTTTTGAGTGAACTATCTCTTTAAAGGAACACTCCCTAGAGTTAAACGGTTGAGTTTTACCGTTTTTGAATCCATTCAGCCGATCTCCGGGTCTGGCGGGAGCACTTTTAGCGTAGCTTAGCATAGATCATCGAATCGGATTAGACCCATGTAAAGTTCCTTTAAAGTCGAGCTCTGTTACTGTAGCAGGAGTGACCGTGTTTCCCGCCACTGATGGAGTCCTCCCACATTTGGCGGCTTGGCGGGTGTTAATGTCAAGCCCTGGTCAGGAGACGGTTATAATGTCACAAAAGATTTCTAGCGTAAATATAATGGGAGGAATGTATCACGGTTTCCACAAAAAGATTGAGCAGCACAACTCTGTTCAACATTGATAATAATTAGAAATGTTTCTTAATCAGCATATTAAGATGATTTCTGAAGATCATGTGACTAAAGACTGGAGGAATGATGCTGAAAATACAGCTGCGCATCACAGAAATAAATTACGTTTTAAAATATCTTTAAATAGAAAACAAGTTATTTTGAATTGTTATAATATTTCACAATATTGTTTTTGATTAAATAAATTCAGCATCGGGGTGCAGAAGATCTTACAGATTTCTTTCTTTCTTATTTTACAGTGATGACACAGTAATTATGATTGTTGTGAATTATGGTTACTTTATGGAATTTAAAAAACAATCTAAAAATAAAAAGGTCAAGAACTTTGAGTAGAATCAGTAATATTTTTCATACTAATAAGCATTTTGTCTTCAACATGGGTAAATGTTTGTTTGCATACAATAAATGTTTTAATAAATGTTAAACCTTTTTGAAAAAGTGTCTTGCGGTTGATCACATTAAAACAGAATTCAAATTAATTTAAAACCTGAAACAATTAAAGTTGCCAGAGCTGCTTTTTTATGATTTATGAATCATATGATTTTGATATTATATCTGCTCAAACATTAATGTAATCCCTTTCCTTTTCCCTCAGATTCTTTGGAATATTCTGGAAATGTGCAAGAATAGGTGAGTAATGCCATAAAAGCTGTGTTTTTTTCTATATGATTGATTCTGTTGTTAACGATCCTTCACGTTATCTTTTAGGCGAGCGCAAGAGCCCTTACGTGGCGTGTTGCTGTATCATCATGGCCTTCACCATTTTATTCTCGGAGTAGCAGCGGAAGCATGTGAGGATCTGGAGCAGGCAGAGAGGATTTCCAGGAACAGCTACGAGACTCTAAGCAGGGAACATGTGTGATATTCAGACTCTCTCGGGCAGAACCGGCTCCTGGTAGTGCAGTGCTCTCCAAATACAGCTCGAGCGTTTCTCAGACGCACTGACCTGTTGTTGTAAATACTAATAATTGTTGGTCTTCGTTGTAATACGCGGTTATCATCTGACAAAATGCTTTTAATTGAGGATAAATGTGATGCACATAGACGTGCTTGATATCATGCTTGTTCAATTGAATCTGTTGACTTTACACGGACAAGTTTGCATTAAAAGATCAATTTATTACAGAAATCTTCATTTAGAAGTTCATTTTTGTGACATGTCTGTATCGTAGAGTAATATTAGCTCACAGTACAAAAAGTTTGGACATTGTTGATAGCTGATATGATTGATTAAATATATTATAAATCATTATAGTTACATTATATGTTCAGGCATCAATATGATTTATTGTGCAGAAAATATTTTCACAAATTGGCATAGTAGTAAATGTTCGAGTTGAAAAGATTGGGATTTGAGTTGGAAAAAACATATTTGATATCTGCTTCCAATGTAAAACAAATCAATATTAGCGGAAATGTGCATATTGTGGAAATAATATTCAGGTTTTTAAATATAATAATACAATTTTTAACAGCTATATAGGTAAAAGTAATAAAAAGTGGCAAAACAAAATTATATTGTGCATTCCTAAATATTAATTCAGTTTTAAAATATTATTGTGACGTTTTTTTTTTTACAAACATAAAGGTAATTTAAAAATAAGTGCAGTGCCAAAAATAATCTGTATATTATGCATCCCTAAATAACATGTTCATGTTTTTTTTTTAATATTATTATTATTAGATTTTATTTATTTATTTATTTTCTACCAAAATATAAGCAATTTAAAAGTGCGCTACCAAAACCTGCATGTACTTTAATCTTCAATTCAAAAGCATTATATCAGCTAAATTGCATCTTTTAGTAAAACAGTAAACCCACAAAAAGAGTAAATCAAAATGGTAAAATAGTCCGTTGTGCTAAAGGCCAAAAATGATCCCTCCAGGCTCCATTATTTAAACTGGC